>BLKM01009909.1:90602-303766 GCA_013340265.1 Coptotermes formosanus | reverse complement strand
ATTTTGTTGGTGATCAGTGTTTTTGTATAATATAGTGCACGGACAGGGAACACATTAAACCTTTTTATACTGTTCACACTGTGCACTGTCGGTAATCAAATCACACAACATTCAGGCCAACACAATGCACTCCATTGTTTTCAGATATTCTGTGTTACAGTATCTTGAGACAGGTCCCTGTTGATGATGCCATAAGGGATCAAAACATGTTAGATTGATTTACAAGATATTATAATATAGAATATTTGAAAACAAAAGATTTCATTTTGTTGGACTGAATATTGTGTGATTTGAAAATAATAAATGTTTATATTCTATAACATATGGAAAACTCCCATACAAGTTGAGCAACTGCCACTCCTCAATACCGACTCCAATCCATGGAGTTAGTGCAACACTGTGCACAAACAGCTTGTCAGCTCACCACGTAACACCTGTACTGCAGATACTATCTGGGTATACCAGAAGGGCGTCCAGGACAGCTGCACTTATATCGAACAAGTGCAGCATCACCCAAGGTGGGAGTACCACTGAGTGCCCCGCAATGTCTGACGTGCCAACCTGAGCATTCCAGCCCCCCTCCGTACTCGCCATATGCCTCCATGGCAGGAGCGAGGTCAGGGACTGGCAGCGAGGATGAGTCTGACGAGTGGAAAGAAGATGGTGATGAAACAACACCTACGACCACACTGTCACCACTGCGGAAGACGAGGGGTGAGTTCAACACCCTGGTACATCAACTACATCAATATAACATGCATACACTGAAAGAACACTTTCTTTGTATCTAACAACATTTAGGTCTTATTTTCAATACTTCACAAAAATATGAATAAAAGAATGATAGATAAATCTGACAAAGGACAGAGGAGGAGAATTTGCTTTACACAGAGCATTACAGAGACTTTTTGTGGGTTTGAATCTAAGTGAAATCTATCTCCCAAAACCACACACGTTGTTTTATACTGGTGTGAACTTGGTTTGTCATATTAAGAAATGAAAAAAGGCTCAGAATTTTCAATAATATGATGATGAGAAAGCTGTCTGGACTTAAGAACGGGGAGTGTAACAGGAGAATGGGGAAAACTGCCTAACAAGGAGCTCCATAATTTGTACTCCTCATAAAAGATTATCCAGGTGACCAAACAAAGGAAAATTAGACGGGCAGGCATGTGACACATATGGGAGAGATAAGAAATCCATGAATGTTCGAGCAAACGTGAATGAAAAAGCCAAGACAGAAGACACAGACACAGACAGAAATACAATATTAATATGGACACTACACAAGAAGATGGGAGGACATAAACTGAATTACTTTGGCTCATGACAGGGACAAGTGGGATGATCTTGTAAATGCAGCAATGAACTTTCAGGTGCCATAAATGCATGGAATTTCTTGATTTTCCGATGAAATATTTGCTTTTCCAAGGGGACTCTGCTCCATGGAGTTAGACAGTTGGCCACTTAGTTAGACAGACAGACAGAGAGACAGTTAGACATCTCAAAATATACCTGAACTAGTGCATCAGGCTGTGAGACCCAATAGACAGCAAATATTTCCTGAGGTAGCATGCTGAAGACAAGAGACAAATGACAGAATGAATTAATGAACAATGGTACAATTTGATAACCTTCACGCACACACTTTGTTGCTTCCGTATCATGTCCAATTAAATCCCTCACTTGTAGGAACACAGAAGCAACGGTGGGATGTGATGGACATCCTGGTGCAGCCATGTCAGTACCATAATGTGGTATTTAGTCCAGGGCTCCTCTACTACGCACTTGAATGCCTGGGACCTGGTGTGCCAACAGTACAGCTTTATGCTACACGTGGTACCACTCCAAAACTCCTTGCAACTTTACAAAACAACACGCAACTCATAGAGAAGGCTTCCAAAATGGCACTGCCCCAGGTTAAGACATTCCCTGTCCAAATATCTGGAGGGTACACTGCACAGGTTCGGCTTCATCTGCCTCCAGGACTCAGGGAAGAAGAAATAACGCGTTACCCACTAGTTGTGCATGTGTAAGTAGCCTGAACATTGTTATTCTGAAATTATTTCAATATATCTCAACACACAAAGTTCTATTTATATTGTTACAATTTTGCAACTGTTGGAGTCAGTCCAAAATATTGCTGCAATATGAGCTGTGAACGAGTTGATAACACATCAGAAGATCCAATTTCAAACAATTTCTTTCTAGTTTTAAAATTTTTGTATTACTTTACCAAAACATATTTTCTGAATAATAAATTGATTTCAGCAAAGGAATCCTCAAACCAACCACCCCTCTTCCCCTTTCAGTTCCATTTACCTGACCATATGATACATCAATAGGCAGAAATAAAGTTCTATCTTAAAACTGCTGAAATTAGTCCAAAATTCCAGTCCTGTGTCAGACTCACTATGTTAGAAGACCTGATTCACTTGCTGGATTCACAGAATATTGTAATTAAAAAAATATATGGAATTATCTGTCTGCCAAGAATCATAACCTTATGTATTGCTGTTTCTTTTTAAATTACTTTTGGTGAATTTGTGCTAGTTGTGTACTGTTAATTATTGTTGATGTTTTAACCCACAAAACTGCACAATAACACCACATTAATTTGCAAGCAGCATGACTGTCATACAGTACATAGGTTGGGTAACAACACGCAATTACTAATCTTAATTTGGGTCATCCCAGTGTGTTATTCTAAATACAGTAATAATAAACACAGTCAGACACACCACAGTATATATCTATTTTGCACACTATGTCATTTACTCTAAGGTTTTGCCAATATACTACATGTTTCAGCTCAGCCGAGCCATCATCACGTACATGTATAAATGTTAAAATGTTATGCTATTTCGTGTTATATAGTTACGGATAAGAGTTTTACATTTATACGTGTGCCTGACGATGGCTCGGCCCAGCTGAAATGTGTAGCATATTGGCACAATCTTAGAGTAAATGATATAGTGTGCAAAATATATATATATACTGTGGTGTGTATGACTGTGTTTATTATTACTGTATGCAATTACTTCCTCTGTGTCACTATTTTCTTGCAGATATGGTAGCCCAGGGTCACAGATTGTCACAGAAAGGTGGAAGTTGGACTGGAGTACATACTTAGCGGGAAATCGAGACTTCATAGTAGCACAGATTGATGGAAGGGGTTCTGGAGGACAAGGTTATCAAATGCTTCATGAAGTCTATATGAGACTCGGCACTGTTGAGGTAGCGGATCAGCTGGAAGTCACTGAGTAAGTGTTGATATGCAGGAAATCATGTCAAAAGTGACACATGTCCAGCAGTATATGGATTGAAAATGAGACATTACTCAGAATATATCTGTTGTCTTAAGTTGGCGTTACACATGCACTGACAAAGAACATTCTTCTTAATACTTTTTAACTTGCTCGGGACAGGCACAAGAATGCACTTGGCCATTCGTTGATTGAGGTCAGGAAATATCATCTTTGTGCCTGGGAACACAAACTGAAATAAAAAGTTACATACTTTGCATTTGTATTGTTTCTTAACCTTTTAAAGCCTAGTGGTAACTTTACATACCACCAGGTTTAACATTAAAAAATTCTACGTTGTGCCCACATTGCGTTTATGTGTTTTGTACGGATCTCAGAACAAACAGCAACTTTTGCCTCATAAAACATTAAGAGATTGGTTTTTATAACCGAAGTGGAGAGTGTTTACAGCGCGGTACGCACTAAGTCCTTATATAAAACAGACACACTTAGTCTTTAAAGGGTTGAATTATTAAAACCGCCAAAAATATAAAGGCAAAATATGTAAAAATATGTAATCCCATACCAGTAAAACATTATTCTTTTTTGCAAGATATGTAACATGAATACCAGCACGTCCACAGTTCATCCACACAATAGGATGTTATACACCAAGAATGTGACATATGCCTCACATATTATATTAATTCCTGCAATGAGATTTAGTTCACTTAATATCCAGAGCTCTTTGCTTTTTGCTTGTAGATATCTACGAGATTCTCTTCATTTTGTGGACAAGCGACGTGTAGCAGTTTGGGGGTGGAGTTACGGGGGCTTCATGGCAGCTATGGCACTAGCTCGGGAACAAAATGTCTTCCACTGTGGTATTTCTGTAGCACCAGTGACAACATGGAGACTGTATGGTTAGTTGGAACAAAATGAGTTGAAATTTGGCCTAGATAAGGCAACATTCATAGTGTATACCATTAGGGATTGGAAGGTTATGAAAGTGTGAATATTACTTACACTGGAAGAGTTACAGGTCAGCATTCAGTATACAGTGGATGACATAGCAAATAAGACGCTATAAAAATTGTTATATAATAAGATTCATCACGCATGCTTACATAGGAACCATAACAGCCAACATAATGAAGAGCTTTTATAAGATCTATACACTTCTGGGATATGACACAGTGTTAAGGTAATCCTTTACCAACATTTTGGGACAACATAACGGTCCCATTTTCAAGGGTCAAGAAGGTCAAGAAGAAAAAACCTTGAAGATGGTACTAATATGTTGTCCTGAAACTTTGGTAAAGGAGTACCATTCAATGCTGTGTAACACCCCAGAAGAGCGCAGATCTCATCAACATCATGGCAGAAGCCTGACATCACAAGAGCTTTTATAATTTACTAATAAACGTGTATTCCCTATTGGTCTTATTTCTCTTTGAACATCAAGTATTATTAAGTACGTGACATAATTACAGCACTTGAGGACAAAGTTATACAGAATTGGTATCAAAATGTCCATGTATACAAAATGAAACAGCAAATAAGCTGAACAATTAATAATATGGGCAGTAATTTGGACTGCAGATTCAAGTCTTGTGGGATATGACACCGTGTCACTGCATGAACAGTTCCTGTTGTTTTAAAGCATCACAGTATGTTCAAAACTTCAGGCACTGCCCACTCATCCTTACACTATCATACTTTACAAGACCAAAATCTTCAGGAATACGCTGTGAGAACTTCAAATCTTGAAAGATTTGTGCTGCATGAAGGCTGAAGTGGACCCCCTGAAACTGAGGCCTCAGACGCAACTTGCCTCCCCATGCTGTAATTCCTATATCCCTCACTATACCGCTGAATATATTCAAATAAATGAAATAACGGGACATAACATTTCTACTCCCTCAGACTCTGCATACACAGAACGATACATGGGCCTGCCAAATGTGACAGGCAATTACAAAGGATATGAGGAAGCTGATGTAAATCTGCAAGTGGACCACCTACGAGACAAAATGTTCTACTTGGTCCATGGGACTGCCGACGACAATGTTCACTTCCAGCAGAGCATGACACTTGCTAAAAATCTAGCAAGCAAGGGTGTCCTTTTCCGCCAACAGGTAAATAATAATGCATGCGTTTGTAAATGAAAAGAGCACTTTACACGTAAATGCACACTTTTTACCATCTAATACAACTACTAGTTCTCATGTAGTTCATTCTTGTTGTGTTTCGATTTGCTTACTATCACATTTCATAACTGTATTCTTCTGCTATAGGTGTACCCAGATGAAAGTCACAGTTTAAATGGCGTGATGCGACATCTATACAGGTCAATGGCAAACTTCCTGGATGACTGTTTTCGTAAACAAGTTCCTCCAGACCTAAAAGCTGGGCTTCGAAATGGTGGAACATTTGGAGAGTGAACTAAGCCAGTGAATATCATAAGCTGTACCATGTTGCACCAGCAACTTCCACTTCCATACGTTCCCAACAGCTGGACACCTCCACGACAAATGGAAGATGTGATACGAAATAACAGTCACCATTCCACAAAAAGAAGGACCCATTCAGGCCAGGGAAAGTACAGATTTCTAGCAACAGTCTTAATCATATTACAAATTGCTCACAATAAGATATTAATTATGAAGTGGTAATTCCTTTGCCGATCTTCGAGCTGTGAACCTCTTCCTCATACTTATAGATAGCGACACTGAAGCAGGTTAGTCTCAAAATTTAATAGGAATAATTGTCTTGTCATGTCCCTTAGACATGTGCTTAAACTTCAAAACATTTAATAAGAGTGAAAAGGAATAAATGTTGAAATGTTAAAATGTTGAAACCTTATCTAAGGGCACATAATTCTTCCAGCATCATTGTTTTTACATATTTATAACTAAGTAATTAACACAGTGAAAAATTTGAACCATTCATCATGAATTAGAAAAAATATAAATGCTAGATATTAAAAACTCATTGATAAACACCATAATAACTCAGATTCATCATTTCCTGGTATGTCATCTGTTGTCACTTTCAGTTTGCTGGGTTGTGTGAGTATGCGATGGATTTATTTTTCAACATAAGATATGTCTGAGAAACTTTGTGGTAATATTTTAAGAGGCTGTGATACGGTTATGAACAATAATTTGTTAAATTTATGTATTATGATACCAAAGTATATATTAAATAAGGGGGGATACGAAATGAACATTGACAAAACAGTACACGCAATACCTCAGTACTACTGATTTGCAGACTATGTTCTCCTGGGATGTGATGCAGTGTAGTGGTAAATCACTGCCACAAGAACACAATCTTGACACTCAACACCTTCAGAACCTCACATCTCACTATTAATTTCATTCACACAGCAATGTTACAAGCAACTTGCAGAGTAGCAAAGATGCCATTACTCACTATTAGTAAAAAAATTCTACACTAAATGCCAAGATAACATTACAAAGGCAAACATTTATAGGAAGGTGAAATTCCAATTGGATAATTCTCTATAAATGTGAATATTTGATATTAAATGTACAGTTTAACTTTACCCAGCAAACAAGTTTGTGATAATTAGCAATGCAAGAAATATTACGATCTGGTCGTGGCTGCTGTCAGTGAAGCAGGTGTACTGTCAAGAAGCAAATTTGTCAGTGAAGAACACAATGACATTGGCACCAGCAGAATACAAAGAAGAGTCGTTATGGGACTCACTGTTCAGACATCAAAACTTACAAACAAACAGAAAGCAGGATATACAGGGCAAATTACGCGTGAGGGCATTATTGAGTTCACAGTTTGCGTGTCAGAAGTGGTGAAGATGTGGGAGTTAGGCTATGTACAGGGATGATACAAATACCAAGTTGGTTGGATTTTATGAGGAGGACAAGCAGGAGGAGGAGGAAGTGTAAGGAGGTAGACTATGTAAGTCAGATTGTGTTCCATGGCAGACGATTTGTCAAAACTGGTAAAAATAAGGGAACTGAAAGCAAGTAACACAGGTGGTAATTATTGGGTTGATATAGTTTGGGTTTCAAGGATGGTTAAAATACAAAATTCAGGGTACATAAAGCAGATGGTTTTAATGGAGCTGATGAAGTTCAGATGTTACAATTGGCGAAGGCACTTCAATACACACTGGAGTCCCTTTCACTGGAGTAAAGTGGCTGGGTTATGAAGCTGAAAATTCAACTCTGTCTAGGGTCAAGGTTATGAAAGGTGCATACCAGAACAGTATAAGAGAAAACATTTTACAATATAGTTTTAAAAAACAAGCATGCATGGCAATAAGACAGATAATTTTAATTCATTCAATTGATTTTGAACTTCCATTATTTTCTGTATGACCAGATAATTATTTGGACCATTTAACAAATTATTCTCATAAGCCTCCTGAATGTTATACTTCTTTAGAAGTTTCAATTGTCTGTAGAAACACAGAGAGTTTTCATCTGTTATAACATACATACTCCAGCCAAACTGTATGCCTCATAATTCCCATATTCAAACATCAGTCTGAATAACACTGTAAAATTCTGAAGTCAAGACTGCAGTCCCACAGCTGTAGGCTAGTTCAGTGCTACAACTACACAACTCACATGGCCAAATCCTACACAAGGAATGTATGTTAATACCTCGTCATTTATACAACTATAGCCTTCTAAATTTTCCATGAGCCAGCCCACCCATGCAGACGTAATGTTTATGGCTTAAGAACAGTGGGAATTGATCTGTAGTAATAAGTAAACAGGAAATCCAAGAAATCCAGTGCTCTGAGAAAGAAAACTTTGAAGCCTTCAATTTTTAGGAATAATCTTAGAATTCATAACAAATAAAGCAAATATTTTCAGGTACATATTAGCTCAGATGAAACTACAGAACTGCAATTCTGAGAGCACACCCATAATAATATCTGATGTGAGGGGGGACCTGAGTCTTTCACTTCAGATTTTGAAGCCTTTACTGCAGATGGATAGGCTAAATAAATAATAAATTTGAGGTTATTCATTTTTTTAGATATCACACCATATATTCTTATCACTCTCTGTGAAGCTGTTTTTAATTAACATGGCAATTTATGGTACTGTTCCTGTTCCAATGAGCAATGTTCCCGCCATGAGGTGTATTAGTACAGTGCCACCGATGAATATAATGAACTACGTTAATCATAACGAAACATAATCATAAAGGGTTAATCATAAACCTTAATCATAAAGGGTGGTGAATAACTTAAATAAATCCATATACACATGAACCCTTTACTACCACTGCACTGCCAATCAGATCTCATGCTGCTTGTAGGCTTACAACAGCTGATACAAGAGTGAAAATATTAGCATGAGGACATGGAATCTTGTGAGGACCTTCTGGTTGCATACCCGTACGACAGCCTTACTACATAACCAAGCAATAACAATTTAGAAATTCCTAACAAACTCTAAGAAAATCAAATGTGGTACATATGTGTAACCACAAACTGAGTAACTAATAGTAACATACAATAAACATCCTATATAGTCACTTTCTCTGCTGTAACTAAAATGAATAATGTAATTTTGGGTCTGACATATGTGCTAAAAATTTAAGTCACACAATTATATCTCACTGTAACAGAAACTTTCTAAAGTGAACTCAGTATCAGATTGCCAAACATTACTACTAAGAGTCTGTAGGGGATCAACACTTTGTTATGTGTGTGTGTTTTAAGGGGAAAAAAAACTTCTATTGATATTATGAACATTGTACAAAGAACACATTAGGATAGTAGATAATGCTGTAAATACATATATATTTCATATTCTAAAGGTAAAACACCTTCCTCTCAAGCCTCAATTCTGTCTTGGTTTAGATACAGTATTTATACTAAGTCACGGGCAACATGTAGATTTAATTGTTAATGCTTAAGCTGTGTTGAAGCAATCTTTGTTACTTTTTTATCACAGAAACATTGTTTGTAGTTCCCATTGTTAATGTATCATATGTACATAGTTAAGATATTTTTTAAGATGATGGTTCCTTAATTGTGTGTATTGGCCCCAATTTCTCTTGTAAAACATGAAGACAATTCCGAATATTATTTTAATAACAACTTCTAATGCGTTTCCCATATTTCCAGAACAAATGAATGTCTTACATCAGTGTCTCCACAGCTTCTATGAAGTTTGAAAGTTTCTGGTAGTGTAAAGCACCAATAGCATGCAGTTAAAAAAAATCTACATGTACACAAAGGAAAAGATGTAGAAAATGGCAGTTCAGATCTAACTTCCTGGGAGCAAAGTAAACAGTACTGAGTTATGCAATATATTTCCTTCATTGCACTCAAGACAATGCATCAAAAAATAAGTCTGACAAAATTAGGTTCCTAGTGTGCCACTACAGTGCTGCCAGTCTGTAAGATTATATAACATTGCTGACATTTGAATGAATATGGAGGACTGGTGGAATCATGTTAACAGGCAAAGTTGAAGTACTTGGCTAAAAACCTGTCTCAGTGCCAATTTGCCCATCATAAATCCCACATGGACTGACCGGGGATAGAAATCTAAACCTCACAATTATACACTAGAAAATAACCACCTCAGGTATGGCATGGCCCAAAAATTAGGTTTCCTTCTTTCACACTGTATAAGACTAAAGTCAGCTCCTGTCTAGCAAGCTATCGGCGCTGTGTCAGTCTTACACACGATCAAAGTACCCTGTCGCAGCACAAAGCAGCAAAATCATTCTGTTTCAAACAAATGATTTCGTTCTTTATAAGTACACTCTGCAAAGAAGACTGCTTGTTCATGAATTCAGATAACAGTGATGCCAACCAACATCAAAGAATGTGTTTGCTGTGCTGAATGCTGGGAGCAGTCATTTTTAATGACTGCTGCACATATAAACAAGCACAGTAATTCTACTGACTGGTTAGTCACTCACAAAACAACCCTTAAAGCCATAAATGTAGCAGCATGCTTTACTTTCGATGTGACTGTCTATTCAAAGGCTCGTATCTCCTTCTCTCAATCGTCCTGTCAATGCAGCCAACAGAAATTCACCCCGACAGCAGTCTCGCCTGAGAAGTGGATTTTTTCCATTTTTAGGTCTTTTACTTAATGACACTGTCGATTCTTAATATTCTACAGCATTGGTAATAGACGACTAAATCAGTATGAAGCATTCACAGAATGACACTGACTGGGAAAAACTGAAGTACTCAGAGAAAAGCCTGTGTCCCTGCCATCCTGTCCACCACCTATCCCACACAGACTAACGTGGGATCAAAGCCAGACCTCTGTGGTGAGAAACTTATTATCTGAGCCATGCCACAGCTGGATTCTGTCATCACTTTCAAGCAGGTGTTCAGAAAATGTCTAGTGACAATGTCACACAATTTACTTTGTGTTACTGTGTGTAGAAGACATTCATAATGAAATAATCTACAGAAGCACAAAGTAAACTTAGATAAATTCTAAAAGGTTTTGATGATGGTGTACAATGTTGTGAAGTAACAGGTTTTTGGACTTTTTCCATCGTCTGAAGAATAAAATAACTACAATTAAAATTACGTTTTGAAAGCTGGTTCTGCCTCCATCCTCGGGTAAAAGGAGGGGGAGAAAGAGTGTTCATTGTAATTTTAATTGTAGTTATTTTATTCTTCGGATGATGGAAAAAGTCCAAAACCCATTACTTCAAAAGAAATAAACTGTTTCTGTTATAGTCTCTGGTCTCCTCTCTTTACAAGTTCTCACCAATGACTTCATTAATTATTACTACTTAAATCATCCAGTAGCAGCTGCCATAGCTAGCAATTACTTAACAGCAAGAACGCACAAAGAACTGACTTTATAACGGTGGTGGTGGTCATGTGTAATGTAGTAAAAAATATGGAAAAGTTACGATTTTAAATTTCGTTAAACGAATAGATTGGCTGCAGTTGTTATGGTGTGCTGAGATAGTTAAAAGAAGCCAAGTCATATATAACGCCTGCTAGTTAATAGCAGTTTTGCTTCATCCTGTCTGTTATATGCGATTTTAATAATCATTTTAAAATTATAAATAAAATGTTTATCTGCAATATAAAAAGACAAGGATAATTTGTGACCTGAGTTTGGATATGATAGAGCAAGGAATGAAATAGTAAAACCACACACGGCACACATCAAGCTCAGTTTCTATAGTAGTTACTGACACTAAAACTCATTTTTAGCATCAGAGTAAGATGCAATGGCGACAGAAAGGATCATTGTGTCAATTTCCACATATAAATGTTTTCATGAAACATGATTTAGTAGCAAACTGTCAGGCCACACTTCATGTAAAAGTTAGGCTTACACACACAACCAGTTTATGTGCCAAAATGTCCCCTGCCATCAACAATGGAACTGGCTAACTCTTTCAGCACAAAATCCTGCTTTTTATATCCATACTTTAATATGTTATACAGCTGTGTTTCTGTTTTTGGTGATGGTGGTGTAGTTACCAAAATGGTAACTTATCAATTTGTAGAGGTGGTTTGCATTAGAAATTCTGTTCTTTCAATGGGTTTTCCACCTGATCGTTTATTAATCACACATTACTGTGATTCAGAGTAGTAAGCTCTTGTAGTAACATCTGGGGGAAAAGAGAGGTGCATACAGGATTTTGGTGGGGAGACCTGAGGGAAGGAGACCACTTGAGAGACCCAGGAGTAGATGGGAGGATAATATTAAAATGGATCTTCAAGAAGTGGAAAGGGGCATGGACTGGATTGAGCTGGCTCAGGATAGGGACAGGTGGCGGGCTCTTGTGAATGAGGTAATGACCCTCTGGGTTCCATAAAATGCGAGGACTTTCTTGACTAGCTGAGAAACTGTTAGCTTTTCAAAAAGGCCTCTGCTCCATGAAGTTAGTTAGTTAGTCAGTCAGTCAGTCAGTCAGTCAGTCAGTCAGTCAGTCAGTCAGTCGGTTGGTTGGCCAGTCACTTAGTTAGTTAGTTAGTTAGTTAGTTAGTTAGTTAGTTAGTTAGTTAGTTAGTTAGTTAGTTAGTTAGTTAGTTAGTTAGTTAGTTAGTAACAGTGAAAACTTTTTATGTATACTTGGTTTTAACAATTGTTACTTTACAGAAAAGCTGTGTTTATGACCACAGCACGATGATACTGATACATAGAAATGCTCAGTGATTATGATATATATTACGAAGGAAAATACATGTGCTACATGTTTATGAGTTTTTGCATGAAGTACATAACATGAGTCAATAATTAGGAGGAAAGATACACACTTCTGTACACTTGTTCCATCACAGTCCTTGGAGCCCCGATCAAACTGTATGAAATTTCTAAGTAGTGTCTCATCTCACAAAACTGTTTATCAAAATCTCTGAAACTTGGATTTAATGTGTACATAACGTGTACGTGAAAAAATATGCTCCAGTTCAGTGAATCTTTGCTGATAATCAGTATAGTTGATAGTACAATTTATGGCTTTGCGCATACAATAGAGTCTCAAAGTTCATGATTAATTGGGACCAAACCACCACAAAAGTAGCAATTCTTTTTCAATGTAAACACCTATTGGTTTCCACGAACTTACAAAATACCAGTAACAACAATATAAAATACCCTCAAAAGGCATGGAAGTTTATTTTTGGTAAAACATAAACTCTCCTTCAAAGCATAATATACGTTATATACTCGAACGACAGTCTCATGCCACAAAGCACAAAAGCAACACTCCTCACTTAATGACAGGAGTTTCACTAACCTGACAGTGACCCGCGCAATAGCAGGAGAGTAGAGGTAGTCTACTTGCCAGCCATGTGATCTCATCCTGATTCATTGGATCCAGTCACAAAAGGTCAAAACAATGGTACTGAAATGGGTTATCACAAAAGGTTGAAATTCTGAGCACTGAGTTTCACAAACACTGAGAATCTGCTGTACACTTCCCACCACTAAATCTCAGAGACATGTATGTAGCAGAGACTGACAGCTAGGGCTGCAAGTAGGTTTCCTTCGGCACACACAACTTTAGGAGTAACAAATCACAACACAATCTTCCTGTCTGTTTCCATCCCCATCCACTATAACACTGATGCTAAAACTGAGCCTTAAACTTTCATTCTTTTTCCTTTCATATCGTTTTTTAAAGTAAACTTCCATAACATGCAGTTTAAATAAAATATGTCAGCACAGCATAAACAAATATTTCTCAATGTTGCATTTTAGTATTCAATCATAACCCATCTTAAGACATAAGTGTTGATACCAAATAATAAGCTATGTTATATCTTAAAATTTGACCTTTCGTAGGTTTGATGTTGTAGAAATTGTGTCTTAGTAATTATTAGTAACTCACAAGCCTTTGCATATCACAAAATGGACTAAAAGTTCATTTTTAACAAATAAAAAAGGATAGAATATAATAATTAATCTTCATATTAGTGTCTAGTATTATAATATTGTAACTGATAACTCATGGTCTTTCACTCTTTTGAAATTAATTAGCAAGCTAGTTCAAGTTCCATAGCATATTATTATTATCATCATCATCATCATCATCATCATCATCATCATCATCAGTGTGAACACATGACCTACAGTGTAGTCCGAACATGGAATTTTAATTCACAAATTAATGCACATGACAGTACTGTCTTGTTGCGATACTGTATGTGACATCTGGACAACACCAGACACATACCAAGTAAAGCAACAGTTATATGTGGACCTTGTTTAGCATCTGCTGTCCACCATGCTAGTCACATGTATCTCAGAGGAATCAGTCTTCAGTTTATGTTATGATAACACTTATTTTGGATTCAGACTGATGAATGCAAGATCTCACAACTTTTAACTGGTGTGGTTACAGGCATAAAATGCCCTATGAAGTGTCCTTCTCTATTAGTTATTTTAAACATAACTCAACTGGGCATTTGGTGGTAGTTACTCAAATTAAGGCTGGTGATGTGATATTACGTACATTTTATCATGATTTGAGACATTTAACATAAACAATAAACAAGACTGGAGACATTATCATAGTATTACACAACTTCGCTGTAAATAAAAGTAACAGAAAAACACCTCCTTTTAATCAACAGTCATCACATTATATTCACCATGTGAAGAGTCCTTATTTTGTCTGACAAATATATTTTGTCACTTTATGTTGCCATCTTTACAAACGCGTGACTGGGTGTCTGAGCAGTCTAAGTTAATACAAAAAAGAAGCAGAGAGAAAGTGGCAATCAATAGTTATCAGGTGAACTGTTGACCCTGTATAAGGCAAATATTCAGTCAAACAGCTGTGTAGATGTGACATTCACGTCTAACACTTCAGAGACTTTCTGTGTCTCCGTCTTTCAGCGGTTCATGTCGTAAGACTTGTCTCATGTCATATTTTTCACTCTCCAAAATGCTGGACACGAACTACACATGTACAAAGCTGATTGCCTCAGAACACTTCACTGCACAGCCACCATGAAAGCTCTGATTGATATAAAAGCCTTTATCGCTTTTATGTAAATTGATGAGTCTGGGTCACATGTATTTTGCATGATGTCATAATTACAAGACAAATAAAATGATATGGCTTACATGGAAAACCCGATGATGGCTACTGGTTAGATGAAACATTCATGTGTCAAGTTATGTACGTTCTTCACCACTATACAATTCAGTCACACAAAAAGTTCTGTGAAGACAGTACATGAATGTATCTATGTTCCTGTGTACATTTCGTTATGGCTGTACTGTCATCCAGCAAGCATGCAGGTTGCTTTCTAGCAACAGGAAAATAAACTACTACTACTACTACTACTACTACTACTACTACTACTACTACTACTTCTTCTTCTTCTTCTTCTTCTTCTTCTTCTTCTTCTTCTTCTTCTTCTTCTTCTTCTTCTTCTTCTTGGTGGTGGTGGTGGTGGTGGTGGTGGTGGTGGTGGACCTTAGCCTCTTTCAAAATTGTCCTCCACTGTTCTCGATCCTGTGTCTTGCACCTACAGCTCTTTACATCCATCTTCCTTAGATCTGTTTCAACTGGCTCGAGCCACCTTTCCCTGTGTTTTCCACCATGTCGAGTGCCTTCTGGTTTGGAAGGTGCAATACGTGAACTCTATAAATGCATTGTTTCTTCCTCTGTGTGTGTGTGTTATTTTGACTTAACATGTTAATGTTTAATATCCCCATATTCTGATTTTTCAAATAGGTATGGAAATTTTAACATTTTAATTCATGTATTTGCACATGGCATTATTATCCATTTTAATGCATTGTAAGAAAATAACCTACAAGCTTGCCTGGTAATGATACAGCTGTACCAGAACATGTAGCAAAACACAAACACATATATACACAGAACAGGGGTGCATGTGTTAAAAAATATTGTATCTTACGAAATACGTTGTGATCTTTTTCCGTTACTTTGTCTTCCAGTTAAATGCTGTGATGATGTCATAACTAGAACTATTATCAGATGCAATAAAAATATCACCAGTGCATTGTGTTAAAACTGATAGGTAAATGCACCCCGTGTGATAAAATGCAACAGGATGCTAAAATACAGAGCTAGAAGACAGGAGACAACCATGACTGCACCACATTCTCCCCGTGAATGAGAGACAAGCACATTTTGTTGTTTCAGTCTATTGGGGCTGTGAAAGGAAAATTTCAATTCACATGTAATTCACTGGAAGTGCGTATTTAAATGGCCTAACCAGCTGTTATGGGAGACCAACCAAATGCCCAGGATTTAATGTTTTATCAGTGATTCCAAACATTTTTAATGGTTTGTGAAATGTATGAACATCTGTTTGTTATGGACTGAAATAACAGTTGTGTTGATAAATATGTTAAGGAGCTCATAATAATTTATGTATATTATGAGAATAAGGCTGAAAATGTATCAATTTTTCGTTTTTATTCTGCGAAAAGAAAAATAAAATGATACTACAGACAGTGAATGTTGCTGTCAGGTGAGAATACAATAAAAGCTAAATGTGTGTGTGTGTGTGTGTGTGTGTGTGGAGTTAAGTGAAGAAACAAATTAATAATAGAGTACATTTAATATTCTCACAGCAATTCTGCTTATTATTCAAGTGTTTTGGGTTGCACTTTTTTGTCATTGTGTTAATAGGTCCTGATGTCATGAAGGATTGCAGCATCTTAATCTTCACGGTCAGGTAATCCAAGAAGAGTGGCTGTAGCCACTCCGCTACTCCCCTTGACTGTGAAGATGAAGGCAATATGATTTTTTTAAATTTTGAGAATTATTTACCCAACAATATAGCACAACATCCCAGAAGACATAAATATCTTGTGGCATCTTGACAACTTTTCTGTGCAACTCTTACCATGGATAGAATGAATAAAGTTTCTTTTAACACAGGAAAAATTTTGTGTCTTCTAGTATTTATAACACATGACGAAACATAGTCGGAGATCAAAATTAAGTCAGTATTGAAAACAGATACATGAAGTCCCACTCCAAAGCCTATGAGTATATCAGCAGAAAAGGGTTCAAATGCACTTATCTCCAGGATGACCAAACAACAACAACAACAACAACAACAACAAACTGACAACAGCACTGTCATCAGCAGAAATGGTAATACACTAATTGTACCTAACTTCAGTAGTTAAAATATCACCTACAAATAATGCTCTAGTTACCACTTGTCAATTAATGCCAACAATCCCATGCCTACCCAAAATCTTAAATGCCAATTATCAATGCTAAAATGCCCTTGATAAATATACCTCTTTGTTTTTAGGAAGACTTCATGCATGGTTTTCCCATTGTGTGGTGCCAAAATAATCCATCAGATATTTTCCATAACAGCGTTAACATCATAACAGTTCGACATGAAAAATATAATTATGTACAATAACAGAATATTAAAAATGTGGTCCAGTGCAGGTTCCATTGAACACAATTATCTTAAGTTTGAACATAACTGTTTTATATAATCATGCAGTGAGATAAGCATTTACAATTATTGTGAGCCGCCGCTACTGCCAGATCACACTAGTTCTACCAATCACCACATTTCCCATAATCAGTCATTCACTGTATGCACTGAATAACAAAACAAATCATGTATATCTGTGTAAAGGGACGAAGTGAATAAAATTAATCAGAGTTTTTTTTCCGATGTGTAATGGTTTATAACAAGTTTAAAAGGAATAAAAGTGATCATTTTCAGGTATATTTGATAATGTAGTGTTTGTATGTGCCTGCTTTAATACATGGTTAGTTACATACTTAACCCAGTTGCAGAAAAGAATTTAATTACCTTGTTCTAATTTGTCATGCATGTATGTGAAACATTATAACATTGCCCTAAACATTCTTACATTCGTCTAAATAATGTTGTTATATATTACATATATTGAAAAACATTACTATTACTGAGATTGATATTTCAAGAATTTTGTATCTAGATATTATAACCAAAATAAGTACCCTATACTAAAGAAATGGAATAGGTTGAAAAACTCTTGCATTATCCATGTATTATAATTTTCACTGCTGTCAATGCAAATAAAAGAAAAAACTTGTAATCATAAGAAAATAAAAACATTTTTGAGAATAATTCTGCATATTTTAAAGTGACTCAGGACTTACGATTCTACACTTACACTTAATTTTCTGTTCTCCTTTAGGCAGAAAATCCTACTCAAGAACATTTATACATGAAAGACTTCCACTGTTTTTTTCCAGGGAAATCCAACAAGTATGCAGTGATTTAAGCTAGTCAGCTTTCTGTTTTTGCAGCATAGGATTGAATAAACATGACAAATTCCTCTATGCACAAATTACATGCAAAAATGGACTTTTCAGTTATTCTGGTAACCCCTATATCTTCTTGAATGCAAGCAGCACACACAAATCTAACATGAATGGGCTAAGGCACCCTTTGTTTACACAACAGTCTGTCTGTTGTAAAGGTATGAAGCCAATACTTTCATTGTGTCAGTTTCGTAACACTGAAAGAAATGTGATTGAGTCTCTGACAAAAGTAGTGCTGAAAATGAAAGTCTTCTGGGATTTTATGCTCTGTTGTTGTGGTTATTGTGCGCAGTGTCCTGAAGGATCATATTTGCCTCGGACTGCTTGACTTTCAATGTGAACACACTACAATCCTTCTAAACACTGGAAACAACACAGCATAAAACCCAAGCCACCTTGAATCTTTAGTAACATAAATCTTGGTAGTTTTCAGCATCCTGTGGCAACAGTTTTGGGACAATTTGTGGTAGAGGTAAAGAAGATGTACATGCAGACATTGTGTTGCATTGTTTATGAATGCAATTTATCTACTACATAAGGGTGCTTTCCAGATATTGGAACATACTCTATCCTGAACAACGGATTGGTTGAAATGGTCCTGCAAGTCATACCAAAGATCTCCAAATCATCTACTGACATCGTTTTTGAGGGCCCCTGAAATACAATGCACACTCTCAACCAAACTTTTGTACCAAAGAGAATTTGTGTCAGCAAATAACCCATCATATTAACGGGATTAATGCGGTTCCAAACCTTGCTATTAAGGCATAGCAGTCTGTTTTGACAAGCTGAATTATGTACTGAATGCAGTGACTGATAATTCAAATATTTAATGAGATTTCCTATGCTGAAAGTGGGAGGGATAGTACTTGTTGTTACCCATCACATATAAAAGCTTCCAAAACTGAAATCTTTTTCCTGTTGCTGTAAAATTAAAAGAGGATATTGTTTTATGCAGAGTAATGTTATTATAGTTTTTATGGAATGTAATGATCTTGTGTGCAACATACATGTTCTGGAAAGCACCTGAAGACCATTAGTTACATTACTGATAAAACTTAAAAGTTACTTTCATCTCTGTTAGGAAACATGAGATTGCCATATTTATACAAAATCATTTGCTTACTTTTAGTTACAGAATCCATACTATTCAACTTGCTGCTCTGTAGAGTACTTACACAAATTTCCACTGGTACAATTTGTTACTGTGACTTGCTTTATAGGCTGCACAACCTATAGTCAAGGTTCGATTCCCGCCAAATGCACACAGACTGTCTTCGTCACAGCGACCAGGCCAAGCTGTGGCACTGGCCCAGCATTGTCAGTTGAGCAGCTTAGGAAACATTTGTGTTTCTCACATACCACTTGAATATGGACTGCTTGTTTTGGGAAGATAGCTGTTACTTGTATCAGATTTTTCAAAATGCTGAAACAACCGTCTCTTGATTCACTTGATACAGAAGTTTTTACCAGTAAAACAGAGATTGTACCATTGAAAGTAGACTCAGTTCCCCTGGTAGTATGGAAGTTTACTATTACACAGACACCAACACCTCAAAAACACTATTACGTTTTTAAGAGACGCAACATTTACAACTGAGCGTATTAACTTGACAGTAACATACACGTCGTGAAATGCGCACACAATCAGAGTTGTCAACATTCATAGAGACTACAGCAGAAATACAATGGCGAGGGCGCGAAAATGCACAGTTCACAGCGTGAGACAAATCGAAGACAGCTAGAAATGTATGTGTTAGAGGCCCATTATATTTAACAAAAATATATTACTTTGGATAAAAAATGACAGTATTCCGATGTGTTACTAGACCAAAGTTTGTAACAGTTATAGGTTAGAACTAATGGCCCCGCCTCCTGGTATGGTCTTCGGCGCAACAGGTTATGTGGCAGTTCAAATCCGCGCTCGAAGTCATTTTCCAGTGTTATTAAACAAGAAGAAAGAGATGCATGGTAAACACAACATATGAAATTTAACAAAAACTTTGAAGGGAAGTCCACTTCTCAGAAGAATGACCACGGTACGTTAAATTTTTTGCCTCGCTAATACAACTGCGGAAAAACCGCTAGCTTCGGCTTGTCTCTTCCAATGCAACGACTCGGCTACGATAGACAGATTTTCGTGAAATGTGGGGCTTCTACTGAAACCTGTACACCAAATTCACTTTCGGTTAAAATCCGACACAATAACAGACCCTATAAATAAATATCTACGTATGTGTGTAATATCTTTCTGAATCAGGTGCCACTCCCTGTCACCTGAGGATGGAAATATGTCCCGTTTCCAAAATGGCATGTTCCTGTTTCAATGAGATGATGCACAAAGCCCTCAAAGTTCGTAACGCTAGGCACAACAAACACATCGAAGCTGCTCTTACTGTCAACTTTTGCATATTCCAAACCACAACAAATTCCTGCTTACTCTCCCATAACCTCACAAGCATCTTTGGCACTGATTCTGCAAACCCCTGTCTCACTTTTTTCCCCACATAAAAATGATGCATGTCAATGTAATTTTGTGTACACTTTGTAAGAACTAATTTTAGAGCATAAGAATTACACCATAATCTGCTGTAGTATATCTCCTGTTTTATCTCTGCATTTCTGTCAGTAGTCTTATCTTGCTTGATTGCATTTTGTTACTGTTATATTTAGCTATAAGTCATATCCATCTTAATTATTATACATAGAAATAAACCTTTTCTTGTTAGTACATTAAACAAATGTTAATATAGAGGATTTTCATTTTGTGACACCGTGTAAGTAGAGCTAAATGCCAAACTAGTCTAGGCTGGCTCATTTTTCCAAGCATGTTTCTTGCATCACAATTTGAAAACCCCATACAGGACGTTACGGAACTTATTACAGAAACATACCCTTACCTTGAGGCAACAGTGAATCTATCTACTGAAGGAAAATATTTCTTGCATTTGTATCCTGTCCTGAAATACCTTTGTGGAGCACAATTTGGCAGTTTGTGAAAAGACTTGATTAACTTATGAAAAACTTACTGTTTGAACGTTGCTTTCTCCTTGTCCGAGTTTGTGAAATATTGTATAAACTAGCCCTTTCTCGCCTTGTACAATGAAGGGGATATAAGTATTAAAAAATATCTCCTTGAAAGCTATAAGTGGACTCATAGTTGAAAATACAAGTGAGAAAGTAGACTTGAGCAGCAGCAAAAACAGGTGTGCTACTACAGATGGTGGGTGATCAGATCTGCTCAGGGAAACCAAGCCTTACAGGGGAGGATTGTTTCTAGAGGAGACACCGCATGGTAGGAATTACACATTATTGAAGGAAAGATAGAGGTAAAGATAGAAGTGATGGGAAGACAAGGAAGACAATGGAAAAAGCTACAGGATGCCTAAGGAAAAGAGAAAATACTGGAAATTGAAAGCACTAGATCGCACTCTATGGAGAACTCGCTTTGTAAGAGGCTACGGACCTGTCATGAGACAGACAACAGAATGAAAGAGATGCTCCATGCCGTACTTTCCTTTTTATAAACCTCAGATGCATTGTGTCCGAATACTGTGTGCAAGCTGTTTTGTTTCACTTCAGATGAGATGTTCAGGACACCATTATGGTGGATATAAAAGAATGCATCAGTCTGCAAACAAGGCATGATTATAATTACTGTATTAGTATGTTTAAAACAGTCAAAGAGGTAAGCAATATGGAATGAGTATTTATTCCTGGGAATTGATGTACACAATTCAAGAGTTTGTAAAGAGTGATGCGAATCTTGTCAAAACATTACAAGTTACTGATAAATTGTCAGATTTCTATGTTGAAAACAAACAAGGATAAAGAACAGACATGACTATTGTGGTTTGCAGTACAAGACAATATTATAGAGTACAACACAACCAATTATGAAAATGTCATACTTTTTGATACCACGTACCTACACAACATTGGAATTATGTGTCAAATTAAGGTCTTTGAACACAGAGTAAGTAGAAAACAAAAGCTAAAATCACATGGCACAATATCTTAAGCATGATATTTCTTGAAATCAGAATTGTAGATTATAAAATTTTCTCATTATTTGAGCATTGAGTGTCACAAAAATGACTAAACAAAGAAAAAACAAAAACATGGCAATTTTTACATTGGCAAAAATACTATAGAAACGTAAGATCTGTACAGCGATATAACAGGACAATACTGTTTCTTATTTGCTTTCCACGTGGCTAACTGATTCATTAGTATATACAGACAATATTTATGGCAAGTCAACTGAATTCTCCTAAAAAAAAAGAACTTCTATACCTACTTACTTTATAATTATCCCATTTTAAATCCCAGAGCAGGTAACTGCCCTCATGTATATATATTCATTTAAATTACAGTGTCCTAAACCCACATTGCAACACTTCCATGCATCACTTCTTAATTTAAGACTGATATTTAAAACAAATAATTAATTTAAAATAATAGAATTGTTACAAAATAATAGTTATCACCAACAACAGGTCATAGTGTTAGGTCATACACACTCAGGCAAAGAAAACTGCCTGCCTTAGTAGCTGTGTATTAGCTATGGCAATATGTGTATGTGTTTAATCACCTTGTCACTCATTCTGCAATTGCATAATGTAGCTGTCTCTGAGTAGCCATAATACACATACCATCAAGGACCCTAATGAAGAATCTTCTTATCATAGTTGCAGTTACCACACTGCCAGTTCACCAAAGTCATTGTTCACTTTTCCTTTCTGCAGAGTCACTTTAGAAGTTCATACATCACAATTCATACCTGATCAGTGGAAGATCATGTGCACAGGAAGAATATACGGTATACAACAATCACATCAATGGTTTATCACTTACACACAACCACACATGCTGTACATGGATAACCAGGGTTTAACATTCAAATAAAATAATAATAATAATAATAATAATAATAATAAAATAAAGATAACAAAGACCACAGCACTTTTCAAATCTCTCAAAAGTTGGCACATTTGAAGATATTTCTTATTATGTTTGCAGTCATATTGATATCAGTGGTCCCTTGACAAATGCGCTATTTACACTATGGCTCGTTGTATTGTAAATTCATTTGTGGTTTCGGGATACGCAGTGCCATGGTTTGTGACAGACATCCCTTAAACATGCCTTTAATATATTTCATTGCACAGTCTTTTCAAATTGCTGCCATTTGTTGAAGCAACATGTATTAGTGGCTCTAAATTCAGATAAATAATCATTCTGCTCTTTGTTTACAGGTAAATTAAGTTCGAGGTAATGTCCTGCTATAAATCATTCCAGTATCCGTATCTGAATGTAAAGGAAGAGACCTCTGAGATGGTAAGCAAAATTTTCAGTCATTCAAACATGTTGTGTCATGACATATGAATTAAATGAATTGTTAGATAATTTGTGAATTAATAATAAGGTCTCTTTACTAAAATTTATGTCCTGTGTACTTGTATTACTGTACCGCCCTTATATAAACGAATAACTCCAAAAATGTAAATTAAGCCTGCTACATACTGTAAAAACTAATCCTGAATTTTGGCCAGAAGTTCTGTCATTGTATGCTGATATATTCATAGTATTCTGATGGAAGTGTTTATCATTACTGCATATGGCACTAATAATTTAGTTATAACAGGGAGTTTGTGTGCGATTGTTAGGGACGATATATCTTTTGGAGATCAAGTTTGATTCTCCCCCTCTTCCTCCTCCCCCAAAAAAGTGCAGTCTATACATTACCACAGTAACTTTCTTTGATGAAGGAACTAGGAAGTAAACAGAATGTAAAGTCTTAGGTAAAACTTAACACACATCCTATTCAGAAAAGTTTGTGCTTTGCAACATTACAAAGTACACAACTTCTAAATAAAGGCAAACAAAACTGAAAATAGACATTATGCTAAGAATAAACAATTTGCCAGTTATAAGGACTCCTATAACACAAATTTTGCTTCAATTTATGACAGATTTACGCAACAGTATTTGAAGGTACAGGTATAAAACATGCTGCGAGATAGTGACGTTGCACATAACCTTTCACAGGACTCTCATGAAGTGACCTAGCACTAACCAGAAGTGAACAAGAACCCAAAGGCCCATTGGAATGTTACAAGAGTTATCACATGTTAAAATTAACATTAAATTATTTTCTTTTATAGACAACGCAGTCCAGTTTTTTTTTGGCAGAATAATATAGTTCTTGCTATTTTTCTTCTTTCTTCAAACTTGTTGGTGGCAAAATCAAATGCCCTTGAAATAAATATATCAAATACGATACACAGCACATTCAGTTGCCACATATTGGTATTAACAGATCTCCCATATAATGTCCTTCAAGACTCCTCACCTTAGAGAAAATTTAGATCTGTAATTCCATGACTGAGAAATTCATCACATAATTTGTGATTCCAGCTTTCAGCTTTCAGTAGTTGTAACACAGGCGACCACGACTTTCGTGGTATTCTTATTTCACAGTGTTTATTGCGGGTTATTTTTCTGATGGATAGGAAAGTCGTACTGTGGTGAGCACATCCTCTCGCACGTAAATTTCACGCTGCATCTGTCACAGCAACGTAGATTCCACCAGCTGCTTTGCATTAGGTTAGGGCAATTTATTCTCTTCTCAAACCACGAAAAATTTTATTTCATGGTAATTTGTCATTTAATGTAATTAACGTACAAAGTCTAGGTAGACTGGAAAGGTTATTTTCAGACAGTTTCGTTAATTTCATTCTTGCACTCATATATTTGTGATGCTGTCACAAAAATCTCTGCCACAGTCCTTGACCGATGCAGAGGCATCACAAATTTTTGAAGACAGCATAATCAAGTATGTGGTCAAATGTTATTGTACTGTCACAGAATCCGGCAACTTCTGATTGAAACATCATCAACATTTGTGCGGCGTGACCCTTATTTTGCTAAAGGTTTTGTCCTCTTGAAACACTCTCTTCTGATACACAGCCAAGTAAGCTCTCTTCATATGTTATTCTAGTTAGCATTCAGAGAAATACTTCTGTTTATCATAGGGCTAGAAATGGCACAAAAAGGAGATTTGTCTCCAGTTTAATACCAAAGGCAAAGGCTAAATCCTCCCATACACTGCCCCATAAACACCATGATCCTAGTTCAGTAGTTCAGTTGTAGGGCCAAGAATGACGTAGTGTGGTGGCAGGTGGTTGTGTCGGGATGGAGTTAGGGTCGTCGGAGTTAGCAGAAACTACGGCGCCCCGTCTCAGCCAACCTCACTTCTTCAAGTCACCCAGATCCTTGGGTTTTGTGTCCATTCCGCCTCCACCCCCTGCCTGTTGTGATGATGTCACGGATATATGTGCTCCGCCATTGTTTCCTGAAGGATACATCTTGTCCAGGTGCTTCAGTGATTCCGTCAAGAAGTTCTGCAAAATAATAAATGCAATTACGTCCTCCTACTCCCACTTAACTGCTGATTATTAGTTTGTATTCACATAATGAAACATACTGTCAGTTACAGTGGACACAGATATCTCTCATCCAGCATGGGAATGGGGAGTGAGGGTGTATTGGGTGGAGTGATCACAGCAAGTTACTCCAAAATGTGTTGTGCAAACTCCTCAGTCACGTAAAATATCTAATTTTTGAACATTAATAAACATGCACACAGTGCTTGTGTAGCTGATGCTGCCAGCTTTCACGGCGGTTGTGTGAGAAACTGCCCCTGTTTATCAGCATCCATTTAAATTTTTCAGTGTTCCACAAATTTTTCCCCCCATGTATTTAAGTATTTTCAATCATGTGTAGTTAAGGTGTTATTTTATATGACACTTCATTTTATGTGACACTGTTTTTGGTCTGGAATAATAGGATGAAAATTTATTCTGAGGAAAAATTTCAGTCAAATTTTTGTCCAGTTCATGGTGAAATTTCATAGTGTAGCAGACCATGTTGTAATGAGCATCACCCCTCCTCTTATATATTTGTCATTTCTGAAGGATAAAAATATTGTGACATTAAATGTGAAGCTGCCATGACGATTTTAGTAACACAGTTTTGGGCTGTTATAAATGTGGTGTTTCGTAGCTTTATTAGAAGTCATGTAGCCCAAAAAAGGAGCAGCAAACTTCCTGACCTATTAGGCCATAACAAACAATGCTGGATAAGTTGGCCAGTAGCTAATGACAGGAAATAAACAGGACCACAGCTCACTGCAGGGGATAAGATGGCCCACACTTCACCAATAAAAATGTTAAGTTTTTGTATTTGTATGTGCTACATGGGCAGCATGAAGACAGACATTGAAGTCCTTTATTGAGAAATAAATCCAATGTATTTTTATGTGAGATCAAACCAAAATGTGAAGCTATTCTAATTGTACGATTACTAATGCATTATGAGTAAACGGAATATGTTGAAAAGTTGTTATGTTTTGAAATAAACTAAAATTCTTTTAAGACCAGTTCAGTGTGTTATTTTCATTAGACTTATGGTGGAAATTCTGTAAGCCTGAAGTGGCTGCTTGAATTGTGACACTTCAGATGAAATCCCCATCAGAATTCCAAAAATTGGTTCTGTCACATGCAGTATGCAAGGCGCTCAAGAAACTACTCCTCCAGCTGGAGGACATGTTAGCATTCCACCATGCTTTCACAGGTGCTTAAATGATATTCTACTAACAAGCAAATTTTGTTAATTGAACTGGAAACTTACCTCAACATAAGCAGATTTCTTCCTTTTCTCTAGTCTTCTGCATCACAAGAATACAAACTCAAGCTTTGTAGTAAAGTCAAGCAGAATTCTATTAGAGAGAAATGCAAGGCAAACACCACATGCAAAATGAAAGAATTCACGCATCGTGACGCCAACAGCCAGTAGCATAAAATACAGAGAAGGCATTTTATGTATTTTGTGCTACTAACCTTAAGAGAACTCTCTGCTGTCGAAACACGTTGCCAAATTAAACATATAACACTTACTAGTTGTGTTGATGGCAGTTTATTTCTATTGTTAATACAGGTAGATAACCATCTTACATATTTCCAGAGTCTGAGAGCACTTCACAGTCTTCTCACACCATAACTGACTGACTGACTGACTGACTGACTGACTAACTAACTAACTAACTAACTAACCAACTAACTAACTCCATGGAGCAGAGGCCTTCTTGAGAAGCTAACAGTTTCTCAGCTAGTCAAGAAATTCCCCCCATTTTATGGAACCCGGAGGTTCATTACCGCATTCACAAGAGCCCGCTGCCTGTCCTGAGCCAGCTCAATCCAGTCCATGGCCCCATCCCACTTCTTCAAGATCCATTTTAATATCATCCTCCCATCTATGCCTGGGTCTCCCAAGTGGTCGCCTTCCCTCAGGTCTCCTCACCAAAATCCTTTATGCACCTCTCTTCTTTTCACACCATAAGGAACCTTTTTCTTTTTTAATTCTCAAACCAATCACATCTTCATGAACACTCACAGAGAGTCAGTGAGTGTTAATGACAACACAGAACTGTTAATGACAATACAGAACAGTTAGCACCACCTGTGCACAGCAGATGCAGATAAAGTGAAATTTATTCAGGTACGTAGAAACAACATGCATGTCAGCATTCAGATGAAACAATGAATTTAGAACAATGGTGTTTTGACTGTTTCTAAATGTTACACAGATCAAAATCCTCCTGAACATGGATGCAACATGCGGTTTAGCATTTCAACTATCATCTACTGTATATGAGTTCACACAGTGCACTTACCTGAATGGCAGTGAGTGCAGCCACAATGGCCGGGCTACCAAAACCATGCGAGATAAGCGAGAAGTGTGTGAGATGGCGTTGGATGCTGGGATCCAAGATATGCTGTGGTCGAGTATTGCACAATGGGGACCTGTCTTGATTCAGCAGGTCCATTAGCTCTTTGGTGATTTGTCTGAAAACAAAATGGACATATTCCTTAAAAGTGTAATCTGCTCTCCTGAATTGTAAGTAGTTGATGCTACCCTTCATGAAGTCCAGCCTTATCTTAAAGTACTCTGAAATGGGTGACAATAATGTATTCAGTCCCTCTATTGAGGTTTGCCAGGTTCTTGTAGGTACAAACTTGAAGTAGAGTATGAATGTATTAACATTTGTTGTGAAAAATATAGAAAATTTTCAGAAAATTCAGACAGGCATGACATAAGCACAAGGCTCAGAGAGGACGCACATGCTAAGCACTGACATGAGCATCAAACAAAGTTTATTGCAATCTTAATTGGACTCAACTGTCAAGACAAAATGAAAAATATCTTCTGAAATGTATTCTGTTATTCTACGAAAAAACCCCCCGACATATGGATGGATGCTGGATTAATCAGTGTATTAGCTTAGGGTTAAGTTACACCAGCTTTCCTTGGAATGGTTTTTACAGTCAAAAACAGTGAACTGGTGAAGTTTCCGTAATGCTTTTGTACTATCTTTACGCTACTTTATGTTATGTGATTAAGGATGTGAGTTCTAACATTTATACGTGTACCTGATGATGGCTCGGCCAAGCCGAAACATGTAGTATATTGGCACAACCTTAGAGTAAATGGTGTAGTGTGGAAAATATATATATATACTGTGGTGTGTCTGACTGTGTTTACTATCACTGTGCTGTAAAGTTTATCACACAAGAAGCAAGTTGGTCACGAACCTGTTACCAGCCATTGTAAGTTTTAATTACATCACGTGACTACATATGGAATGTCTGCTGTCTCACTTGCAGTGTCAATCAGGTGCGCACCCAGAATTTTTCGTTGGGTAGGGCGGGGGTGATGTACTGACCCTGAGGCTATATATAATTTATGTTTTATTTTAAAAATCATATTATAAGAATCATGCTGTAAGCACAGCATAACGCTCCCTGCAACTGCATTTATATACATACGAACATAACTACATGTTCTGTGACTCAATCACAGTGTCCTGTCTTCTTGTTTTTTAACTTCATTAATTTATTTTTCAAAATTCTAATGTACTGGTCATCAGCCGATTTCAGTGGCTGGTTTCGGCTGAAGGGAAAACCACGTAAAACTTTTGATATAATATGTAGAAAATGTTTTTTTTATTTTGGTTTTGGGGGGGGTTTGGTGGGGGCTGCAGTCATCCAGCCGCCCCTTTGGGTGCGCCCCTGGTGTGAATAAGGATTTACTTGAAATGAAAATTAAAATCTCTGATAAAACATGGAACATAAGATTTTAATGGCTGAATGCAAAATTGTCATTTTGCATGCAACAGTGTTAGGTAAATCGTTAATCGGCTTTAACGTTTTCCTTGTTGCTGCTATTCAAAGTTGTGTTTTCCTTAATTACAGAGAACGCTGATCGCATGTGGAAGAATATAACGGCAAAGGGCCATGGAATTAACACAACGAACGCTGCATCACTGCATTGCTGAATCTCCTAACCACAAATTGCATCCACGTGGTACCGTGTTATGTAATTACACGCAGAGTACGGCAAGAAATATCACACGTGAGGACGGCACAGACTATAATCTCCAACACTTCGAGGAGAAACGGACCCAAGTTTCCTCGAATTACGAAAATTTCAGACTACACGGATTCAGACAACGGACACTTATTTTCTCTTTATTTTAGCATTCATTGTTAGAGAACGTTCAAATGCGTACTTAAGTGACACAACACTATAAAAGAAGACACTAAAGAAAACGCCTAAAAGCAGTACAGTAATGCCTGAAAGACGCGTGTACACACAGAGACACGCACTTGCACCGAATTCTGTACCAAACATACAAACAGCCTGGACTACACGGCATCGGCTCGGACGAAACAGAACCTCGAACAATCGGGACTCGGAGAATCGAGATTCTAATGAATTTCTATTAAGTAAATTTAATGTGTTCCATGTCCGTGCACTATATTATACAAAAACACTAATCACCAACAAATGCACAAAGAGAGTTTTATCATCAATCGTAACACACTCCTACATGTTTCGACCCTTCTAGGTCATCTTCAGGGAGAACTTTTTTGTTATCGTTACACTGATACTTAATACGGGGCTCTATAGACACGTGTGACATTCTTATTGGTTTCCTGTCAGCTTCGTGTTTATACTGTGGACTATATGCATTAACCCTAGTGGGATTATGGCATTTACTGTGACCTGTTACGAACACGCTCAGTAGCCATAATTGGTACACAGCTGTACATATGTCCTTTTTCATTATAGAAGTGAAACCACCGTCTTAATTTGAGAGTTATTTAGTCCTTCAATATGCAGCTACTGCGTAATTGTGGCAGTGACAAGGTAAGCAACTGTAATTCCTCGCGAAGAATGGGTGGGTATATCTGCTTGTCATCAGTGATCATACACGTTGTAGTTCGAGCTTGTTTGGCCTTTTAAAGCCTAGCGGTAACTTTACGTACCACCAGGTTTAACATTAAAAAATTCTACGTGGTGCCCACATTGCGTTTATGTGTTTTGTACGGATCTCAGAACAAACAGCAACTTTTGCCTTATAAAACATTAAGAGATTGGTTTTTATAACCGAAGTGGAGAGTGTTTACAGCGCGGTACGCACTGAGTCCTTATATAAAACAGATACGCTTCGTCTTTAAAGGGTCAAAGAAATCCAAAAATGTCCGTTACGCAAAACAAAATTATCATGAAACAAAACAAAAAAATGTAGTTCGCCCTTTGTTCCTTGCCCATTTAGGCATGGCCGTAAGTAAACCATTTTACCTAGCGAGGGACAGCAAATGGCGCCGGACTGTGCGTTTTGGGAAAGTGACCAGTAAGCAACCTTGATGGAGGCAAGACGCTGCCAGTTCAGGGTGACTCATGTTTGATTGTTTATTTAAATGACTGCATTGTTCAATATCACGCAGGACCAATGCAGTTTGTAAGCGTGCTGTTTGAGGATGCTGTCAATTGCTAATATTTTAAGGTATCGGTTAAAGGTGACAGTGGGGCACTGGTGGAATGATACGGTCGGAGGAAAACGTAAATATTCAGGCAAAAACTTATCTCGGTGTTATTTTGTGCACTGACCGGTGATGGTCTTGTGCCCCCCCCCCCCCCCCAGTGAGGGGGCCAGCGTCTAGTCACCTAAGTCATGACAGGGTCATAGCATTGCAGTTAATCGACTATAAACCCATAAATAAATTATTTGACTTCCCATCGTTATATGCGAACTGTGTAAGTTTTAGAACAGCGAAGCTATTTAGCCTAAGATCCACAATCAGACCTACACATTTAGATGGAAACGAATACCATTCTGTCTAGTATGTAAGATAATTGACCCTAGAATTATATCCCTCAATGATCCGCCACCCTCCCCCCAAGGGGGGGGGGAGGGCAGGGGTATTGTGCACAAAACTAACAAGCACGTAGAAAAATGTTAATAGCATGTCTACAAGGCAACAAAATTGTGACGTCAGCTACAGCCTACTGTTGCTTCTGTTAGTGAAATACAGAGCCTATAGGAAGGGACTGAGAAGGTCTAAATGGGAGTCTATTCAGACGCAATGGTGAAGACAGGCTAGGCGCATCAAGTCTGGACAAAGGCATTTTATAAAAGGAGGCAAACCATTGGAAATTTTCCACTTAATTGAAAAATATTCTAACAGCAAAGTGCCTGAATAAATTACTCTAGGAGTAGTGCTTCAGACGGAGTCTGCACTGAATAAAATGGAGTGTGTTGCTAGAGTGACGCGTTACTTCTGCGTGGATCATACAAAGGGTTAAGTGACTTGGCAGACGTCCTCTGTGTTACCGTTACATAAATGCTGTGTAAACGGAAACCTTCCCCCATGTACCGAATATACGTAGAGGTAATCATGAACTGTGGGTAAAGGATGATACGCAGTGAAGCTCTTATGGACTGACTTGAACAGGCAGTCCGTCGTTCGTCCGAAAATTTCGTTTCCTTTCGCAGTCCTTCCCTCTTCTACCTACTCAACAACAGGTGTCGAAGTTGTTTTTATTTTCACTTGATCACGTTCAGACACACACCACAGTCGGTAGGACTCCTCTGGACGAGGGATCGGCCCGGCGCAGAGACCTCTACCTGACAACATAAACACTGTACAAGAGACAAACATCTATGCCCCCGGTGGGATTCGAACCCACGATCCCAGCAAGCGCTCGGCCGCAGACCTACGCCTTAGACCGCGCGGCCACTGGGATCGTCCAAAAGTCCTGAATTAAAATGATGGAGAACCGCCGGACAGCGCGGGTTACGGACAATTCGCTGAATGTTAAGTCAGGTGCGCAAATGCCGTGCTAACCTTTTTGATCGCAGGAAGGGAACGCGTGCAACATATGTCCAATCCTATGATAAATTACATTAAAAACGTTTAAATAGCGTACAATGAACACAAATCAGTCGAAAAACTGGAATCGGAAAAATTTTCTTCTCTCTTGAATAAACCAAATGAATTCATTGTCGCTGCAGTTCTGTCCTTTGATTACTGATCTGAGCTTGACACGGAAGCTCGCCCGTGTTGTGCTCACGCATTATTTACATCCATTACATCTGCCTTGACCGTTCGGAACACCGGAGTGTCGTCGTTAGCAATCAGTAGTCAGATTCCCCTCTTGCCGTAATTTTCGCCATCAGACCCGTGGCACTGAACTTGACCGACTCCGATGAACATGTTACAGTGCGTGAAACATGTTGACAGAGTGAGTTTAACGGTGTGTGTGTGTGTGTGTGTGTGTGTGTGTGTGTGTGTCTGATATGGCTATTCAATTGCTGTCGTCGTTTCGGAAATGTTTACCATTATTTTAATCGTTCATCGAAGTACATAATTAATAACTTCTCGCAAAACACTTTGTAATCGAAGCCCCTTCCTTCTGTCGCTGGTATGCAACCTGTCCTACTGTTCTCTTGGGAGGTTGGAACAGGGCTTCTGGCCAGCCACTCTCACACTCGTGGTATATAAACTGGCACTGAAACATTTCTCTCCCAGTACTTCAGTTTCCCCTGTCAGTACCATTCCACCAATGTTCCATACTCATTCATTCATCTACCACCGACGCTGTATAATGTTTTTCTCCCAGCACTTCAGTTTCCCCTGTCAGTACCATTCCACCAATGCTCCATACTCATTCATTTATCTACCACCGACGCTGTATAATGTTTTTCTCCCAGCACTTCAGTTTCCCCTGTCAGTATCATTCCACCAATGCTCCATACTCATTCATTCATCTACCACCGACGCTGTATAATGTTTTTTTCCCAGTACTTCAGTTTCCCCTGTCAGTACCATTCCACCAATGCTCCATACTCATTCATTCATCTACCACCGACGCTGTATAATGTTTTTCTCCCAGTACTTCAGTTTCCCCTGTCAGTACCATTCCACCAATGCTCCATACTCATTCATTCATCTACCACCGATGACACACACATAGTAATCTTCAGCGTCGTTAAACAGCACACAATATGTAGAAAGTGACGTTGCTTCCTGCTTTATATTAATCCTTCCTAGGAGCGAAGCGGCCCCCAGCAAACCAAGAGGTAACAAGGTATCACTGACGTGAACACAGACGCTGAGGTAAACAGGCCTGAAAGGTGTTGAGCAGAACCCGGTGTCTATCTTCCTGTTACACAGACTTCCCGTTCTGCACAGCTGTTTGTTGTTGTCGTCGTCGTCGTCGTCGTCGCTGTTGTTGTTGTTGTTGTTGTTGTTGTTGTTGTTGTTGTGTTGCTGCTGCCTTTTGTGTGAGAACTTTTGAACCGCCGACACAACATAAACACCTTAAATTTTCTGGTTGTTATCTCAGAGTTTCCCAACGACATAATGTATGTGTTTGTTTCAATGATAATCAAGAAACAAGCAGTTATGCCACTCTGTGTGTGTGCTTTTTGCATATTAATCTCACTCGGTGTGGGGAGAACTGGCGGCGCTCTTGTGAAGACGGCAATGAACTTTCAGGTTTCATAACATGCGTGGAATTCCTTGTCCAGCTGAGAGAGTGTTAGCTACAGAAGGCCTTTGCTCTAAGGAGTCAGTTGATTAGTTAGCCCTTAATTTTAAATCTTTGAAGCCTCGCGTTTGTCTACGTCATACATAAAAACTCTACAGGTAACTTGCAAAGTAACAAAGATGGGTGCGCAGCGACAAGAGCAGCAGTGATTGGGGGAAGGAAACAAAGCGGGGTTATAGGCAGAAAGCGGACCGAAGTGTCATAGAATGAAGAGGAGGAGGGGGGAATACAAGGAGGAGGAGGAGGAAGGACAAGGAGGGGGAGAAGAAAGAGGAGGAGAAAGAGGAAGAGCAGGAGGAGGAAGAGAAAAAGAACGAAGAGAGAAAAGGACAAAAGAAGAAGACGATAATTCAGTTCGTACTGCGCAGGGCACACATAGGCTACAAGCTACACACTATACCATTACGTATGCATGTCAGGGTATCAGCGGCAGGACTCACGGTACTCACTTGGTAGCGTGGATGAGCTCCTTCCGCCGGTAGGACTCCGACGGATCCGCGTGCTGTCGGCTGAGGTACTCGGCGACCTGCCGCGCCGGGAACTCCGTCTCGCAGACGTATCCGAAATCTCTCGCCAGATGGATCGCTTCACCTGCGAAACAAAGAAATGTTATTGCCTCCCCATTTATTCAGGGGACGTCCACACTGGCTGTTGCACTGCACACTGCATCGTCACGCCCCTGCCGTAAGCGTTAAAATTCACTTCACTTTACCGTGTACAGGACTTGACCCTTGAAGATTAAATGCGCGTTGATGCTTTTCTACCCTGAAAGTGGAAGCAGCCGGTTAGTCAAAACGTTAACACATATTAACTAAACTAGCTGGCGTCACATAGTAAAAAATTCTTGTAGCATATAGATGGCTGTAACAAACTCTCTTGAAAAGTTGGTAGGCCTTTCTATCTACCAGATTACACGGTGTCAGCAAACGACCATCATTTTAATATTAACCCGATTCAAGACATCAAATTTTACATAATAACAAATTTTTGCCACTAAGCTTATTGAACACCCTATGATCAAGTGATGTTGATTTTGAAACCGCCTGTACTGACAACACCAACTAAAATCTACGTGCCACTTCCGTGAGAAGGGCTAAAAGATGCTGTAGCAAATAATAAGCATAAAAATGATTGCCTCGGCTCAAACCAAACCACTACAAAACCCCGCCCACTGAAACATAACGTGGAAATAAAAGTGTATATCGGCTGTGTGGTGAATTTGCCTGACCTATAATGGCTGCCATTTAGAACCAATTTATACCCGACTGACCATCCATAGTATGTAGAAGCCAGTGTGTTCCATTTTGTTACAACATTCTTGTTAGTCTTCTAGGCCCATAAGGTATTTTCTCTTTTAAACTTTACAACAATCAGAACCTGGGAGGTTCTGGACGCAGCTTTGCCGGCAATGACGTCACATTCTTCAATGGAATAAGGGCGCATGCGTTATTTTAGGAACCTTTTATAGTGGAGTTTGATGTTTGTTGTTGTATCCTGTCTGAATCTGCTGGCTACAATCCAACATCTTTCCAAGTCATACCTGCTTAATAAATCTGGATATTCGTTGCTTATTTTGAAACTCTGTACCAACTGAAAACTTGGATCAGTGGGCTTAAGTTTCAAAGATATCTGAGTCAACGTCTATTCTGGCAAGAACTTAGTTATCTTGGGGTGGGGACTTGCGTGAAAAGGAGCTCTATTACTGTGTACAACTACTGTGGTCAAATTTCGATAAAACCCGGCACTGTAGGTTCCACAGTTGATATTCCCCGTTTCATACACGTTTATTGGTCTGTCGTTCTACATTCATATTTCAGTTTTTACCAAATTTGACACGAAAGTGAGTCGAGCTACGTCTCAGTTACCAATACGCATTCATAGAACTGTGTTAAATTAGACACAAGAACAGTTTACAGTTACTTTTAATACGAGACATCCCCGTTGGCATGCAGATTGCAAAAGTACATTTATTCTTATTAATTCTACAGTCAGATCCAGCACTTCGTTTTAAAGGTACTTTTTGGCTACTAGATTCGGCTTATAAGAGCCATCTTGAGGCCACAATAGAAACTATATGCTGGAATACTCCATATTTTTCACATATTCTATAAAAACGCAGTGGCTATGAATTTTAAGGTCAAAACAAGACATTTACACACTGACGGATGATATGTCACTCGCGTGTCCAAATGTTAGATTACGCACACATTTCCTCCAGAGTTAAATTTTTTTTCCACTTTAAACTTTTAAAGCCACGTGGTAACTTTACATACGACCTGGTTTAACATTAAAAAATTCTACGTGGTGCCCACATTGCGTTTATGTGTTTTGTGTGGATCTCAAAACAAACAGCAACTTTTGCCTTGTAAAACATTAAAAGACTGGTTTTTATAACCGAAGTGGAGAGTGTTTACAGCGCGGTACGCACTGAGTCCTTATATAAAACAGATACGCTTCGTCTTTAAAGGGATAATATAAGTCCACATTTAATTCTCAGCTTTGTGTCAAAGCCCCTTTCAAATTAAACCTTCTGCTTGAGAGACCTGCTAACTTCTGAAAGAAGCTTTGAATTCTCTTGTATGGGTAACCAGATAGTGTGAAGGCCTGTATATACACGCGGACACAACATTCATGCCACAAGCGGGATTCGAATGCGTGATTCCAGTGAACCGACAAACATCTGCGGCATGTTATTGCAACAATGAGAACTTAAAAATATCACGAGAAAATGTGTTTAATGCAGAGATTTGTTTATCTGATTATATGACGCTACCATAAAACTTAAAGCCCTCTTTTTTTATGTAACTAATAGCAATACAATATACGCCTAAGACTATTAAATTCACTATGATTTAGTCACTATAACCAAGAACAGATCGAGAAATAAAACTTTATAATTGTTACGTGTTCTGTGATCTCTAACAGTAAACAATACGGGTCTAACGACCGTGCTTCGACACAGTCAATCTCGTGGCGAGTCCTGTAACAATACACAGATGTCAATCACTCTGCCCAAATTTACGACAGCGCTGAACAGTAAAAGGATCGCCTAGCTTGTGTTTCGTGCGAGTTACTTTAAATTCCACATTGCCTGATTCCGAGAATAAATAACACGTTCCGTTAATTACTTATTCAAACCTTCAGAATAGAAATACATTCGTCTTCAAAACGTGTAAGGAGAACTCGTTTGCCTATCGGTGTTAAGGTGAGGATATCGCGTGACGCTGGGCAGAAGGAGAATATTTTGGCGCCTGAAAACAAGGAGTGATAAGATCTGCGCTCTTCTGGGATATTACGCAGCGTCGAATGGTAATCCTTTACCGACGTTTCGGGACCTATTTTTCTCGGCTGCTCTTCTTGGACTTCTTGACCATTGGAGATGCGACCGATACGTTGTCCCGAAACGTCGGTAAAGGTTTACCATTCGACGCTGCGTAACACCCCAGAAGAGCGCAGATCTCATCAGCATCGCGGCGGAAGCCTGAAGTCACGGAAGGAATGATAAATCAGTTTTAAAAAGTGTCCGTCCCGTAGTGTTGTTAACAGCATAAAAAATTACATCAGTGTACTAACTAACTAACTAACTAACTAACTAACTAACTGACTGACTGACTGACTGACTGACTAACTGACTGACTGACTAACTAACTAACTAACTAACTAAGTAACTAACTAACTAACTAACTCCATGGAGCAGAGGCCTTCTTGAGAAGCTAACAGTTTCTCAGCTAGTCAAGAAATTTCCCGCATTTTATGGAAACCGGAGGTTCATTACCGCATTCACAAGAGCCCGCCGCCTGCCCCTATCCTGAGCCAGCTCAATCCAGTCCATGCCCCATCCCCCTTCTTGAAGATCCATTTTAATATTACACACCCATCTACGCCTCGGTCTCCCAAGTGGTCGCCTTCCCTCAGGTCTCCTCACCAAAATCCTGTATGCACCTCTCTTTTCCAGTGTCTGTCCAAACACGACTAAATTCTATTTATTTTATAGAACTACTGAGACAGGCCGCAACATGTAGTTATATATAATAAACAGAATTTAGTTGTGTTTGGACAGACACTGATTTATTTTTTGGAATGATAAAATAATTTAGAATTGCATCTCCTCTGTAAAACTGTCATTTTGGCTCTCAGTGTTAAAATACGATGACGCTAATATTATGCACCGTATTGTGCAGGGTTCAGCAGAGATCCTGATTTCTTCTTTGCAGGTGAAAAGAAAGTAATCGAGAGGAATACCGTCACGGTTTCTACTCGTATTGGTAATTGGCTGATGGATTTGGAAGAAATTTAGTTATCAGAAATTTACAATGGAGGGTTTTCGACCAATTTCATTATGATTTACTCAGTACACTAACACACGTCATACAGGAGTCCCGTAAATTTGTTGCCACTTACATGAAGGAAAGAAGACGACATAAAGGCGTCAATATTTCTCTAAATGTATTGAATGAAGGATAAAAACAGGAAAGTCTTTTTCTATCCGATGCTCTATCGATTTCCGAAAAAGCATACATTTTGCCAAGTTCCCTGACTCCGTCCTTTTGTCCTTCTGCTAAGAGGAACGTATAGACGAAGATGGCTACGGAGAATTGTTGAAACGATGCTGACAGGGAAAAATACCGAAGTACGCGCTAGAAAACCTGTTCCAGTGCCAATTTGTCCGCCATAAATCTCACATACACTGGCGTAGGATCGACTGGGACTCCGCGGTGACAGGCCAGCGACTATATTTTGAATGTTTTACCGCGAACATAAATGATATGTCGAAACGTCCGGGACTGTTCTCTCAAGGACACAACGTCGTATCTCAGAAGACGTGAATCCTCTTTATGAATGTCACAGGCTGTGGTATTGGCCTGTTTTAAGATCCTTCAAGGAACCGAGCAGTAACAGTGCCTCGGTAATATCGTGTCCAGAATCAGAAATACAACTGACAGCTTCTGGAATGCCATCGGTTGCGTAAGTCATTGAGTGGCCACACAACCAATTACGCAACCGAGTGACCGCATTCAGCTGCCCTATCTGTACAGCGAGTGGGAGAGTGAATGCACGTCCCGGCGAAACATGTGACAAAACAGAAAATAAATTTCTGTTTTTCACCTTAGGTACATAAATACCAGAATTTTATGATATTAACAAAACACGTTACCAACGATACTAAAATAACAGTCACATATAAACCGGCCAAGATACTGCGAGATTTGAGGTTCTCACAGCGGTGCTGCCGCAAATTCTAGTCTTCTTGGATGTTATGTCCCTGTCGACTGGTAAATATTTACCAGTCTATGCGGCGTAATATTTTAAAACTCCTGAATCTCCAGACCCCAGATAAATCTTCGCGAAATTACCTGCATAATATTGTCTAGAAACACGCCAACTGAACACGCTACGCCATTCCAGCAAGAAAATAATGTATTTCCTGAATGTAAAGCCTGCCTGATCGGATGGCCATCTTTAGAGTTCGTATCGGTTGTTCAGTTGTGACGTCTGTTTTACCCTCCGATGACTCATCGCTTTCGCTTAGTCTGCCCTGTGACGGGTCCATATTCTTCCACAGCGCCACAGCCCCCAGTGGGCCAGGGCCCCCCTCACTGTCTAGGCTTCACGATCACACTCAGACATACCACATTCGGTGGGAGCCTGTCTTGATGAATGATCAGCCTGAGGCAGAGACCTCTACCTGACAACACACACAACAGCACACATCCATGCCCCCGGCGGGATTCGAAGCCACAATCCCAGCAAGCGAACGGCCGCCGACCCACGTCTTACGAGAGGTCCATAGCCTCTTGCAAAGCAGGTTCTCCAGACTGTGAGATCTAGCGTTTCCGGTTTCAAATCCCACTGCGTTCCCTTTTCCTTAACGTCATCCAGTAGCTGCCTCTCCATCTTATTAACCGCAACGTCCCCGAAAAAGATTTATAAAATATAGAAACGACGCCCGTTTTTCGGATTTTCCATCGTGTGGTGTTTTCTTTGTTCCACGTTTCAAGGGGAACTGACTGTTTTCGTTCTCAGGCAGCACATTTCTCTGAAACGTCTGAATAAGCAAAGAAAAATATTACGGGGTGTAAAAACCCGTCCCACGAAAGCGCCATATGAATAACAATGACAGTGGAAATGCGAAAATACACCCTGTGTGTAGTTAGAGGTAACCATTGCTTCAGTAGGGCCGTAGATGCGAGAGAGGAAACTTAACGTTGTATGGTAAACAGGTTGTCAAAGTGGTAACATATCTGACTAGCACCCCACGTGACACCGGTCACAGTCAACGTGCTCCTCTTAGTCCAGCCAGAAGACTGCATGTATTAATATTTCTCCTCCCGACACACAATCGGATTTAAATTGATACATCAACCAAATCATGCACTGAATAAAATACATTCGTAACCTATATTATATTGTATTATATTATATTGTATTATATTATATTTTTGCAACAGTTTACGAATGGGTTTCATTCAGTGCACGAGTTGGTTAATGTAACAATTGTAAGAAGACGCACGGTATGAATAACGTAAAATCTTAGATTTAAAATTACCTACCCTTTTCTTTTGGGTGGGGGGGGGGGGCCTAATTTACTCCATGTATTTCTTCCATTGTCTCAGTTAAAAATAGCAACAAGCGAAACACTAATTTTCGGCGTGAGTATGGGCCCCCGTTTTGAGACTCTGTATCCGGTTAAACAGTCAGTTGCGTGCTACAGGCGAAGCTGCTCTCAGACAAGCAAATAAGCGCGAACGTGACAGGCCGTCGCCAGAATGTTAGGAATGTTACTCTTTGGCTTTCTCAGATTATGAACAGTGACAAAATCAGACCGTAGAATGATTCGTAAATTACGAATTGTACAGGATCTGGAAGGAAAAGGGGTGTGACACAAGTGACGTACTATATCAGCATTTGCCTTAGTGGACTGAGGAAATCCACGAAGGACTTCGTTTGGGATATCCACTCTACCTACCGGGATTCGAAAATGTTATTGCATTAGAAAACTTGGTCGGTGACATTCCGTATCGATTCTTTCGTGTTCTGTGAGATTGACGCACTCATCTTCCTTATCTTGCTGTCAGCAATACTAATATAAGGATCCGCCTCATTCCAACGACAGTTTCAGGAATTCCTTGTAACTTCATTTCCCCTCGTCCCATTAATACCATTACTACTCACTCAGTTGTCTTGTTTTCAGTCTACATTCCCGCAATATTTCCGTACATCTACGCGATCTCAACACGTTACTCCATTTCCTCTATACGTCGTTTTCTGATTCTTTTTTCTACTTAGTGACATTTTTCCGCCCGATTCGTAAACATTCCCAAAACATTAATTTGTGGCCACTTCCGCCAACACTTCCTTCACTTTTCTTCAGTAGCCACGACACTGCACTGTATCCAAATTTATTTACAAATATTTCACAAGGCGCAGGTAACTTTGTTTTCTTCCGCGTTCCCACTTTTCTGTCAGTTGCTTGCTTCACGCTTGTAGCGCGACAGCAAGACCACCGCATCAAGTACTGCCCTTAACCTTTTAAAGCCTAGCGGTAACTTTACATACCACCAGGTTTAACATTAAAAAATTCTATGTGGTGCCCACATTGCGTTTATGTGTTTTGTACGGATCTCAGAACAAACAGCAACTTTTGCCTTATAAAACATTAAGAGATTGGTTTTTATAACCGAAGTGGAGAGTGTTTACAGCGCGGTACGCACTGAGTCCTTATGACAGATATGCTTCGTCTTTAAACGGTTAATCTACAGCACTCCCAAAAAGATTTTGCCTCACAATATTACGGTATTGTCGTATTATGACTTGAAGCGTAGGCAGCACTTGCTACAGTGTTCAGAAGGAACTGGCTGCCTGCGAATCTGGGCTAAAAGTGTAATCGAAAATCATTTTTCTCCTGTTTTTATATTGTGCTAAGGTAACTCTTAAGCCTGTATTACACGATACGTTTTTGAAAGTTATGTCTTTTCAAACGTGTAATTTTTTCTTCCTAACAGTAACTCACAAGGGAAACACAAAAAGAAACCACAAGAACTAAGGAGAATAAAGTGTGTGGAACCCACCCAGCCGACTGCACGTTCGACACAGTAATGACACAGCAATTTTGTTTCACTCCTGGCCTTCCCGCACCGCCCCCACGGCCCACCCACCGAAAAATGTTGTATACTATAATATATGTAGTACAGAACGCAAACCTGTCCACAAATATGTTCTGGATGGTTCATAAACAACAGACACCACCTTAGCTTATTTGCTGTAGTCAGTGTGCTGTTTAGCTTGCAAATTCGTGTGCCACGTAGCAATGTTAGCAGATGCTGGCATTATTTGCATAACATAGGGATCGACCGACTCTACATGATACAGTATTTTTCCAACGGCATATAAATCTCTAATATCCGTCCGTCTTACCGAAACATGTCGCACGGGTTCATAATTTGAGAGACATCATAAAAAGTATAAAAGGTTCTGACGACGGTGTATAATATTGTGTGGCTATGGGTTTATGGACTTTATCCGTCGTCCGAAGAGTAAAATATTAAAAATTTTAAAACATTAAAATCACAACGTTTCGGAAGCTACCTGTGCTTCCGTCCTCAGGTGGATGGAGAGGAAGAAGAGAAGAACACCTGTTCTGTTGGGCCCCTTAGACAGAGCTAGGTCCAGTGATGGAGGCTAGCTCCGTCTAAGGGGCCCAACTGAGTAGGTGTTCTTCTCTTCTCCCCCTCCATTCACCTGCGGACGGAAGCAGAGCCAGCTTCCGAAAGGTTGTGTTTTTAATTTTTTAATATTTTACTCTTCGAACGATGGATAAAATCCATAAACCCATCACCACACAAAAAAGACAGGGTTTCATGTAGTTTGACGTCACACGGTTAGGTAATCCACTTAGACGGGGTAGGCGTAGATGGCAGGATAATATTAAAATGGGTCTTAGAGAAATAAGATGAGAAGGCGTGAACTGGATTAATTGGTTAATTAATTAATAAGATCCGGGCTGTTGTGAGTGCGCTAATGGGCACTCGGGTTACATAAATGCGCGGAATTTTTTGACTAGCTGAGAAACTGTTAGCTTCTCAGGAAGGAACGTGCTCCATACATATCCAGAAACAAGTTGGATTTCGAAAAGGCTCCAGTTTAGTGACTGACCTAACAAAACTTGTTACAATTTACCACCACCAGAATCAGTTTCTCGTCTTATTTTTACAGTACTTCTAATATCGGTGGCTCACTGCGTTCCATTTTGTAACATCCTGCAAGGAGAGGGCGCTGTAGTGTCTGCAGTACAGCCGTCAACACCTGTCTATCATTTTTAAAACAGTTACCAGTGACAACCTGTACATCGTACCTTACACATGCAACATTTACACTGTTCAAACGTGGTCACGATATTATATCCAAATACTGTACACGTAGGTCTAATTGCGCCCAGCACACACGCACTTGACGCTGCGGGCAGTGCGTCACATCCCCACATATAACAGTTGCTCAATCAACACTGTGTTTGCTTACGTCACGACTATTGTACCAACATACACCCCCTCTTGAATTGACGAGAGGCCTACTGCACAAGGCCGTTTGACAATGCCACAGTCGAGGGTTAAGAATTTATGTTTTGTACTGGGATGGCTTGGGTTCGAACTTCAACCCACAGACAGGCTTTCTGGAGTGAGTTTCCTTTTTTTGTCATTTCTCTTCCACTCTCCACGAAGCTGAGCACATTTCCTTAACTCTGCATAGACCAAGTTTAACCTGGATTTCATTTAAGTATTCCGTCCGTACCGCTCAGTAAACACATACCGCCTCGGTTATAAAAACCAGTCAGCTAATGCTGTATAGGGAAATAATCGCTGTTTGTTCTGAGATCCACACAAAACACATAAATACACTGTGTGGGCAGAACGTAGAATTGTTTAAAGACTCAGTCCGTACCGCGCAGTAAACACACGCCGTCTCGGTTATAAAAACCAGTCAGTTAATGCTGTATAGGGAAATAATCGCTGTTTGTTCTGCGATCCACACAAAACACATAAACACACTGTGTGGGCAGAACGTAGAATTGTTTAAAGACTCAGTCCGTACCGCGCAGTAAACACATCCCGTCTCGGTTATAAAAACCAGTCAGTTAATGCTGTATAGGGAAATAATCGCTGTTTGTTCTGAGATCCACACAAAACACATAAATACACTGTGTGGGCAGAACGTAGAATTTGTGAATGTTAAACCTGACGGTACATAAAGTAGCCACTGGGCTTTAAAAGGAAGGTAACTTCCTGAGACACAGCTTGATACAAAAGCAATAAAGAATAAATATTTCTTCTAAAACTTACGAAAACTCTCACCGAAATTTCAACTAGTTCCGTGGGGTGTATGTAGAAGACGGCAGGGTTACTTAAAGCACTCTCCAAAAATTAATTCAGGGGCTACTTAGAGGGTTATAAGGTACTATGGAGCTGTGGATAGCTTCAGGTGAAAATGAATTTGAAGCAAATAATTTGTTCGTAATACAATAATAAATATTTTGAAAATGGTCTCGTTATTTAATATCCACACCTCTTGCACCTGCAATCAATAAACCAATATGGAAGTCAGTACGTTATGCGCATTAAAACGCAGAATGTCTCTATCTGCTCTATTACAATAACAGCTAAGTGTGTATACAATACAAAATATCGACGCTCCATGAACGTTGGAGTCCCACGTGATAGCCACAGCCTTTGGCAGGTGTCCACACACACACACACACACACACACACACACACACACACACACACACACACACACATTGTGCCTTCCAAACTGCCCACACATAACACAGTACTGCACACTCAGGGCACACAAATCATAGACAATTTCCTGTACACACACCAAACCATTACAGCGCCTACTGGTTGCCAACCTATCCTCTATTCCAATCTACGTAATAACAGTGAAATCCATTCCTTCTCTGACCCTGACTTATGTGTGAATTTTCAAGTACCGTAACATTACATCTGTCTTCTAAGCGGTTCCTGATTGCGTTCGCAGGTGTATGCCGCTCCACCCGGCTCCATGCAACAGTGGCATTCAAAAGACCAGGTGTTGTTGTTTAGATGAAAAACGAAATAAAGTATACTCTCGCACATGGTGACTAAAACCAACATACGTACACACGTTTATGAAAATATAATAAGAATATATTACAAACGCAGTAATACCTCCTACATGTTTCGGCCACTCATGTGGCCATCCTTAGGGAGGTGCGTTACGAATAATATATACATCGACGTATTTATAAAACTGTGTGAACCAATGCACGTGTAAAATGTTAAATATTAAAATTACATTGTTTAAAATACGTATTGCAATTTAAAATATATATAAAACTTTAATTCTGGTATGTAATAAATAATGTATATAGAGAGTATGTACGTCACCATCCAAGCACAGGATTGCATTATAAACTTTTATATGTATTTTAAACCATGTAATTTTAATATTTAATCTTTCAAATGCGCATTTGTTCACGAACTTTGTAACATCTCAATGCATGTATTCTTTGTAACACACTTCCCTCAGGATAGCCACAAGAGTGGCCGAAACATGTTGGAGGTATTACTGCTTTTATATTTTCCATAAACCTGTGTGCGTTTGTTGGTATTAGTCACTATATCTAACTCTTCAATTCATGGATACGGATCACGTAAGGCCAATGTACTACGTATATTCTCCTTTGCCAGTCGCTCTCTTGTGTCTCCCAGAACACACAATTGCTGCTGCACGGTTCTTAAAAGCCAAGTTTTGGCCGATGTTAAAGAAAACAGAAACTTGAAGAAGCTACGAGGGACATACCAAGGACACAGGCAACATGCTTACCGGACAGCAGTAAGGGGCCTTCACGTCTTCATATACTAGAATACTTAATTCACTGTGGTCACGTTTTGGTTAGTGTCCACAATTATTCACATATATTCATGCATTCATTCATTCCGCAGTCAGTCTTAAGACAGGTCATTTGCCTCTTCCAAAGCGAGTTCTCCACAGAGTGCGATCTAGTGCTTCCTCTTTCAATTTCCAGTAACCTCTCTTTCCCTTAAGGTCATCCAATAGCTGCTTACATCTTCTTCCTCGTATTCCCGTCATTTCTATCATTCCTTCCATCTTTCCTTCAATAACGTGTTTTAAAAGACATTTCCTACGCAATGTACACAGGTCTTCTTTAGAGTACCCGTTATTGTTGTCACATTTTAATGAAACTTGAATTTTCTTGACAGATTTTTTCGAAAAATACCAAAAATATGAAATTTAATAAAAATTCTTCCAGTGGGAGCCGAGTTGTTTCATATGGACGGACAGACGGATACACATGAAGCTGCTACTCGCATTTCGCAGTTTTCCTAACGCGCCTAAAATCGGATCAAAGACTAAAAAATAAATAGAATTATTGGCACTGAACAGGAAAACTTCTGCAGTAGAAAGCTGATACGTAAAGCTACGAGCCAGTGTTACATACACCCTTTTTCTTCGGAGATGCGATGATGTAGGAGCACTAGGTGCTATGCATCAGGCTGGGCGAGCCTTCCACATGATGGCCACACCAGATCTCTGTACAGATCAGCAAAGGGACGCTTACATCAGCAGGCCTCTGCGCCCAGCAAACACAAAACAAGAACCACTGCATAACGGTATAAACATTTTTTGTTGTGCACACACTCGCGTTATTCATATTGAGGAAACAAGATGCCATCCGTATAATGAGCGCTATAAATTTCACAAATGTTCGTTCTATTGTAGCGCGGTGTTGCATAAACAACTAACAAGGGCATGGAAAACTGGTCTCGACTTACAGGTGTAAAGATTGAGTGGCGAGCAGACTAGTCACTAACTTTGCGAGTGGGTGAAGGCAAAAGCTGTTAACAGGGAAATCCCTGCACCGGTATCAGCAAGCGTTTCCCATCCATTCCAAAAACGTCCACAGGGACTGAACCTATGAATGTACTGCCAACAGAATAAACGTTCTTGAAAGAGAAACAGACTGCTGTAAGTTTACCAAAAGTAACAGATGAAAAATGTAAAATATTCGAACGATGATAAGTATATAAGAAACCATAATTTATATCTTGGAAAAGTGGAAGAAAGTATATCTGTCCCTCTCTAAATCGTGCCGGATTATAGGGGAGTAGAGGTACAGCTCCAATCATTCTTTACTTCGGTGCTACATGGATGTAATATAGTTTTATTTTAAGGCAACAAGAAGTGTTCTTTTTTATGAAGGTTTGTGAGCGGCAGAAATATTTACAGTTTTGTGTCGAAGAAACTAAGTCTCAAGACTGTTGCAGGTGCGGCCTTTCATACCAAATGTCGTCGAAATCCATCCCATTATTTACGCAGAATATGGAACATGTGGACCTTTTAACATACAGGTCTCTGTTAAGGAAATTAAATTTGCAGTGTGTGCAAATAATAGAAAACGGTTATTTTAAACTTAACGTCACATACGCCGCTGCTGCTTTGAACGGTTAGGAAGGAAAAAGTCGAGAAATTCCGCTGATTAAACTGCTTGAGGAAGATAAAGAGTGAAGAAGCAGAGAGTGGGGGATGTGCCGTATTGCACAGTAATTAGTAGCGCAGCGAGACATAACATGACATCCAGAAATACAAAATTAACCCACGCCTTCTCATTTTATGTAATTCTATGTTCCGTACTGCTTAACCCTTTAAAGACGGAAAGTAATCTGTTTTATATAAGGACTCAGTGCGTACCGCGCTGTAAACACTCTCCACTTCGGTTATAAAAACCAGTCTCTTAATGCTCTATAAGGCAAAAGTTGCTGTTTGTTCTGAGATCCGTACAAAACACATAAACGCAATGTGGGCACCACGTAGAATTTTTTAATGTTAAACCTGGTCATATGTAAAGTTACAGCTAGGCTTTAAAAGGTTAAGCACCATATTGCCTTGCGTGCCTTCTTTTAATAACCTGAACTTTGTTTTCTTCTACTGCCAACGGACGTATCAACGTCTTGCCGCGTTGTATTAACATGTCCGTTTTTGAAACTTGTTACTTTTACCCACCTTCAGATTTCCAAACAAAGTGGAAGCCCCAGCTGTTCCACACAGACATACAGACGGACGGACATGATGGAACTACTAGCTGCTTTTCATAATGTTTGGCGAATGCGCCTAAAAATGCGCTTCCCCTACTGGAGTTTTTGACATGATGAAATAAAGGGTGATGCTTTTTGTTTCAATCGCGGTAACTGTGCCAACAGAACTAATTTATTGGGAAACAAGAGTCACAGTGTCAGTAATAAAGCAACACGTTTCGACCTTTATTGGGTCCTCATCAGGCTAAATAGTTATTAGTATAAATCTCTATATCCGATTTACTGTTGTGAGATCTTGGGCCTTAACAAGTGTATTACAGGCATAACTGCATTATTCTTACCTTTTTAGCTTCAATGTGTAATTTTATAGTTGCATTCTACTCTCGTGTATTTCCGTTATTTTCGTATGTACAAAGTTAATGTTTCGAGGAACTTAATGACCTGTACTAATCGCCAAATATTATTCGGGTAATCAAATCGAGAAGAATGAGATGGGCGGGGCATGTAGCGCGTATGCGGAAAAGAGAGATGCGTACAGGATTTTGGTGGGGAGACCTGAGGGAAGACGACCACTTGGGAGACCCAGGCATAGATGGGAGGATAATATTAAAATGGATCTTCAAGAATTGGGATGGGGCATGGACTGGATTGAGCTGGCTCAGGATACGGACAGGTGGCGGGCTGTTGTGAATGTGGTAATGAACCTCCGGGTTCCATAAAATGTGGGGAATTTCTTGACTAGCTGAGAAATTGTTAGCTTCTCAAGAAGGCCCCTGCTCCATGGCGTTAGTTAGTTAGTTAGTTAATTAATTAGTTAGTTAGTTAATGTTTAAATTGTACTTTATTAAAAAGTTACTTGAGAATTCTTTAAAGGGCTAAATTTTTTAAAACTAAATTAAAACACATTTATATTGCTTATACATTTTTTTGCTTTGTTTTCCTATTGTGACCAACTCCTTATGACTCCGTTTTAAACAGCACAAGGAGCACTCGGAAACGATTTGGACTAACCTCATTCACAGCAATTTCATTACCTTTAGCCTGAATACTACACAACTCCTACCCCAACATATTCCCCTTCCAGCTTATACATCCCTGCCATATCCTTTGCAGCTTCCGGATGGCTTCACGGGAACATTCTTTAAGGGTGCCGCAATACCGCGCCTGCGCAGTTTCCTTACCACTGTTGAAGCACTGTGCTCAGTTGAAAGCAGTGCTGCGTGCAGGTGCTTTCTCTATACAAACTGCAGACAACATACGTTGAATATCTGACGATTTAACGCCTTATTTCCACAGGACTCAAAGAGGTCCATATCTGCCCATCATAATCGCTTTCAATTTTGCGTCTCTTGTCCACGCACTTCCATCACTAGACTCAGTAATGACGCAGCAATTTTTCACAGGCATGCGTGACTAGCGACATTTAGTGGTGGAATGACGTACTAAGACTACATTATCCGATCATAGTTTGCGCAGTCTCACAGCTTGTTATTTGCCGAAAGAGCAACCAGTGTCAAAATAATTTCCGAACGCACTTCGCAAGTAGGGGGATGTTGATAAATTTTAAAAATAACTTTTATTAAAATGAAATAGTCAAGCTTGAATTTGGTTAGGTTTACTGTTTAGGTGATTAGAGAGCTGTTCTAAACAAGGTCTCACCAACTGAGTAGCGCAGATACACTTGTTTCTTTTGCAGTTCGCAATTTGTTTCTAACTAACTAACTAACTAACTAACTAACTAACTAACTAACTAACTCCATGGAGCAGAGGCCTTCTTGAGAAGCTAACAGTTTCTCAGTTAGTCAAGAAATTCCCAGCATTTTATGGAACCCGAAGGTTCATTACCTCATTCACAACAGCCCGCCACCTGTCCCTATCCTGAGCCAGCTCAATCCAGTTCATGCCCCCATCCCACTGACAAAATATAGTGAGATTTTCTTCAGTTTAAGGGCGTACAATATTCTATATTATCACAGCAGTAACGATGAATATTGCTGCCCACTGACATGTCACACCGTGTAATCTGATAGAAATTTAACTGACGTATCTAAACAAATTATACCTTCCTTCAAAATGTGACAGATTTCTTACCAGAATCTACCGCGTCACATCGGCAGAAGGTAACCCTGAATTGAAGAACCTGTTTCACTGGTCGACGTCCTACCTCTTCCCCTGCTGGCGCTCCTACAGTTCCACCTCTGTGATAAAGAAATATTTAATGGCTTTTGACGTCTTTGAAATGTGCAAGTGATGTTTTTTTTTGTAATGATTATGCCAAGTCGACATGCCTTTTGTCGGGATACACACACAGCAAACGCCTTTATATCAATTGCCGTTGCGGGTTGCTTCCTTAATCTGCAATGTTACAGTTCGGGATGTCTTATAAAATATGGCGCGCATCTTTGACAAGTGGCCACCTGCAGCTTGCCAGGCCAATTGCTGCTCCCCGCCACTTAGACATTAAATGCACCGACATACATGGGTTTCAGCGGTATCAGTATTAGCGACATGCTCTTTTTGAACGCAGTTTCTGGTATGATTAGCATTGAAAGGTGCAAATGTAGGGATTACTGCCTTTCTTTGAGCCTCACTGCCGCCATCTGGCCGTCTGCAGAGTAAGACCTGCTGCAAAGATGACGGTCGTCACACGTTGTGGTTGGTACATAAGTAGCAAGGAGCTTTATTAACCTTTTAAAGCCTAGCGGTAACTTTACGTACCACCAGGTTTAACATTAAAAAATTCTACGTGGTGCCCACATTACGTTTATGTGTTTTGTGTGGATCTCAGAACAAACAGCAACTTTTGCCTCATAAAACATTAACCCTTTAAAGACGAAGCGTATCTGTTTCATATAAGGACTCAGTGCGCACCGCGCTGTAAACACTCTCCACTTCGGTTATAAAAACCAGTCTCTTAATGTTTTATAAGGCAAAAGTTGCTGTTTGTTCTGAGATCCGTGCAAAACACATAAACGCAATGTGGGCACCACGTAGAATTTTTTAATGTTAAACCTGGTGGTACGTAAAGTTACCGCTAGGCTTTAAAACATTAAGAGATTGGTTTTTATAACCGAAGTGGAGAGTGTTTATAGCGCGGTAAGCATTGAGTCCTTATATAAAACAGATACGCTTCGTCTTTAAAGGGGTAATACTGCGGGCGTCTGGTATGTGACAGGTAAACAATTACCAGCATTTCGAAGCAAATCATTGCCTCCATGTTCAGGGTAAAAAATCGTACTCCTATACTAGGACTAAGAACATACATGTTTCTTCCAAACTTCCATAATTATCTACGAAACAAACGGCGTCAAATTCAATAGAAACATAATGACAGGAAGTACACAGATTCTGAAACAGTCTACACCTCACTGTCCGCAGTGTAAGTAGTTTAAAAACACCGTAGATCAGTCGCTACGGCGACATTTCCCGGAAGATTTTTCTCTCTTCCAAAACCGTCCAGGCTGACTCCGGGGCCCACTACTACTCAATGCGTACCGGAGTTTATTTTCCCGGGGAGAAATACTAAAACTTTTCTCTTCTAGTGACTATGTTAAGAATGAGTGGAGCTGTAAATCTAACGCCACTATACGCCTTCCTGACATGGGCGGGGACAGCTGTAGCGTAGTTACGTTTGATATCATATTGTGGCCGTACCGCGTGTTTGCGTCTTATCAAAGTCACTTTCGATTTTGACTCCTTAACCTTCAACAACCTGAAAATCAACATGCCGACATTGCAAATTCGTGACCTTGCAATAATGCCAGCACGATTAAATCCACGTGTTGTGCAGATGGTATTTTAATTAAAGTGGAAAATAAATGGTTCTTAAAGATATAGGACGGGGAAGTCGTGCGCTGAATTAACCTGGTCTTTGCAAACAGGACAGTTAACTTCGCGTTACATACATTACTGGGAAAATTCTTGACTACATTAACAACCATCAGCTACTCACGAAGCATTATCTTGCATGGTGTACATTAACAGTCTAAAGGGGCTATCTATTGCAATATTTTGGTGTGACGACAACAGAAGCTGAACACTACAACTTGTCGCGTACATTTCCAAAGGCAATATGCCATGGAATGCCAGCTGCTACAACTAGACGCACTGGAACGGCCCAAGTAGCCTCAGATTTCTTCGCGGAATAAATCCTGATACACGGGGCCTTATTTTATCTCACAACTGTCAGTTGTCACTACCCGCGAGCCCTTCGCTGCGCGTGCGGGCCGTCGGCTGAGAGGGCTAGGGTAATACGATAAACGAACCGGCAGGAAGGGATAAACGGTAGTTGTGAGATAAAGTAATGATCAAGTTGATATATAGGTATCAATATAGATAGACGTGTAGCTGTAGACATACGTATGTGTCAACCTTCCCACACACACCCTGAAGAAACCTCGTGGTTATGTTCGAAAGAATGAAACCTAACCTACCCAATTCGACATTGCCCACACCGTGTACGTACCTACAGAGACAGATGAGCATTAACAACCAACTCGTGCACGTTCATTAAAAACTAGTACTCATTTTGGGGTATGAATAGAAACTTGAGTATTGGTTTTTAAAAAGTGTGTACGAGTTGGCTCTTAATACACACCAAACTATCTACCCAACTTCACGGCATCACATCCTGTAAGGCAGATCCCAGTGGCCGCGCGATCTAAGGCTTGGGTCTGCGGCCGAGCGCTTGCTGGGATCGTGGGTTCGAATCCCACCGGGGGAATGGATGTCTGTCTCTTGTACAGTGTTTGTGTTGTCAGGTAGAGGTCTCTGCGACGGGCTGATCACTCGTCCAGAGGAGTCCTACCGACTGTGGTGTGTATAACTGAATGTGATCGTGAAGCCTCCATAATGAGGGGGCCCTGGCCCACTGGGGGCTGTTGCGCCATTGAAAAAAGGTATATATAAATGTAATAGCGCGTGTTATGTTACACGGGTGTGAAACTTGGTGTCTCTCACTAAAAGAGGAACCACAGGCTGAGGGTGTCTGAGAACAGGGAGTTGAGGAAAATACTTGGACCTGCGACGGAAGTAACAGGAGACCGGGGAAAAAGCATGCAGAGGAGCAGATCGTTCTTTACTGATCACAGGCATTATTTGGTTGATCACACCAAGAATAATTAGATGGGCGGGACATGTAGCATTATGGGGACACAAGACGTGAACACAGAATTTTGGAAGGGAAACGTGAAGGAAAGACAGCATTGGGAAAGTATGGGCGTAGATGGGAAAACAACACTGAATATTATCTTAAAGAATTCGATGGAAGGATTTGGACCAGACAAATTTGTTTAAGGACGGTGAAGAATGATGTGCTGTTTGTGTTTGATACGCGCGTGGTGTCGGTAAAAGGTCATTCTGAAACCAAAAGGATTTATAAGCCATAATTTGATAATGCCAAGCAACAGTCTCATGTGTCTAAGGACCACTCAAAAAACAGACTTGGCCAAATGTGGAAACGGGTTTTATTCAAAAAGAAGACGAAATTAATTACCTCCGTAACAAACCGCGCGCTAGAATCCGTCAACATTACCTGCCTGTTAAGAGAACACAGATAACAATTTGCGAACATGAACGCTTAGCGGGGCACTTGTTTATCACAGCGCACAATTATCTGCCTTACTTAATTTTATTGCTAATTAATAGCGAACACTTACGTCACCCGACAAAAATAATTTCTTTCAGTGCGCAGACGCAAAAGTGGTTATATTCTCGTCAAATTCTAATTCCAACCTGTCACACCCGCACACTATAAGCTGATATTAAAGTGGCAGTGCGGATTGGGTGACAGACTGACGCATGATGGAAAGTAATGAGTGTAAAGTTAGAACTTTACTTGTTCTTCGTGGGGAGATAGTCTCACTGTGTCCAGATCCTCTTTTTTGTCAGTATTGCAGCAAGAATCAAGTTTTTGGGGCCCTCAATTGCACAGGTTCATCAAGTCCTTATTAGAAGAAACAGCAGGACCCGTTAATACGGAGGATCGGGGCCATCTGGAGGGATGTGTCAATGGCATCTCTGTAAAACTGTACATCTGTATGGATTTCTTTAGCGAATTTCAACGAAAAGACAATACACAGTGAATAATCAACTGGTTCATCAGTGACTAAATTCGTGGCGAAATAACAGGGCAATTACTGGCGTCTCACACTAAATACAAAACACACTTTGAAGCTTCCATATGAAGAACACATCCACCTTCAGATTGCGAACGTGACGAGTGAGATGGGTGGAACATGTGGCACGCATGGCGAAGAAGCGATGCATCCACGGTTTTCGGGGTGGGGGGAACTTAAGGAAAGAGAACACTTGGAAGACCTACCCATAGATGGGATTATAATATTAAAATAAATCGTAAAGAAATAGACTGGAAGGGCGTGGAATAGATGAATCTGTCTCAGAAGTGACACGATGGGGGCTGTTGTGAATGCGGTAATGAATATTCACCTTCCATAAAATGCTGGAAATCTCTTGATTAGCTAAGGAAATATTGGCTTCCCAAGAACGGCACTGTTTTATGGCTTATAGCTACTACACCCCATGTAACCGTATCATTTTTCTTCTAAACCCACAGCATTAGATATCAAACAAATCATCACCATGGCTCACTAATACCAGAAGGCACGGTAGAAGAAAAAAGTAGGAGTTACCAATCAGATTCATATCGACAAACTATTGTCAAGGTTAACCGAAAGGAGAAAGTCAGGGCTGTCTGCACTTAGACATGTATGATAATTTGCATAGCACACGCTTTGCCGTAGCAGCGATGTTTTGCTGTAACACGTGGCTGTCTGAAGGATATAAGACGCGTTGTCACGCTTACGTAAGGGACGCATACATGCCAGTTTTATTCCCGTAAGGTGGCTGCAATGACAGGCATGCGCTCTGTCGCTGTGTTGCGTCATTTTTAAGTCATGGCAGGTAAAGGTGTGTGAAGTTACATCCGCAGGATCCTTGTCCTTCCAGATTTGTTTCATTTCTGTGCTGGTGGCAGCACTGCTAACCGAACGCTGAGCTGTGGCGTTTGTTTGTGCCCCTGATAATGGAGTTGCCTATTTCCAGTTTCGGCCCGCAAGAATGATAAAACGAACAGAATTTCTATGATCTCGGCCTACAAGCGGGATAAAACGAACAGAATTCCTGATCTCGGCCTACAAGCGGGATACAACGAACAGAATTTCTATGATCTCGGCCTACAAGCGGGATAAAACGAACAGAATTTCTATGATCTCGGCCTACAAGCGGGATAAAACGAACAGAATTTCTATGATCTCGGCCTACAAGCGGGATAAAACGAACAGAATTTCTGATCTCGGCCTACAAGCGGGATAAAACGAACAGAATTTCTATGATCTCGGCCTACAAGCGGGATAAAACGAACAGAATTTCTGATCTCGGCCTACAAGCCGGATACAACGAACAGAATTTCTATGATCTCGGCCTACAAGCAGGATAAAACGAACAGAATTTCTATGATCTCGGCCTACAAGCGGGATACAACGAACAGAATTTCTGATCTCGGCCTACAAGCCGGATACAACGAACAGAATTTCTATGATCTCGGCCTACAAGCAGGATAAAACGAACAGAATTTCTATGATCTTGGCCCACATCCCGGATACAATGAACAGAATATTTCTAATGTCGGTTCACAAGCCGGACTCAACAAACAGAATTTTTCGTCATTTTCCATCTACCGGGCAAATCGTGAGATATTATTTGAGGATAGGTCGTGGCCGATTTCTTGTACATTCTTCACATATTTATGGTAACTGTCAAAGTACCTTTCGACACTACGCAACTTATTACGCTAGAAAGAAATGTTAATTAACATATAAGAGACCCGGATCCGATTCTACGATGTTTTCAGATTATGACATTGCGACCACGTGTATGCTTGCGATAGGTGAATAGAACAGAGTTACAAAATTTACAATTTGAACTCTATAAGGTCTGCTTTAAAGAAGTCATAACTAACAAATTTTCCCTGAACTTGCTAGGGCAGTACCTTTGAAGTGCACACTCTAATTCTGCCCTCTTGCTTGTCAGCATCAGAGTACATGAATGGCATATCCGGCATATGTACTGCAACCACAACACCGGTGGGCCGCCGCCGCCGCCAACAACAACAACAACAACAACAACAACAACAATCACTATTGTCCCCCCTCCCCGCCTCCACAGTGTTGAAATGTCTGCCCTCTTGCAAGCAGTGTTTACCCCAACAACAGCTGGTGCCTTACCATGGCTCGTCAATTCCAATTTTCAAAAGGCTGACGAGCGGATATGATTCTGTGTATGTCAAGCAGGTTACATAACTTTACGGGGTCATCCTGTCGAGCATACTTCAGTCAGTTTCAAGTGTCATTCTTGCCGGATCCGTCAAACTAGGCATTTAGTCTAGGTAAACCGCGAAAGATGGAACACACTGCTATATAAAAGCAACAGCTGCGTTTAAAACGCCAAAAGCATATAAAACTCGGCAGACGTTATATTGATAGTACAGAACAATGCGGGATCTGCAGTGTCAGAGTTTTTTTCTGTCAAGTAGAGGTCTCTGCGATGGGCTGATCCTTCGTCTAGGGGAGTCTTATCGAGTGTCTATGTGCCACTGTGATCAGGTAAAGCTATAACCCTGTACACCTACGATGCATAGGCAGAAACAGGTCAGATTAAGAACACAATTTGAAGACCATTTAGAGAACTTTCTAGTCCTGCAACTAAAGGGCGGTCCAAAAACACAAAGATTAGGATATATAGAGCTATAATTTTACCTGTTGTTTTTTATGGGTGTGAAACTTGGTGTCTCACACTGAGGGAGGAACAAAGACTGAGGGTGTTCGAGAATAGGGTGCTGAGGAGGATATTTGGGCCTAAGAGGGACGAGGCGACAGGGGATTGGAGAAGACTACATAACGCGGAACTTAATGACCTGTACTCATCACCAAATACTATTCAAGTAATCAAATCGAGAAAAAGGAGATGGGCGGGGCATGTAGCACGTATGGGGGTAAAGAGAGGTGCATACAGGATTTTGGTGGGGAGACCTGAGGGAAAGCGACCACTTGGGAGACCCAAGCGTAGATGGGAGGATAATATTAAAATGGATCTGCAAGACGTGGGATGGAGGGGCATAGACTGGATTGAGCTAGCTCAGGATAGGGACAGGTGGCGGGCTGTTGTGAATGCGGTAATGACCGGGTTCCATAAAATGCGGGGAATTTCTTGACTAGCTGAGAAACTGTTAGCTTCTTAAGAAGGCCTCTGCTCCATGGAGTTAATTGTTAGTTAAAACTTAAAGGGCTTTTCCACTGATCTGCAACCATAGAGCACAGGGAGATGGTGCTATAGTTGGACCGTTTCTTTACAAGACACGCTGCAGCATGTCCGCTCTTCTCTAACACAAACCGAAACACACACACGTCAAGAACCATGAAAGATGAAATAGCTTACCTACATAAAAGGAAGTACACAGAAGATGATAAGAGAAAAGACATAACCTGCATTCTTACTTCTTGTCTCTATCAGCGATCAAGGAAGTAGGTAAAGTGAAAGAGCTCCTAGAGGCCACTTGTGTTTCCTGCGGAAACCTTACATGCAGACTTTGTCAGAGGAAAGAACTGCTATTTGGAGACGCACAGAACGGTAGGGTGATGTCATATAGAGTCGAACTCGGTTATAACGTCAAGAAATGGACTTAATATTTTGTGTCGTTATAAACGAGTGTCGTTATAACCGATCAGTATAATGTTATGGCTAACAGTGACGAATTAATTTTTATCACAGAATATCTGACGTTATAGGCGAGGTGTCGTATAAACCGATACCGCTATAACCGGGTTCGACTCTCTTTAAAATGCAAAATTTTTTACATGATGGTGTCTCTCGTTTTACATGGTACGTGTTTTTTTCTTCTGAAGCGTATGCAAATTTAAAATATGACGCGAGTAAGGCTCAGTGATTTTTAAGTTTGCAAAACCAAACTAGAGGGGCCGGGACATCGCAGTCTGCTAGTGAATACGCTAGGGGCAGGACGACCAATTCATTGATGTTTGATGCCTGTAATGGGCGAGTGATATCTCTCTTCTACCGAAAGTCCGGATAGCGTCTGCAGGATACCCACATACCTACGAATCAGTGTCGAGGCTGAAGTGATCTTAGTGTGACAGTGACGGCTAACTCGGCTACTGCCGTACGGATTCATGCACGTGATGCCCAATTAAGCATAGGGAAAACTTTATTGCACTCAGTTCAAATTTACTAAAAGGAAGAGCTGTCTAATTGCGAAATTAAGAAGGGAAAAACGTTCAAAGTTTGAACCACAAATCGGGCTGTAGTGTCTTGAAAAGCAAAAACAAAAACAACAGGAATAAAAATAACATCATTAGCAGCAGCAACAACAAAAAGGAATACAAGGAAACCTGCATACAATGAAGACAAATCCAAGGCAAATGAAATTAACAAGAAATTACACTGTAAGCCTTCAGACTAGAAGGAAAGACAAAAAATGAATTCTGTAGAAGGGCAGAAGGAAGCATATAAGAGAAGGAAAACTTCTGCAACAGAGAATGGAAACGTTGCAATGTGCCTGCGTAACAAGAAATAAAGAATACTCGGTGGAGCGCTACGGTAAACACGAATGTTGCGCCGACACCTTGGTCTTAACGTCTTTACAAATGCTTATATAAAGTTGGCCATTCAACCGACACATAACAAAGGCCTTTAAAATATCAGAAGCCAGGACTCGATCCGACCAGTGTCGCGCTAAGTTCTAAGTGCCAGCACTCTGTCCACCAATTACCACGACCAGCGCAGTCAACTGCCTACTGCAGTTTCCTTAATTCGCTCTGCGTTCTTCCTTAGCCATTCCAACGAATCAGAACTCACCGCCACCTGGCAAGGAAAAATTTGTTCAAAACTTACAATATTTGAGTATATTTGTATTTATCTTTCATGTGTAGACGGAAAATGGAGGAAAAACAAGACAAGTGTGTAAGGCATGTCACATGTCCGGAGGCTATGGAACGACAAGACAACTTAATAACGACATCCGTCCGTCCGTCCGTCCGTTCAGGTATCCAATTAGCATCACGATCAGCGTATTTCAGTTCCTGTTTGTTCTTTTTACGTTATTAGTGTAATCGTTTTATTTTACAGTTTGCTTTCTGTTCCGTTGCTGGGAGCCTGTGTGTTGCTTCCAAACGTTTGCGTCATCAACAAGCAGTCCTATAAAATGTGACCCCGATTCACAAAATCTCTACCACACAGTGCAGATACTCAGTGACAGACCTACATATTGCGTACAATTATTGCCCCGACCTTGCGTTCAAAACAGAACGAATTTCCTGTTGTTATTTCATTTCTCTCAAGACAGGAATCACTTTTAATTTGTTTGTCCAATCATCAGAATCAGAGTAATACTTGCAATGCAGTCTGTCCACACACTGAAATAGGACTCATACATCTGGTTGAACCACACAAACACACTAACTAACTAACTAACTAACTAACTAACTAACTAACTGACTGACTGACTGACTGACTGACTAACTAACTAACTAACTAACTAACCAACCAACCAACTCCATGGAGCAGAGGCCTTCTTGAGAAGCTAACAGTTTCTCAGCTAGTCAAGGAATTCCCCGCATATTATGGAACCCGGAGGTTCATTACCGCATTCACAAGAGCCCGTCACCTTTTTCTATCCTGAGCCATATCAGTCCAGTCCATGCACCCCATCGCCCTTCTTAAAGATCCATTTTAATAGGTCCTCCCATCTTTGCGTGGGTCTTCCAAGTGGCCTCCTTCCCTCAGATCTCCCTAACAAAATCCAGTATGTACCTCTCCTTTCCCCCATACCTGCCACATGCACTGCCCATCTCAGTTCCTAGAACATACCTATGCTTATTTAAAACAGTACTAACAGGGTACAAGATATTGCGCCTGTGCCTAATATAGCACCATGAAGTAACGACGTATGAAGGAGTGGAGGTATAAACCCACGCATTTTTATCCTTAGGACTGGTCAGCCGCATGCCCCAGCCGTTTTAATTCCGAGTAAATAGACGCCTGCACCGATTAAAACACTTGTTGAAACCCAGAGCCGGTCTGGGAGTCCCACTGCCTCAACTCGTGCGCCAAGTGCAATATTTTGAGATGAGGACCCCTTGTCTTTAACACTCGCTGCTAACTGCAAAACGGGTGGGTACTGTGAGGGCCTCAAACGCAGTGAGACTAAACTGTCACGTGTGGAACGTTGCAGGGGCCTTAATTAAGCTCAACTAGATATTACTACGGAGGCAAAGGCTCGATATGGGCTGTAACGCCACTGCAGCAGCAACATACTACTACTACTACTACTACCACCACCACCACCACCACCACCACCACCACCACCACCACCACCACCACCACCACCACCACCACCACCACCACTACTACTATCGTCGTGTTTCACTGCTGTCTCTAAAATCACCAATTATCACCGGTATCTTCCAATGTTCAACAATCTCTAGAGATGATAAGACGTTATTCAACAATGTAACAAGTTGCTGAGGATTCAGGTGTTCCAGAATGTGACGCCGTATCTCTAGGTGAGTGGTTTCTGACGTTATTTCTCTGCTCAACACTTGAATATTAAGGCAACACGATCCTTCGATACGCCGGGAACCAATCGCCCAACGATATCCGCGTCCTCAGCAGCACCTCATTCTATGCACTGATTGCACAATTCGCCATTAACGCAGTTGTGAATGTGAAAATACGTAAAAGCCAATCATATCCTTTCCTATATCCATGAACTTAAAACGCCTTAATCTGTATTTCTATTCTTAAAGCAGGTAAACTAACATATATTGCAATAGATCATAGAAAATAGAAAAAAGGGACGTATTTAAGAGGGATGCGAGCTACAGAGAGAGGCATCGGATCTTAAGAACCCTACATGGTACGTGGGACTCCCCAACTATCCGCCAACGATATACGTTCTGGAGACATCAATGCAAGAGTAGAAATGCAACACCAGAGTGGACAAAAATTAATCGATCACTCTGGTCAGAAACATCGATAATTCTTACCATATCTTATGATGTATCAGAACACACCTACACACAAACATACAGACAGACATATATATATATTTGCGTGTTTCTATGTAAAATAAAGGCTTACGGTAAACACAACTCATTTCATTAGATAATAAAAATGTCTATATTCCTACGGACGCTGAGCACCTAATTTTTTCTCAGGATTCTAGTTACGATTTCAAAACGTCTTGTGGCGTCTTCTAACTCTAATTTACTAAGTCAGTAGTAATATATTGTTAGAGATATAGTCGGCAATGTGTACAGTCACGTTCTAAACGTTACAGTGATTGGATCCAGAAATATGTGACTGTGATGGCGTGGGAGAAATAGGAAATGAGTTTGACTGACAAATCTTCCAGAGACAATATTTGTTAGACAAAGAGTTGAATGTAAAAATTACATTGAGATTGATATTTAAGACATGGAGAATGAACTTTTAATGTGGACCAAACCAGCTGAGATTGCAGTTCAATGGATATTTTTTCTTAATTTTTTTATTAAAATGCATTTTCATTACACTTAATATTATAAATCAGAACTACGATGAAATACATAAAGACAGACGGCTCAGTGAAAACGGTGTATAAGTCTCAGTCTCTGTAAGATTAATGCCTGTAGACTACTCTGAATATCCTGGACAAATTTCAGTCTCTATAAGATTAGTAACTGTGGGCTAATAGTGAACATTCTGTACAAGTTTCAATCTGTACAATGTGGGCAACTGTACACAGATGAGTGAGCACTGGACAGATTTCAGTCCCTTTAATTTGAGTAACTGTAGATTTCTCAGTGAAAATACTGTACAAATTTTAGTATCTGAAATATGAATGACTGAATCCTGCTCAAAGCACGTCCTGTACAAAATCCACCCTATAGAAGACGAAAGACTGTGGGCTGCAGCTGATAGTCATCACGTTATTTCTCAAATGTTTATCATGAATCTTTTCTCTTAAAATTTCGCTCCTTATAATTTCTGAGCCCTTAATCTTCAAGGTTAGAGCATTTTTCTCAGAAATATTTTATGCTTCAAGTAAGACTTCTGCCATTTCTACACGTGCCCCAGCATTTCATACAAGTACACTTCGCTGCTTCTCATACTTCAGTCCCCACTGCTCTGATGTAACACTTCGTACATCATATACATTCTATTTTAATGCATTACCATCCATTTCTTTTTAATATTATCACTAATATCATAACCACGATCAACTTCAAAGTTCCTACGTTTCAAATAATCACCAAAGATTGCGAACCCAATACACGCCTCCTGAGGCTATAACATGTTAACATAACTGTTCTTTAGCCCTGGCAATGTTCAACATTTATTCAATATCAGTATACCCACTTTTCAGTTACAATCCTGTAAAAAGCCGTATGAATGAGCGAGTTCTCAAAGAGACGTCAACATAACAAGCATGTAAGTCAGCTGGACGGAGTCAGAAATAGAAGGCCTGCACCTTTTTATAAAGGTCAACAACAGTGAAGGCCCAACTCCGCTCGTATAAGGGTCATGTGGACTGCCTTGTGGCGCACAAAATGTGGTCCGTTTAACGTACAGTGGTTCTAAAAACGTCGAGAGGCAAAAAAGCTGTGGTCTGTCACCGGAACATTGCGTAACTACGTCAAAATTACGGCGTCTTCTGATGTGAGATAACCGAATCTGATGTGTTCTAAAGTTATGAGAAATTCTGCTGCCTCCTTCTTCAAGGTAAAATGAAAAATTGGAGTTACAGGGCTTGCGGCAATGATTTATTCGGAATATGGATAGTATCTCGCACTCATCTGTTGTATGAGGTATTCATACACAGTACTAAATATGAGACGCCTCAGATAGCGAAGAATTCCAGGTTTAAAAGGATAATATTTTAACATGACGGACTTTTTTGTGTAGTGGCTACAGATTGTTCTCTGCGAGGTACGAACTGAAGTTTTATATATAATTTAAATAAACGTCGGTCTAACTAACCAACCAACACCATGGAGCAGAGGCCTTCTTTAGAAACTAACAGTTTCTCAGCTAGTCAAGAAATTCCCCGCATTTTATGGAACCCGGAGGTTCATTACCGCATTCACAAGAGCCCGCCACCTGTCCCCATCCTGAGCCAGCTCAATTCAGTCCATGCCCATCCCACTTCTTGAAGAACCATTTTAATATTATCCTCCCATCTACGCCTGGGTCTCCCAAGTGGTCGCCTTCCCTCTGGTTTCCCCACCAAAATCCTGTATGCACCTCTCTTTTCCTCCGTACGTGCTACATGCCCCGCAAATGTCGGTCTGCAAAGAATTAATTTTGTATTGATGAAGCAGCATCTATGTTTTCCTTTAAGTGAAAATGGTTAGTACGTTTGTAAAACTAATGCCACACAACCAGTCTAATGCATAATTAGACGATAAGAAAGGAAAACTTTGATAATGTAAAAAAACTACATGACGTCATTAAAGATATGCCAATCGAAGTGATTAATTGGATCATATATTTCACTCATAAAAGTAACATAAATGTAACATAAGAGCAAATATCCCAGAAGTGTCCCCTGAGGAAGTTCAGAAAACAGAACAAGGGGTGCCCAGCACAGGCGGTATAAACGGTTCATTAACAGCCGCAGAAAGGTTTCGCTTTACAAGGAAATAACTCATAATTGTAAAGTGTGTGCAAAGGCAAGGCGCGTGTCACAAGGTCACGTGGATTGCTGAGATGCGAATAAATAACACTGACTTGGCCTTGAACACTGGCATCTGGAATAACCAAATCGGCACTTCTATAGATATTTGGATTTGGCAAATCCACGGTAAGAGGGGATTAAACCTCGACTTGTAAGAAAGTAAAAGAAAAAATGAAGCGTAAATCTACGCCATATACTTATATTACAATATTAGGAAAAGGTATTTTGCTGACAGTCACATAGAGAACCGGTGACTCAGGAGGTCATCAAGTAATTTCGTGTTCCCTGCAGAACAAAACTGAAAATAACGCGTTCTTACATTAGATGCCTCCAGTTAAATGTAAATGACATTTCCAAATCAAGAGGCTGTGGGGTTTTATGAGTAAACAATTCTTAAGAATGCCTTTTTTCTAGGATATAACTCAGACTTCGACGTTTCGGTGGCCTATAGATCCCAAGGGACCCATCTCAGACCTCAAAGTTTCGGTGGCCTATAGGTCCCAAGGGACCTATATCAGACCCCGAAGTTTCGGAGGCCTATAGGTCCCAAGGGACCTATCTCAGACTTCGACGTTTCGGTGGTCTATAGATCTCAAGGGACCTATCTCAGACCTCGACGTTTTGGTGGTCTGTAGATCTCAAGGGACCTATCTCAGGCCTCGACGTTTTGGTGGTCTATAGATCCCAAGGGACTTATCTCAGGCCTCGACGTTTTGGTGGTCTGTAGATCCCAAGGGACTTATCTCAGACCTCGACGTTTCGGTGGCCTATAGATCCCAAGGGACCTATCTCAGGCCTCGACGTTTCGGTGCTCTATAGATCCCAAGGGACCTATCTGAGACCTCGACGTTTCGGTGGTCTATAGATCCCAAGGGACCTATCTCAGACCTCGACGTTTTGGTGGTCTATAGATCCCAAGGGACTTATCTCAGACCTCGACGTTTCGGTGGTCTATAGATCCCAAGGGACCTATCGAAACTTTGAGATGTGGGAATTAGTACGCCTCGAAACGTCGGGATATGATTGCATATTAACATAGCGTAATTATGTTAGAAGGAAGGAACCATCAGCTTTCCGACACGTCGATATAAAAAAGCCCTCACAAAAATCCTCATGCGTGATTTCAACTCGATTTAGTGTATAAATCCAGAAGGTGAAACCAGTAGCAAAGCGACAGAAGGGTGCGGCCCCCAGAAAGGGTCTGGTACAGTCTACAACAAACACGGCAAGTGACAAAACATTGTGTTATTCATACCGTGCCTGCGTACAGTCAAGTACAAACTGCACCAACACACGCACTGTTATTAGTTAATATGTTTTCACATTACAATATTATCTTCTAATATGTTTCGACTCCTGTTGGGGTCATTTTCAGGGACACACTTAAAGGTAAAAATCACAAACAGAATGACAATATTTGTTATGAAATGTTGCCACCGGCCACACAAAAGCATTGAACTCTTGTATCAGAGTGTAAAACAAGGATCCATAAGTGAACTGCAAAAACTGGTTTTTACACATTTTATAACAAATATTTTCATTCTGTTTGTGATTTTAACCTTTAAATGTGTGCCTGAAGATGACCCCAACAGAAGTCGAAACATATTGGAACCTAATATTGTAATGTGAGAACACACTAACTAATAACAGTGCGTTTGTTAGTGCAGTTTGCATTTAAGTGTCGCTTCCTTTACAGGCTATTGAATATGTGTCTCTTATGATAAACACTAGAAAAATTTCGATGGGTCATTAAGATTTGTAACATAAATATGCTTCTATTTAAATAAAGATATGCTTCACATAAGACAGGCGCACATTCGATTTCTTATTTTGACACTCCGTGTAACCGATCGGTGGAAAGGAAAATTCGAACTGTAAATAGCTGCCCTTGTAATGCGTGTCAGACCCTCTTGTAAATACTAATTACTTACTTCAGCCAATATACTTTGGCACGCCTTCATTGACAAGAAAAATCCTTAACCTTTTAAAACCCAGCGGTAACTTTACGTACCGCCAGGTTTAACATTAAAAAATTCTACGTGGTGCCCACATTGCGTTTATGTGTTTTGTACGGATCTCAGAACAAACAGCAACTTTTGCCTTATAAAACATTAAGAGACTGGTTTTTTTACATTCATTATCCCAGTTGGCTGTGTATGATATATATAAGTAAAGACAGTCAAACAGCCAAACAATTTACTGTAGGTTAAAAGGTTAAAGGCGACAAGTTTCGGCGTGATAACGCCATCTTCAGGCTCGAATCTTTGACTGTTAAGAGCTGAAGAGAACAAACACGCCAAATTTGCTCTTCAAGAAACTCATCTTAACAGTCAAAATCCATAATGTACCTTTAACAATTTACGTAAAGTGAAAGGCCTTCACTAATTTCATATTAGTTTTATATTAGTCAATGTAAAGTTTTTGTGAGTTCTTGAAAGATTCGAGCCTGAGGATGGCGTTATCACGCCGAAACTTGTCGCCTTTAACCTTTTAACCTTTTAACCTAAAATAAATTGTTTGGCTGTTTGACTGTCTTTACTTATATATATTAAGAGACTGGTTGAAAATGACCCCTTCTCTATGATGATTCCCGCTTTAATTCAACGACACGTACATCCTTAAACATCTAGTAGTTTCTTCAACTTATAAGGTAAATGTAAAGTTGTCCCTACACAAGCCATAAAGGCATATGGGGGCGTGAAGGTATTTCTCCACTCATTATTCACCTGGACCTTCACACTGGCCCATTATCATGACAAAATGAAGCTGTGTTCTTTGGGTAAATATAAAGATGCCACTAAGATTAATTAATCATCACAACATGAAAGCGTGTTGGGAAGCGGAGTTATTCTTCCACGCTTTCTTAACCCCGGCTATAGAGAGAGTTAGGGGTCACAGTCACATATTGGGTCCTTACTCTCGAAAACTGAACCCCAGTACCGATTTTATAGGAGACTTGCTGGGCCCGACCCGTATCAAAACTATACCTCGCCCCTGTAAGGAATCGATCCCAGTTCCGCAGCTGTCAGGCCCGCAATGTCGTCACTGCGTGAACTGGGCTGCACTGCCGCTGAATGCTGTGACAGCAGTAGTAAATACGGCCGACTTCTGTAATTTAAATCTCGGTTCATTTCACGTGGTGGCTCGATTATCCATTGCACAATCAAGGTCACTCCGAGCAGGAAATTCACACGGCTCAGAAATCAAGCTGAGAAGCTGATGTGTGGAACCTGTCCATATTATAGGAAAGGCCTGCCCACTTGCATTCTACAGGGATGTACAAAATGTGGTTTGTGTTTTAGTGAATACAGTGCTAGTTGCTTTCTTAATGGTGCCAAAAACGGGTTTCTACTGACTTATGTTCCGTTTAATGTCAGTGATCTCAGTTATACAGGGTGTCCGAAACGACACTTTGTTTAGATTACACTCAAGTTCCGAGCAATGACTGTTTAAGAATCAGGGTTTTAAGACATGCAGAATATGCGTTGAACATGCTGGAGAATAATTTGAACAGTTTCTGTAGCGCCTTATTGTCACTTTCTGCTGGTGATTGGTTATAAATACACTAATTTTTTCCTGGAACTTGAGTACAATCTCCGTAGAAACAACGTATGGGACACTCTGTATATAGCTGCGAAAGAGGAATAAATTGTGAACGACTTGATCTGAACGTGGAACGAAGAGGCCCTGGCGTAAACTTTAACCCTTTAAAGACGAAGCATGTCTGTTTTATATAAGGACTCAGTGCGTACCTCGCTGTAAACACTCTCCACCTCGGTTATAAAAACCAGTCTCTTAATGTTTTATAAGGCAAAAGTTGCTGTTTGTTCTGAGATCCGCACAAAACACATAAACGCAATGTGGGCACCACGTAGAATTTTTTAATATTAAACCTGGTGGTACGTAAAGTTACCGCTAGGATTTGAAAGGTTTACAAAATATCCCTGAAAATAGGGAGGCGGTATAGCGACTAGGCAACGTACTGGACGGTGCGCGGGTTCGAATCCCAGTTGAGGCATGAGGTTTCCCTCTTCTCCAAAGCCGTCCACACCAGTTACGGGGCCCATCCATAGTCTTGTTCAATGCACACAGGGGTCCTTTCCTGGGGTTTGTACGGAGGGGGGGGGGGGCCAGGCTGACAAATCATTTCCGTCTTACGGCGAGGTTAAGAATGTGTGGAGTTAATACACCTACTCCCCATGTATGCTTTCATGGCGTGGAGAGCGAAAGAAAATTATTTTTATTGAAGCATATGAGTGAAGGGAATGCAAGAGGCCATGAACGTGTTGTGTCAAGTTGAGTAACCTTTTGCCACGTGTACGGCGAGGCTTTGAGTAAAATGATTCTGTAAAACTATGCAAAAGTGTTATAACTCTGAAAACAAAAAGTCTATGCCAGTGTTTCTTATGCACAATTCCACAAACATAATTTTAAAAAATGAGCATTTTTTGAGGCAGATCTGGAAAAAAAAATTGTGTAACTTCAACATCTTAAATTGTAATTTGCACTAAAAATTATCCATTTTTCTCTTTTAATGTGATTTTATATGGTCACAAAACAGGAATGTCTTATAATAGTAAGTGTACTGTCCCTATCAGTCCCGCGTAGCTTTCTATTCCGGTTGCAGAGGGCCACAAAAAGGAATAAAAAATCCACATCTTAAGGCAAATACGGAAACGTTCGCGAAATAATAGTGTCATGTGTATGGTCTATGTCTCACAGTATCCCTTACTCACTACAATATTCCCTTTTAATTAACCGTTCAATTACTCTGCAATTTAAATGCCAACTACTGCCCAGGACGGACGGGTTTTTAATTCGTTCGTTTCGCAGTTCTTCCCTCTTTTATCTACTTGTTCACAGCAGGTGTCGAGGTTGTTTATTTTCACTTGATCACACTCAGACACACACCACAGTCGGTAGGACCCCTCTGGACGAGGGATCGGCCCGTCGCAGAGACCTCTACCTGACAACACAAACACTGTACAAGACAAACATCCATGCCCCCCCCGTGGGATTCGAACCCACGATCCCAGCAAGCGCTCGGCCGCAGACCTACGCCTTAGACCGCGCGGCCACTGGGACCGGCGTTTTAAACTTTAAATGCAGTCACGACCGTACAGTGCACCGACACTGGCGCTGTGGGGGTTACATTAAGTACGTTCTCCATGTCATTATGTGTCAGAGAATAAAATGGATAGAAAATGCTTTCTTTATGCAGAAATGTCTACTGATATGGATGCGTTATCATACTGTGTATATGTCTATTACACTGTCCCGTACCCAGTTAGCTCATTGCTTCGTTATTTCGTTCTTCATTCGGTAATGCCTCACGTGTTGGCGTGTTATCCGTGCATTAAGTACTCCGTGTTGGCGTGTTATCCGTGCATTACGTACTCCGTGTTGGCGTGTTATCCGTGCATTAAGTACTCCGTGTTGACGTGTTATCCGTCCATTAAGTACTCCGTGTTGGCGTGTTATCCGTGCATTAAGTACTCCCTGTTGGCGTGTTATCCGTGCATTAAGTACTCCGTGTTGGCGTGTTATCCGTGCATTAAGTACTCCGTGTTGGGTATAAGGGGGGCTCATAATATGAACAGAGATGTGTTCTGATGCCATTCGTAACGTGACTAGAATTGGCATTCCTCATATACGATGGAGTTATGGTAATTGTCACTTGCTAATTCTCGACGTTTCGTTGTAGATAAATCAGAAACTCGTCAATTTTGAAAGGGAAAAAATGAAAAAAAATATCATGAAACGCCAACTGTCCATCGCATTAAAGTAGTGCCAACATCCTTTCTTTACAAAACACTTGGCAAGGGCTGTGTTACTGAAAATGCAGAGCTTGTATCGAATTCTAAACGTCATTTTGAGCACTAAAATTTGTCTCTCATTTGCCAGCTGTTTTGGAAACTTAAAACTTAAATCCCACCTATATACAGTCCTCAAAAATCAGTCACTTACTTATTCGCTCAATCACTCACTCAGTCAATCAATCAGTCAATTACAAACCACGATCATTTTATATACAGATGTTGCGAAGTTAACAGGAAACTGTATCGCGAAAGGAAGTTTATCTGCACGCAGTCATTTTAAGTTCTGCTATTCCACTGGCACAGTTAATTTACTAATCCCGCTACTCTTGCTGCTGCTGCTGCTGCTGCTACTACTACTACCACTACTACTACTACTACTACTACTACTACTACTACTATTCATGTGGAAATGTTCGCACCAAAGATACATTAACCTTTTAAAGCCTAGCGGTAACTTTACATACCGCCAGGTTTAACATTAAAAAATTCTACGTGGTGCCCACATTGCGTTTATGTGTTTTGTGTGGATCTCAGAACAAACAGCAACTTTTGCCTTATAAAACATTAAGAGATTGGTTTTTATAACCGAAGTGGAGAGTGTTTACAGCGCGGTACGCACTGAGTCCTTATATAAAACAGATACGCTTCGTCTTTAAAGGGTTAATTAGCAGAAGAATGGAGAATACTGCAGAAAGGAAGCAGCACGATATATCGTCTTCTTCTGGTATCAATACGGCAGACAAATACAGACGGGTCGGATAGAGGGAGCGTACAATGCATCATGGGAAATTATGATATACAAATGTATGCTACATAACTAGCTTGCAGTGAACATGCTGACAGTATTGTGTGAGAAGCTTCTATTGAGGACGGCAACACTGTGTCATGACAGACAGGGAATGACTGATTGGCCTTCTGAGAAGTTCTTTAAATTACTTGACACCCCTAACACAGCAGATATGAGAACACGCAGAAGAAAGGGCTTGCGCCTGCGCCTTTGCTACTGACAGTTCAATACAGGCAATTACGTCACTTCCTCACATCAACTCCCTTGATTTATGATCCCAACAATCGCCTTACAATTGCCTGTAAATTAGATTGGAAAGCAATACAAATCTTTACCGGATATCTTTCCCTTTTTTTTGTGCTCTGAGGCACGTAAAACACGTCAGAGTGCGTCCTGAATTTGTTAAGTGCGAAACGGCTGCAGATGTGCAGAATATGTGAGCTGTTCTGACAGAGAATCAGCAGCCTCGGGACCACCAATACTGGTGGCGACACAGAGGGCGCTTTGGCGAAGGCAGTGGCAGGGAGGATAAAGACCCTTGAACAGGGGGGTAACGGGTTTCGACTCCCTTGCGAGGCACTGTTGTCTAGGTGGACACCAGAATTTTTTCGCTTGGGGGAGGGCGGGGGCGCTGACCCTGATATAAACTTATGTTTGATTTTACAATCTATGTTATAAAAATCACGCTGTAAACACAACATAAAGCTGCCTGCAACTACATTTATATACATACGAATATAACAACATGTTCCGTGACTCAATCACAGTGTCCTGTCTTCTTGTTTTTTAAATTTTATTAGTTTATTTTTCAAAATTCTAATGTACCAGTCATGAGCCGACTTCAATGGCTGATTTCGGCTGAAAGGGAAATCACGTGAAACTGTTGATATCATAATATCTACAAAAACCTGTATTTTTAAATTTAGGTTTCTGGGGTTTTGGGGGGCTGCAGCGCGGTAGCCGCGCCCCCTCCTTGGGTGCGCCCTTGCTGTTCTCTGTTCGCGTTTTTAAATGATTCACCTATATACCGTCGAAATTTCTACGAGAATTTGATAAAAACAAACGTTACCTCAGCACAGTAGAGAAAGAAAGCAAGTTTATGAACTACGATTCCCATACTTTTCTCGTAAAAGGCGAGACTTTTAGATCGTCAGTTATTTCTTTGGCCTCAGTACGTCACAGAGCAAACAATGTAACCTTTATAAAAGCCACCCGCCCAAACATGTGTTTGTCTTCAACTGATGCCTTCTTTTTGTCCTCCTTTGAATGAAATGTTTATGCATCGATAAATTTCATTAAAATATTCTTAGCATAAAATTTCACAAAAAAAAAAAAAGAAGTTTCTCTTCGAGCAGCATTTTTCGATTCAGACAGACAGGCAGACACAGATGCCGCAAATATTAGTAGCTTTGCGAAGCTATGAATGCGCTTCATCATGCAAGGTTTCAAATATTTCTGCACGCATCGTGTCGGTTTCCTGTCTCGTATCAGGAAACCAATAACACCAAAACATACTCGAGGTTTTACTCTGCACTCTTCCCAATGCCTGTTAAAGACATGTACAAATAATGATTTAATTTTTCAAGTGTTATTCTCCCTTTGAAAAGAGAGGTGCATAAAGGATTTTGCTGAGGAGACCTGAGGGAAGGCAACCACTTGGGAGACCCAGGCGTAGATGGGAGGATAATATTAAAATGGATCTTCAAGATGTGGGATGGGGCATGGACTCGATTGAGCTGGCTCAGGATAGAGACAGGCGGCGGGCTCTTGTGAATGCGGTAGTGAACCTCCGGGTTCCATAAAATGCGGGGAATTTCTTGACTAGCTGAGAAACTGTTAGCTTCTCAAGAAGGCCTCTGCTCCATGGAGTTAGTTAGTTAGTTAGTCCTCCTTTAAGGGTTTATATTGAAGCATACAGCAATATTTACATGGGGAGAAATCACATCCCGGGAAAATAACATGTGCTTATGCTGTTAACATAATAAATACACTCCGTGTTTCTTTGATGACTCAATTTCCAGCTCTTAAAAAGGGACGACCACACTGTGGACTTACAGAAGAATTTGTATGTTTCTGTGTGCTGTGTCTGTTACAGCCTGATCGCATTCCTTTATCCGGTAATTATATTCAAGCCTCAAGGAATCTGAAATGCCACTTCCGCCAAAACACGTTTACAGCGGGTCAGTGTATGTTCAGATATCCTCCTGTAGCAGGTCCAGTGCAGCCCACATCCTGCAGCACGATTGACACTGTCCTTCCTCTGACAGCGTGACTCCTAACTTGCAAAGGTGAAGAATTAAAGTGTCTTCCCAAACCCCAGCACTCAGTGTAATACGCGTAACGTCACGTTAGCAAAATTCGTAAACTGGGGAAACTCGGCGGGGTCTGCTACCAGCTGCGAGTCTAGTGACTTCTGTGAGCTAACTGAATAAACGTAACAACAGCATCGTGTGCTTGCAATAACTTATAACTAATTCCGAGGCCTTTTTGAGAAGCTAAGAGTTTCTCAGCTAGTCAAGAAATTCCCCGCATTTTATGGAACCCGGAGGTTCATTACCGCATTCACAACAGCCCGCCACCTGTCCCTATCCTGAACTAGCTCAATCCAGTCCATGCCCCATCCCACTTCTTGAAGATCCATTTTCATATTTTCCTCCCATCTAAGCTTGGGTCTCCCAAGTGGTCGCCTTCCCTCACGTCTCCCCACCAAAATCCTGTGTGAACTTCTCTTTTCCCCCATACGTGCTACATGCCCCGCCCATTTCATTCTTCTCGATTAGATTACCCGAATAATATTTGGTGATGAGTACAGGTCATTAAGTTCCTCTTCATGTAGTCTTCTCCATTCCCCTGCCGCAATAACTTATACGTCTTGAAAAAAGTTCATCCACATAGAAGGCAAAGAAAATTGGAGAACAAACTGTAATGGGGGCACGGCTCCTCCTAAAGTCAGAATTATAGTGGAATTGAATGGAAGGACAGCGGCACGTCTAAAAAAAATTTGGTTGTGTTGAAATAGAAAGCTGAAGGACCAATATGGAGCAAGTAACAGAGGGATGGAAACATCTATATCAAGAGCAGCTTCTGATGTGTACACACTGCACCGAGTGGTACTGGGTTGATTGTATCAGTGCGGATTGAATGAGCCGAGCATGTAGCATGCATTATAGACGTGAGAAATATATATGGAAAATACAAATCTGAATAACTGAAGGGAGGCCATAGAGTAGACAGCGGTACAGATGTTAGGATAATATTAAAAGATAAGTTCTAAAGGTTTTGACGGTGGTGTATAATGTTATGTGGTGATGGGTTTATGGACTTTATCCATCGTCCGAAGAGTAAAATATTAAAAATATTAAAAAATTAAAATCAAACGTTTCGGAAGCTGGCTCCGCTTCCGTCCTCAGGTGAATGGAGGGGGAGAAGAGAAGAACACCTACTCTACTGGGTCGCTTATTCCCCTGAGGACGGAAGCACAGCCAGCTTCCGAAACGTTGTGGTTTTAATTTTTTAATATTTTTAATATTTTACTCTTCGGACGATGGATAAGTCCATAAAACCCATCACCACATGATAATATTAAAAGCTTCGTGCTTTTGGATATAACGATGTGGATTGGATTTACCTGGCTCAGGAAAGGGCGAGTGGCGATCTCAAGTGAGTAGGAAATGATTCAATTGCTGTAAAAGGTGAATAATTTGCGGGACAGTTTTAGGCATGAATAGGAGGCCATCTGCAACAGCGATTTTTCATCGGACGTACTGTGCTCATGCCGTGTTTCAAAATACAGCGATTGTGATGTCAGGCTGATGACAATTGTTGGACTGCACAGGCTTGTGACATGGAGGAAAAGCTCCACAGAAAAATCTGTAAGTATTTACGTACCGACATGGCGTACAAACCCTAGAAGTCTTGAATCTCTACGCACAACAACACAAGGACTGGGTTGGTAGTTTAATTTTTGTTTGGAACTTACAAACCTTATGGGCGAAAATAAAAAATTTAAATTTGAGTATTAAGCTCTTGTAGGAAGCGACGCTGTGTCCAGGGGTGTCCAACTCTTGAAATTTCGGACCATTTCATTACTTTTATCTTCAGGTTTCGAGCGCTCTTCTTGAACTTCTTGGCCATGAAGATGAAGGTATCGCGGTGATTCGAAACGTCGGGAACTATTCTCCTAACAACACGTCGTCACATGCTAAAGCGTGTGAATCTTAAAGAACACCGACATGAGAATTCAGCACTGAATTCTCCTTCACTTTAAGCCGACGCAAATCCGCCTTGTCCCTACGGCGCTACAGGACAAAACCAGCATCTTGACTTACCTTCGACGAGTGACGTAAGCAGCGTGACGTTTGCTGCCTTTCTGCGACCCGCCGGTAGATTCAGGCCGATTTTCTCCAGTTTCTCCCTAAGAAGACGACCGCCATTTTTAGATTTCGCCCTGAAAAACAAAACAGACCCATGAGAGTGTTACAGAGAAAACACCTGGTGGCAATGCTTACATAAGCTTCTGTGGAGGAAAGATGGAGACAGTTCTCAGATACCGGGCAGGAACTTGACTCACCGTGGCGTCTTCTGTCATACTCGGGGCTACAAGGCATGGTGGCGGAGAAGAAGCAGAATCTAAAATGTGAGGTTTTCGAAACTGGTGGGGGATTTAACTAACCCCGTGGTCTAGAGATAATTTTGAGGAATTAATTGTTCCCTCACTTAGCCAAAAAAAATTCCCCAAATTTTATGAAACCCCACAGTTCATCGCTCCTTGGCTGGTTTATTTCCATTTATTTGAGTCTTTCTTATGGGAATATAATTTTTTATTTAAGTTTTTTCAATTTACGCCCACTTTCTCATGACCGCAACTAGGGCGTAAAACAAGGGCTTCGTGTATATAACCGTTGTGAACCCAGGGCCCTGTTGCACCCTACTTTAACACGGCGGATGTCTCACAGTACACTTCCTTGCATCGCTCAGTAAATTGCTTCAGTGAAAGTGGGGCTTTGAATGACGCATCTCGTGTCGAATTTCTCTCGTACAGTCTGTTGCACAAGTCAGATATCTGTTATATACGGGGAAAGTTTGGATATTATTAACCTTTTAAAGCCTAGCGGTAACTTTACATATGACCAGGTTTAACATTAAACAATTCTACGTGGTGTCCACATTGCGTTTATATGTTTTGTAGGGATCTCAGAAGAAACAGCAACTTTTGCCTTATAAAACATTAAGAGACTGGTTTTTATAACCGAAGTGGAGAGTGTTTACAGCGCGGTATGCACTGAGTCCTTATAAAAAACAGATACGCTTCGTCTTTAAAGGGTTAAACGTGCGGTAATTCAGCAGCTAAAATGGAGACTGCCCCAGTAAGCAGACACTCTTAACGCCTACAGGTCCCACCCACTTAGGAGTAAACCTGTCTGACAAACTTACAAATACACCGTTTGGGAAATGCATCTGAATGTGTATGACACAAGTTTTCAGTTTTTTTAAGATATATCGTAAGTTAATGCCAGATCAACACGACGCAATTCAATATATTTATTATATATACAGCTCGTTACATATACACTACATGTTTCGGCCTTAAGTAGACCATCTTCGGATGTATTATATAATGAACTGGTGTACAGTGCTAATATGCATATTTACTATTGATATCGCGACACGTGTCAACTGGTACAGAGATAAAAATTGCCTTACGTATATTAGTTTGTATTTGAATAAGAACTGTACAAATATTTAAGGGAACATTACTCAGTGCCAGTATATATACCAATAAACAGTGTCCAGGGCACAACCTAACTTCTAATTACGCAAAATTTCTCTTAAATATTTGTACAATTCTTACTGAAATGCAAACTAATATACGTAAGGCAATTTTTATCTCTGTACCAATCGAATGTATTTGACACGTGTCGCGATATCAATAGTAAATATGCAAATTAGCCCTGTACACCAGTTCATTATATAATACACCTGAAGATGGTCTACTTGAGGCCGAAACATGTAGTGTATATTAACGAGTAATGTATAATAAATATATTGAATTGCGTCGTGTTGATCTGACATCAACTTGCGATTGATCCCCAATTTGTACACAACCGGATGGATCACATAAACATCATTTCAGTTTTTGGCTGCAGGGATTATCCAAATTGGTGTCTTCTGCGTTTTGACATACTGTAGTCTCATAGCTGGATTCGGACGTTTCGGAGAAAAGTACTGCCCAACTTTCAACTACTGAATTTTTGTGTTCGGCACTCACACTGCCAAGATTTCAGTGGTAGAAAGTGGGCGTAGTTTTCAAACCCTGAAGAATGAGGGAGCAGGTTTTAACGAAACGTCTGTATTCACTTTGAAGACGTACATGTTTTTAAAACCAAGAAATCTGCGGTAGATTTATAGAAGTAAATATGAAACAACTCCGTTTGCTCGAAGAAACGCGGACATGCCTGTTGTCCACTAGCGATAATCCAAGGAATATTACGCCTTTTTTGAAAGGTAACACTGTACAGCCCTCAGACTGGGCGACAGTTCAAAATGCCTTATTTTATGTACTTCTTAAAATGGACACAGAAAACTACTGACAATAATTTAGAAGAATGCGGCATTCTTTACACAGCTCGCTTTTTTGGTGACTTAAAAATACTCTTGTAATTCGGACTACATTGCAGGTTAGAAAATCAGTTACACATTATACGAAAGGGATTTGTGGCTAACCCTGAATGAAAGAGACAACTTGGAAGACCTAGACGGAGATGAGAGTATGATATTAAAACGTCTTCTCAGGAGATATATTGGGAGAGTGTGGGGTGGATTGATCTTGCTCATGATAGAGATATTTAGCGGGTTCTTGTAAACACTTGCGTTTCATAAAGTGTGGAGAATTTATTGACTAGCTGAGGAAGTGTTTAGGTTCTCAAGAGGGACTCTGCTGTATGCACTTAGTCAATCAGTTACATTCATACACGTGTAATACACGTGTACAGCATTTTGTGTGCATTACTTGTTACATTGCTGTGACTTCTTCAACATCTAACGCTGGTTCACTTCCTACCTTAAGTTACTTGAACCGAAAAACATACTGACTGGCCCATTCCACTAATTGCCGGTATTTTTCACCCAGGAACGTGTTTACTGACGCAGTTACGGGAATACAAAGCACGACGCAAAATCGTTGGCACTTGTCAGACTTTAACATAAATCAGCAAAGAAAGAAACCCTCAGTGCAAAAAGTTGCAGATACAGACTGTATTTACAGCCGGAGTTGCGGTGTTCACAGACACAGATTTGGCACCTTCTCATCGGTTTTTAACGATTCTCTCCAGTTATGTAAGCTACACTAGTAATGAGGGGTAAAACGAGAGAGAGATTTGTAAAAGAGGAGGCAAGAGAAACGAAGAAACATGCATAAAGAGAGACAGAGACAGTAAATATGCAGCGAACTGGAAGCAGCACAACAATAATTGAGGTACATGGACTATAGGGGAAAATTATTTCAGACTGAAAAAAAAATTCGTACGTGTCAAACTAGGTAGAATATTACTGAGGGGTGTGAAGATCACTTGGTTTTTTAACCACCCCCCCACCCCCCCTCCAACAAGAGTTTCAAACTCGAGATGAACTTCAACCAAGAATTCATGCGGCGATGATGCAAATGAGAGTGGGGCTACCCAGTGGATGCAGAACAGAAGAACTTAGAACGTTGCTGACATCAGGCACAATGTGAAGTGGCACTGTAATTCAGACATATAATGCTTGTCACGTGATTACTGCCCATCATGTGTGTGTATCATCTAATTACACGCGAAATTAATAGTACAATAAACGCGGTGAGTGTATTCAAGTGATAATCCACCTAATATAGAAGTGACAAATAATTATAAATAAGACGGCAAGAGCGCTATAGCGCTGTTGCCTTGTGAAGCGCGAGAAGCATTGTGGATTTCAAGAAAACTAAGATTCTCGTGTGTTTATCCTCAGCTTATCTTAGAAAAGCCTGCATGTTACCTCAAATTAGACGTCGACTACATCCTTCTACATATTTCAAAATTCGTCTTTTACCTTCTTAGCACTGACTAAAGTTAATCCGTCACGTTGAGTTTTGTCCTTTCTCCTTTCTACACGAAGACAGAGGCAGAACCGAAATGTTGTCATTCTTTTTAGACTAAATGGTACGAAAGTGGTGTGAAACTAATATTAGGAAAATCCTAAGTTAAAAAAAACCTTTATGTTCCTCGGCGTGTATTTTACTCAGCTACTTGTAACCTTAGGTTGAGCATCTGTAGGATTTTCTTACCAGACCCTCAGCGCCTTTGCGCAATATGACAGCACGCGCTATATTATTAAAGTGCGTCTCCTTAAATTAAGAACAGGAAACAGTTAGTATAACCTCATTGTCATACAGCGAACATTTTTTCCTTGCACACAGACTTTTTTATTCCGTTTTCTTGCTTGCTCATACGTTAAGATGAGAGAAGCAGACAGATAGATATCAGAGAGGAGAGAAGGAGGGGGTGCTGTGAGATGGGTCATTGACCGCGGCGTGTTGTGAAGCTGCACAGGTGAGCAGGGTCCATCAAGTTATTGGCAACACCAGACAGACACGCCTCGATGTCGGTCCGCTGATAGCTGCACAGCTCGGCGATTAGCTAACTAACTGAGGGAACCAATCAACTAGACGATTTACAGTAAATAACTGAGCATTACGGACGTGACACCTTGCTTTTCGGCAGGTACTAATGATTCGCAGGAAACTGCTGCTTCTCTCTTCAGGTTAGAATCACTGTTACACACTGAAGATTGGGGTAACAGGTTCCGCGGAAGATTTAGAATTGCTATACCAAAATATACGGCGTCACATCTCACAGTATGAGGCCACGAGAACTTTAGATATTACAAATAAAGTCGAACCCGGTTATAACGACATGGGTTTATACGACACCTCGCCTATAGCGTCAGATATTCTGTGGTACCAATTAATTCGTGCCGATCCCAGTGGCCGCGCTCTCTAAGGCGTAGGTCTGCAGCCGAGCGCTTGCTGAGATCGTGGGTTCGAATCCCACCGGGGGTATGGATGTTTGTCTTGTACAGTGTTTGTGTTGTCAGGTAGAGGTATCTGCGACGGGCCGATCCCTCGTCCAGAGAAGTCCTACCGACTGTGGTGTGTGTCTGAGTGTGATCAAATGAAAATAAAAACCCTCTACACCTGCTGTGAACAAGTAGGTAGAAAAGGGAAGGACTGCGAAACGAAACCAATTAATTCGTCACTGTAAATCATAACGTCATACTCCTCGTTTATAACGACACAAAATATTCAGTCCCTTTCATGACGTTATAACCGAGATCGGCTCTAATTAGCGGTTTAATTAACTGAAACTTCGCAGGAAGAGCCAAATGACATGATGCTGAACTTAACAGTGCCTTTAGCCGAGGTCATAATTTCAACGTACCTCTGACTAGTGCATAAAAATTAACATTTTATTAATGAATTGCTTAAAGATTCATTTTAATATTATCCCCTTTGTCTTTTGGCTTTGTATATATATTTTAAGAATACCTTTAAATTCTTGTTATGTTTCCTGCACGCTGCAGTACTTATTTCATATGTCACTCAGGGGCCCACCCAGCTGTGTGCAAAGTGTGTACTAGAGTCTCAGTCCATGGGCAAAAGTCGCTAAGGCATGAAGCTGACTGCTCGCCACACCAAGTGTCGAGGTTACTGTCTCCATATTCAAGGTCAAGCAGTCTAAAAAGATCATGAGTAAATCCCTGAATACGGCGGCAATGTGCTCATCCGAAACGTCGGTAACCGCCAGTCGACATGGCGTAATATCGCAGGAAAGCTGAGTCTTCATTATCACCGCTAAGAGAACCTACATGTATCAATAAGCACGCAATGTACGTTGTTTGATCCGTACGGTGACATACGACACTGAGAAAAAAACTTTCTAACAAATATGAGAATTTATAAATCCTCTCCCAGGGCAGTTTTACTTCCACAGATCAATAAATATTAGCAAGTCTGTGATCCACCGCACGTTATTGCAAGATCAGCGTAACTGGATGATAAGAAAACGGATTGAATGCGGTCGCAATCTTATGGCACTACGCAAAGAACCGATTTCAGTCGCCACACTTGGAGTCGTCCGCACGAGGTAGCAGACGGGTGTCCTACTTCTTTATTAGAAGCAGTTACGTGGGGCAGTTCTTTCTCTATTTCGCTCTTTTAACTGGAGAGAAATATTTATTCACAGAAAAGTATATCATATTATATTATATTATACTATATTATATTACATTACATTATATTGTATTATATTATATTATATTATGACAGTCTTTTAAGATAGGAAACCACAGAATTATTCATACCCAAACGTGAAAACGTACTACGGAAGCTAATGTCAAAAGAGGAATTAAACGGAAATAAAATTTATATATTGAGGTAAGACCATGAACTCGTGTTTTCAGAAGTAGAGGACTCTGCTGCAGGCATATGCATGCTATTACTCCCACTTATCTTGTACCTCAGGGTCTAAGCAAGCTGCATGCGCACACAGGTGCCATAAGATTGCGATTCGACTCTGTACAACACTATCCAAACATATCCTCCAACCTAACCTTAAAATCGTTTTTAAGGGACGTAATCTTCTTTTGTGACACATTCTTATTCGTTAGAGGCAAAAATAGCGACTACAATTTGCGGCATAATTTGTGTGATTAAACTGATGATCTTCTTAGAAGCATACCTGAGGCCATTAGCCCCGGTCGCCCACCCATACTCCCGGTTCTACGTGAGTTTATCAGCCTCAGTGCGGACGGTAGAATCACACCAGTCTCACATAAATTATAAACTGTCTTTCGCAATTACTTTTCCTGCTATTCAAGTTTCTAATTTCCTCGAAAATTAGTAAACAAAAACAATACGAAATCCAATCAAATCGAAACACTTGTACTGGTTTATAAACACCTAGTGTGATGTCTTCACAAATATTAATAATAACTTAGGAATATATCTTTAAGTGGGGCCAGCTGACCCACGTGAGTATAGCAGCAAATGACACGTGTCTATACACCTTCGTGTAGCTTGTGTCTTAAACGGTCACTCTGATGGAACAGATGAAACTTCAGTACCGTTTTCCCTTTTTGTTATATAACTAGGTTCAATTTTTTATGTTCAGAAAAACACAGCTGATAAGAATGCAGTAAATCCTCTATATGTCTACATGTTTCGTCCTATTTGACTGGCCGTTATCTGGTAGCAGTCTAGTGCACTTAGAGGAGGAAATGGCTTCAGGGCGAGACCTGTCCTATACACATGTGATTAAGACGGGGGACACACAACACCTGCCGCAGTGCACACACAGACGGAACGCACTGATAGCCCGAGACGGTATATACTCACAGAAACAGTTTCCAACTAACTACCTAACTAACTAACTAACTAACTAACTAACTAACTCCATAGAGCAGAGGCCTTCTTGAGAAGCTAATAGTTTCTCAGCTAGTCAAGAAATTCATCGCATTTTATGGAACCCAGAGGTTCATTACCGCATTCACAAGACACCGCCTCCTGTCCCTATCCTGAGCCAGCTCAATCCAGTCCATGCACCATCCCACGTCTTGAAGATCCATTTTAATATTATCCACCCATCTACGCCTGGGTCTCCCAAGTGGTCGCCTTCCCTCAGGTCTCCCTACCAAAGTACTGTATGCACCTCTCTTTTCCATCATACGTGCTACATGCCCCGCCCATCTCATTCTTCTCGATTTTATTACCCGAATAACAGTTTCCAACACTTAATAAAAAAAACTCACCGTGCAAGCGATAGCAACACAGAAAACTTAAAAGTTTAATACGCGGTTACTTGGAGACCGATAATAATAAGACAATAACGAGGAGACGCAGACCAAAAATTCTACTTTACACCACCAGTTGCGTCTGTTAATAATTTGACACGACCCTTAGTCACGCCGCTTTATACACTTCATCAGCAATCTGCTGCGTACCTTCAGCTGATACAATATGTATCAGAAGGAATCAACCCACATGTTTCATATTTAACGGGTTGCAACTCTGGGCTGTTTACAATACACATAAGTAGGAATCAACGCACTTATTTGGCACTCAGGTTTAACTCTCTTTATTTCAATATTATTCCACTTTTTTAATAATAATTTTAATACCATCACTGTATATAACATTTGTAGAAGACACGCGTCGTCCTGAAGTAATTCTCCCTTTCAGGTACGCCATACTGCTACCTGATGACGGCCCATCAAATAGGCCGAAACATGTCGTAGAAATACAGAGTTCACTGCATTCTCGTCAGTTGTGTTTTTGTGGATATAAAAATTGAACCGATTAAAGGCACTACGCAATATCTCAAAGCAAATATTTTAGTGCGTACACATACATACACACATACATACACACACACACAAAACCTGGTGCTCGCTTAACATTATAATGCGCATTTTTGTCTTAAACATTTCACTTGGTTTGTCACTGTGTGATTAATTTGAGGAAGTTACCCCAGATGGCAGCTGCCATTAAGAGGCAGTCAAGATGTGCTCCGGTAGCCAGGTACTGTACGGACGGCGGTGGTAGTGCTAATTAAGTGGTAATGACGAATTTTTTACAGGCAGAAATTTTTCGGGCCGGTCCCAGTGGCCGCGCGGTCTAAGGCGTACGTCTGCAGCCGAGCGCTTGCTGGGATCGTGGGTTCGAATACCACCGGGGGCATGGATGTTTGTCTTTACAGTGTTTGTGTTGTCAGGTAGAGGTCTCTGCGACGGGCCGATCCCTCGTCCAGAAGACTCCTACCGACTGTAGTGTGTAAGTGTGATCAAGTGTAAATAAACAACCTCGACACCTACTGTGAACAAGAAAGAAAGAAAGAAACAAACAAACAAACAAAGAAAGAAAGAAAGAAAGAAAGAAAGAAAGAAAGAAAGAAATTATTCGGTATATAATACGTGTGGGTCCTCAGTATGGAACATGCTTCATGTCACCCGTCTGGGGCCTAGGATTTGGAGAGGGTTCACAGATTTTTGGAAAATTTGTGCACCCCTGACCTTGATGACTCAGGAAAACGGTGGATACAGGGACTAGAGACCCACATTCCAAACCATCGCTTGAGAAGACGGAAGTGCCGCCTCCTGTGCAACACACACACACACACACACACACACACACACACTCCAAGTTCCGAACAAATGCGATGAAGATAAGACCTTCTTTCACTTAACTTTCACGTTGGAACAATATATCTTAATCAGAAAAGAGAAATTTGTATTTGAACACTATCGGCTATCAGTATCACAGATTGTAATGGATTAGCTCAGTAAAAGGAAAAGATACGGGACTAAATAAAGGAACACCATGCAAGAATTCGAACCCGTGTCTTCTGAAACGCGAGTGTGACTTGTGCGCTGGCCCCTTTCACACTGGCCGCCGATCGCCCTTCCCACTCTAGACATCTTGTACAGTTAACTCTCATGGCACGTTATTTTGGAACTTGTACGCACCTGTAAGATTTATCACCTCACCCGAGAAAAAGAGTGGCTTACGTTGTTGCGGGTACATTGTCTAAGTTGCTTTGAACCCTTTAAAGACTAAGGTTAACCTGAATTATATTTAAGGAATCAGTCCGTACCGCGTAGTGAACACAACTCTTCTCAGTTATAAAAATCAGTCAAAGCTATTAAATGGAAATAATCGCTGTGTGAGAACTGTGTGGGCAGAACTTAGATTTTGTTAGTATAAAACTTGGTGGTACATATTATAACCATGCTGCTTTAAAGGGATAAAATGCATAAAATTGGAAAAGATTTCTCACAGCCACGTGTCATAGCAACTATCACACAACTGTCACACTCGCACGGTCCCGGTATCGACTCAGAATGTTCCATAATCTTGAAAATATTACAGGTAACAACAGCAGAAGGCACCACAGAACTCACGAAACACGGCGTATTACACGATACAGGACTACGCAAGGTCATACGCAACAGGACAAGCATGTCGGCATTACGGCGCCCTACTTTGCCGCTGGTATCTACTAAGCTGTCCCTAAAAATATTCAGAACGCTGACATCGGAGTGTCCGCCAAGGCCCGCGGTAGTGTAAGTATGGATCAACTGGGGAGTCGTACGTGGAACTCATAGCTAGAAATGAATTGGAGCAGCGCGTGAATATGACAGTCACACGTCATATGAAGCAGCCGTCTGTAATACCACAGTAACTCCTGATTCGCACTGTAGGGACTGTAAGGTTCCGGTCAAAAAGCGGTCGAGCAGTCTTCACTGTGTTTAAGGCACCTCAGAGATGCGTTTAAATACACATCAAGAATACTGCCCCTGGCCGTGAGCATACCACGAGTGGACTGTGAGCGGACCGTGAGTGGACTGTGAGCGGGCCGTGAGCGGACCGTCAGTGGACCGCGAGGGGAACGTGAGTGGACTGTGGGCGGACCGTGATTGGACCGTCAGTGGACCGTGAGCGGAACGTGAGTGTACTGTGAGCGGACAGTGAGTGGAGCGTGAGCGGACCGTCAGTGGACTGTGAGTGGAACGTGAGCGGACCATGAGTGGACTGTGAGTTTCAGACTTCATCCAGCATTTGGTTGGGATGGACTGGACGCTCCGGGGATCGAATCCTGGTGGAGGCGAAATTTCCCTCACCCGTCCAGATCACTCCTGGGGCCTGTGCATCCTCCTGTACAATTGGTATCGGATCTGTTTCCTGGGGGTAAAGCGGCCGGGGCGTGGCTTTGATCACCCACGCCCATCTAGCGCCGAGGTTAAGGAAAGAGTAGAGCTATACCTCTACATTACCTCTACTTCCCCTCTGTGCCTTTATGGCAAGTTATAGAGTGAATTCTACGTTTACTTAACCTTCAATTGCAGTTTTCCTTGCGCACAGCATGAAGGCGTATAAGGGGAGTAGAATGGTAGCTCCACTCATTCTTAACCCCCCAGCACTAGACGCAGGCGAGTGGTCAGCTTTACTCACGGCAAAACAGCCTCAGTACCCACTTGATACGAGGCGGCGAAACCCCCCACGACTGGTGTGGGCGGTTCTGGGTAAGAAAAAATTTCCTTTTTCCTCCTGGGAACAGAACCAAGTTCTCTTCACTGTCCGTTCCATAGCCTGTGACAGCGTTTCGTAACTCTTCCTTCCTCTGCCAACTTCATCTCCCGATTTCTCTCTCCCCTAACACAACCAGAGTGTAGGCAACCCAAAATAATTCAACGCGCATGGTCAAAATTCTTCAAGCACTGCTCACCTGTGATATAGCTAAACTATTGACGCAACCGTCATATGCGAGGTCATTGCACGTATCTTTTTCCAGTTCACGGGATGGAGCCGATTTTTATCTCTCCACTTCCTGTGCGTGAGTGCAGATCAGCAGAAGGCAGTAACGGGTTCTGCTGATGGAAAGGTTTATCAGTGCTATGCCGCATACCGGGAGGCCATGCGGCTTGTTACAGACCTGCATGAGGCCATGGAAGCCCCGAGGCTATCGAAAGTTACCGGAAACAACGCAGTACACAAACCAGTCGCCTACGATGTGTTGCCCAAGAAGGCGGTGGTGACAAGAAAGGAATTAAGTGCGGTTAAGGGCTAAAGATGGGCTCTTCTGGTCTGTCGGCTATCGTGGGACTTGCGGATGTAACAAAATGTCGCATGCAAATTCTGCTTAAACGTCAAAACTTTGTTCGAGATCAGAGATCCAGAGAAAAGAGATCAGCCATATATTCATAGCATCCGGTCACTTGACGGTATTGTTCTTTCACTTCCAGTTAAATGAAAATTAATGGAAATTTTATGCAAAATTTCGAATTAAGAAAAATCAATTCCAGCAATACACAGTAGCATATGTGTACCAAGTGGTACAAATATACAGAAAAATAGTGATTTTTTTGAGATTTTAATAATAATACTTAATATTTTATTTATCTGTCCCCTTTAGTATGCACACGCAATCTCCCTAGGCAGCCTCATTGTTGAGGTTTCTAAATCCTACACAGTCTCACATACACAGAGTAGGGCTCCTCTGGGCGAGTGATCGGCCCGTGTTACAGTCCTCTACCTGACAACACAAAACATTTACAGTACACAGACAGCCATGCCCCCAGGCGGGATTCGAACTAACAATCCCAGCAAGTGAGCGCCCGCAGACCCAAGCCTTAGCCAGCGCGGCCACTCGGATCGACACCCGAGTAATTATCCAGCAGCAGTTTCTTAATTGCACTACAGTTTCTCTGAAGTCCACAGGACGTGTCAGTAGTGCTATAGGAATACACAGTCTTGGTGAGGCGTTTGCTGTGGAAACGACGGTATTAACTAACTAACTAACTAACCAACCAACTAAATTAACTCCGTGGAGCAGAGGCCTTCTTAAGAAGCTAACAGTTTCTCAGCTAGTCAAGAAATTCCCCGCATTTTATGGAACCCGGAAGTTCATTACCGCATTCACAACAGCTCTCCACCTGTCCCTATCCTGAGCCAGCTCAATCCAGTCCATGCCTCATCCCACTTCTTGAAGATCCATTTTAATATTACCCTCCCATCTACGCCTGGGTCTCCCAAGTGGTCGTCTTACCTCAGGTCTCCCCACCAAAATCCTGTATGCACCTCTCTTTTCCCCCATACGTGCTACACGCCCCGTCCATCTCATTCTTCTCGATTTGATTACCCGAATAATATTTGATGATGAGTACAGGTCATTAAGTTCCTCGTTATGTAGTCTTCTCCACTCCCCGAAAACGCCGGTGTTGTTTGCCATATATCCCCTTGATCTGTATACAGTAAACCGTGCATTTGAAACGATTGTCTTTATTAAAGGTGACCGTAAATGTGAAGTTGTCTCTATCCCCACCAGATGGCATGTAAGAGGAGTAGATTTAAGAAATCGGCGTTAGGTGGAAGTTAATGGTCAGCGTCACGCTCCGGTCGCCTTATCCTCGGGAAGCCACTATGGTACCCATTAAATAGCTAGTTGGGTGGGCCCCAGAGGCGGCCCGGACGGTTTGGAGAAGAGAAAAACACCTTGACCTTACAGCGATTTGAACCCGTACAGCCACGCCTTTAACTTGACCGCTACACTGACTACACTAACCCCGCCCCGAATGGTCTTTAGTTTAGTAATTCAAACATTTTAAATAAGAAAGGAACTGGGAAAAAGCGAACACTTTTGGTGGGGGGTTGTAAAAATAATTAAATTTTGCTTCCTATTTAACGCTGTCCGTACAGATTTCGTGCTTATATAAAATGATATATATATAGGCCTATATTGATAACCAACTGTACACAAATGATGTATATAGGCCTATATTGATAACCAACTGTACACAAATGATGTATATAAGCCTATATTGATAACCAACTGTACACAAAAGATAAAACACAATGCTCGATCACCTTTACGCTAAGCCCGACATGTTTCGATGCCCTGGTGCATCATCTTCGGGGGGAACCACATATAAAAGGACTTAAAAATATAGCACAGTTAATAAATTGTTGAATAAAAAATTATTTAAGTTTTTCATTAAAAATTATTAAATATAAGAATGTTCTTAATGAACAATTTAAAAACTGTGTTTGTGGTTTTAAGTGTCTTTAAGAGTGTTTTTAAATGTAGTGTTCCCTGAAGCTGATGTATTATGACACCGAAACATAAGCTGTATTATGTTTCGATGTACACGGTATGGACAGATTAAAAAAAAACTTCGAAACATGTTGTGGTTTTTGTAAAATATAGCAAAACGGAACCAACTTATGCATAATATTGTTTATTTATTTATCTTTTTTGTTCATCTCCTCCCCGACATGTTTCGGCAAGTAACTGTGCCATTATCAAGGGGGCTATATCGACTTACACAAGGCGTGCATGGATGTGACTGTAAAATGTTAAAATTTGTTAAAAATTCGTTAAAATATTAAAATCTTCCACAAAATTTTCTGCACAGCTCTGCAGCAAATTGTATGAGTATGAACAAAAAAGACGAATAAACAAACAATAACATTGTACACAAGTTGGCTCTGTTTTGTTATATTGATCATAAGCACGGAAATGAGTAACGTACAGTTTATACAAAGATGTTTCTGTATTCGGTTTTACCGTTTGTGTTCCGGTTGGTTGTATGATTGGATCTGAGTCCTGCGTTTATGAAGTTCTTTTGTTAAGCTTTCAAGCACAGTTCAGAGCGGTGGGAGCGTCTTTTAACCTTTTAGAGCCTAGCGGTAACTTTACGCACCGCCAGGTTTAACATTAAAAAATTCTACGTGGTACCAACATTGCGTTTATGTGTTTTGTACGGATCTCAGAACAAACAGTAACTTTTGCCTTATAAAACATTAAGAGATTGGTTTTTATAACCGAAGTGGAGAGTGTTTACAGCGCGGTACGCACTGAGTCCCTATATAAAACAGATGAGCTTCATCTTTAAAGGGTTAACACTGGAAACCTCACATCAACACCGATACGTACCCTCGCACCTGTTGCATGGACAGAAATACTGGAAGAGGCCGAGAGAATCAAGACGGTGTTCCTGTAAATACAAGACACTAAATAGACAGTTCAGGTGCACTGAATGAATGAGGCACAGCCTGGAATGGTCAGAAACTATTAAACGTGACCTCCCGGGGTCAGACGCCACATGGAGCTGAGGGAGATAGAGGGGCAAGCAATTTTCGTGACCTCCGGGTGGAAAGAAATTCTATAGCAATGCACTCGCCAGTCCGTACTGTCATTAATGCTGCGAGTATAAGTGACATATGTACTCATTCACACAGCATTTGGAACAGCACCTTCCTGCATTACAGGCCCAGCAACAGAGGGAAACATGGTGCAATTCCAGGACAGGAAAGAAATTTTTCTCTTTGCAAAACTTCAGTGCTCTCTCTGTGGCCCACAAAATATTCTATTCAGTTGGCAAGGCGGGCTTTGTCGTCAGAAATCAGGTAGCTGCAGCGTGAAGCTGGTCACTCACATATATTGATAAGCACAAGGAAATGTGCAGGTCCACCTCCACTCCCCCATACGCCCTTATGGGGGGCACAGCGACAAATTTAGCTTTACGTGTTTCAGTGACCCAAAACGTTTAAGTAAAACGTAAAGCGATCCCATTACAGGCCTGGACAGGCCCTGAGGACTGCAGGAGGTTGAGGCTCCCAGATTTCCAGACAGTCGGCACATGAAGTTACAAGGTTCAGTCCTAAGCGCCGGCCACCTTTACCCCCCTTCCCGCCCCAGGAAATATTCCTGGTACTCATTTCTGTTAGAGGCTGATTCGACCCCAGGGCCATAATGAGGCCGGAAGGGTTATGCCAATGAAAAATTCCAATGACACCATCGGGAATCGAACCCGCGACCTTCCGGCTTGTAACGCAGTGCCTCAACCAACTGCGCCACCGCGTGTCCCGAACATATCTGAGTACAGATACAATACAAATGTACCAGGAAGTAGGACATTTGGTCACTGTCATTTTATCGAAATCCCCAGGGGTAGACAGAGTTCCGTCATCAATGGTGGATGTAACGCCAGTACAACGCACGGTGTAGTCGTCTGAGGTCCAATTTTAGGGACCCGGCCTGAAACAAAACCCTGGAATTCGCCCTCAGTGTTTGGAGAATTAAAGGTAAGTACTCGGACACAATCCTGGCAAACTGAACAAGAATCGATCGGGACACCTCCTGAGCATTGCCAGCGCAGTCGGTCAGCGGAGAGGCGGCCCGGTGCGTATCCGATACAAGGTTCGCTACACGACAGAGGACGCGGCCAGCCACCTGGGCGTCATTCCTGTATCGCTGGTGTTAAGAAAGGAGAGAACAGTAAAGTAGGTTTTAATGGCAAGCCTTTGTAATACAAATTGTGAAATGGTGCTTTAAAAGTCACTCGACGTGTAAGTCGAAATGAATGTAGATACAGCAACTAGAAGCATTTGATAACGAGTATATAAAAGTTCGGAAGTTGCTGATGATGCAAACAATACGTGTGCACTGACGCAGCTGTCTATAGGCCTGTATACAGACCTCTTAAGTTAAAAAACTTTTTCGGTCATACCTGTACTCCAGCATCGAAATTTAATGTCAGTAGACGGTTGAGGGTTTGAGGGAAATTGGCGGAATGCTTTCAGACTCATGTTTTCCACACCTCAGGCTCAATAAAAAGGTATAAATTGAGTTTCAGAAACGCCCCAGGATGTCTGTTTTACCGTTTGTATGAAAATTGTCACGCGATGCCTTGGAGCATGTAGGTTTTCTATGTAATAAAGGTGCTGTATTCAGGGAAACAACAAAGACGCATGCTGTATAATTACCAATTGAGACGATGTTACACAGGGCGTCTCAAGAATCGAAATACTACTTCATAAAATAGAAATTCTGCAATAGAATTCAGATATGAAGGGGGCCAAACACCAAAGGTAAATCACCGGCACTAAGTCTTTATATCACAGGCTTCAGGTTCGATTCTTATCCAGGACGCCACTCTCCCAAAATCTTCGTGCTTACTTTACCTTAAGTTCCACTCTGTGTCAACGGCCTTAATTCTACAGGTTACCGCTTCCTGCCACGTCTTCCTGACCCGTGGTTTAGGACTATCCATTGCACAATAGCTGGCAGAGGAAAATTATGTCGCGGTTATTCACTCCTTCATTGGCGGAGGGGTTTCAAACCTATAGTAACCTTAAAGGCAAACACAAATTATGATACACTGCAGCCGGTGGCAGGCAAAGAACTAAAGCTCCGTGCAGTGCATCGAGGACGGCATTAACCTTTTAAAGTCTAGCGGTAACTTTACATACGACCAGGTTTAACCTTAAAAAATTCTACGTGGTGCCCACATTGCGTTTATGTGTTTTGTACGGGTCTCAGAACAAACAGCAACTTTTGCCTTATAAAACATTAAGAGATTGGTTTTTATAACCGAAGTGGAGAGTGTTTACAGCGCGGTACGCACTGAGTCCTTATATAAAACAGATACGCTTCGTCTTTAAAGGGTTAATGGGTGAATACGATTCGGATAAAGAAAATCTACATGGACACTGAAATGTGAAGTGTGAATCACGAAGTGAATACATGTGTGCGAGTTTTGAGATTTCTACCGCTCTATAATTGAGAATTTTTACCTTCAGTGACAACAAACCATTCAAACAACGACACAGCATCACATTCTAGAATATCCAAATCCTCCATATTGTTGGCCTGTCTACATAAACCACTTTAGACGGAAGCTAAAACGTCCCTGCGCGTGGCTTTAGAATGATAAGGACGAAAAGAGAAATATCTCAAGCATCGAAGCTAAAGAGTGGAGTGGGCAAAATTAATGGGAACAAGAAGAAAGAGGTTTATAGCAGACTTAAATGCCATCTGCAAGGACACCATCGCTATGCACGATACTTCACAGACGTGCACGGAACAGCGCACGCGCGGGTCCCTCCCAGGACTACACCTGTTCCTCTTTGCGAGGAGTCCTTCACCCTTCGAGGGAAAGGGCATCCGGGTAGGCCTACCACCGAAAAGCTCGCTTTCAATACTTGAAATATTTTGGGGGTTGTCAAGAAAGAATTAATACGCAACGTTCTTGAAACTGTACAAAATAATAGCGGTACGGCCGCTCCTGTATTGGTGGCGCAACAGAGTGCTAAGGAAACAGCGTGAAAGATAAATTGAGACAGCGGGGATGAAATGTTTGAGGTCAGTTGTGGGACATAAAACATAAGGCAATAAAACTAGCAAAGGAAGAAACCTAGAAGTAAATACACAAAATTCAAATTAAATTTCACCTTTAGAGGTCGATATTTATTAATTCTGTTTACTTTCAGGCGCCACACTCTAAAAATATTGCCAGTGACACCGCACATCGACGCCACGAAAGCAGACGATACACAATACTGGTTCAGTGTCCGACGGCAGGGCACAGATCATAACGTGTCTGCTTTCGGTATGTGGATATTTCGCGCTTTTGTTTGTAGTACACTTTAAAGTCGGTCAGCTTCACCTATCAAAACGATAAGCAATGCCTGAACAGTGTAATATATAAGGCAGAATGTGGGCTCTTATTTGAACTTTTGAGCAATTTGGACAGTTAGACAAAGACCCGGGCCCCAAACTGTAACGGTACGCTTGTGTTTGTTACGGTGGTCTGAGTTTAGCAGATGAAACTGGGACTGCATGTGTGTGTTTCTGGGACTGCACGTGTGAATGTGTGTTTCTGGGACTGCATGTGTGAGTGTGTGCTTGCGGGACTGCATGTGTGTGCTTTTGGGACTGCATGTGTGAGTGTGTGCTTGTGGGACTGCATGTGTGAGTGTGTGCTTGTGGGACTGCATGTGTGTTTCTGGGACTGCATGTGTGTCTGTTTCTGGGACTGCATGTATGAATGTGCGCTCCTGGGACTGCATGTGTGAATGTGCGCTTCTGGGACTGCACGTGTGAACGTGTACTTTCGGGACTGCATGTGTGAGTGTGTTTCTGGGACTGCATGTGTGAATATGCGCTTCTGGGACTGCATGTGTGAGTGTGTGTTTCTGGGACTGCATGTGTGAATATGCGCTTCTGGGACTGCATGTGTGTGAGTGTGTGTTTCTGGGACTGCATGAGTGAGTGTGTGTTTCCGCACAGATGTTTGCCAGCAATTCTCATGGTTGACCTGAAGATGAGCCCAAAGGCTTGCCTTATCATCTAACCACAACTGGACTTTACACTCACCGTCTGAGAACACCTCCTAGGAGAGACGCGTTGAGGCACTCAGGCGGAGAGAGACGTCTTTGCACCTCGCCAACGGTCACTTTGTACTTGGACGTTGAGCTGAGTAGCGAGAGACGCCCTGGTACGCTGCAGAACACGTCTGAAGGCGCCGACGCCCCTGACAGCACGATGTCTTTACTATTTTCGTTATTCCGTGGTTTGATACCTGCACATATGAAAAAGAAACACACTGTATTTAATGCACCTGCATGAGAGGCAGAATATTTGAAAGCTATAGGCGTAAGTGGAAAAATAATATTAAAATATATTTTGAAGAAACAGTCTGGGGACGTGGACTGGATTGATCTGGCACAGGACAAGGGAGGTCTGGCAGGATCTTGTAAGCACGGCAACGAATATGCGAATGACAAATAATGCAAGGATATTCGTAAAGACTTTGTTTTGTGGAGTCAGTTGGTTGATAAGAGTCAACACACTGTAGCTGCAACATCTGGCAACACGGGGTCTTGCCACACAAATATGAAATACTGCAGCTTCTAACATAATTCTGACAAACAAGCCGAATTGACTAGCTCAACCTTCCTCTTCATATCCAAAATCAAAGAGAGAGAAAAAACGAACATTATGCAACCTTAGACATCGCAATTATTTCATCAGTATCTTCTTTTTCTTCTCCTTCTTCTTCTTCTGCTTCTTCTTCTTCTTCTTCTGCTTCTTCTTCTTCTTCTTCTTCTTCTTCCTCTTCTTAGTCTGATACTCTTCTACCTTTCGGTGTAGAGGTATTTCACCAATGTTCCATTCTAAAATCGATATATACAAACAAAGCCACTAATTCTAATCTCCAACACCTACACCAGTGACATAGTTATGACTCCATATCAATAGGTTCAGCCGATCCCAGTGGCCGCGCGGTCTAAGGCGTGGGTCTGCGGCCGAGCGCTTGCTGGGATCGTGGGTTCGAATCCCACCGGGGGCATGGATGTTTGTCTCTTGTACAGTGTTTGTGTTGTCAGGTAGAGGTCTCTGCGACGGGCCGATCCCTCATCCAGAGGAGTCCTACCGACTGTGGTGTGTGTCTGAGTGTGATCAAATTAAAAATAAAAGTCCCCTACACCTGCTGTGAACAAGTAGGTAGAGGAGGGAAGGACTGCGAAAATGAAAACCAGTAGGTTCAGCCTGTTCTTAATGACGTTAGTCTATCGCAAATTCCATAGGCTTAACTGAAAATCATCGCAGTCGAGCCTCTGAACGGGAGGTGAGCTGAATCCCTGAGGCGTCCTACTCATGTAGAGAAAGAAATCCAAATACATCTCCCGGGAATCAACCTCAGAGAGATACGGTCCACATCACGCACGTCTTTCTTTGTTCAGTGAGCTACCACGACCCAGTATGTCCGCACAAGGCTACCAAACCACAAGAGGTGGCGCGCTTCCTCCACTAATTCATTGTTTCACTTATGCACCAAGAAAATAAGTCCACTCCGCAAAGAAAGCGTAGTAAAAGGCTATTTTTAATTAAAATATCTCTAAGCCCAAGTAAATAATATATAAAAACCCCTTTCTATTGAGTCGAAATTCCCACTCTTTTAGACATGCTAAACTATGCTAAACATTCTGTAAACTTTTAACGCTAGTAAAAAGGAATTCCGCTGTTCGCGTTATTTTAAAACCGAAACAGTGTACAGTCAATGTAGTCTGAAAACTGGGTGGTCATAAAACGCAGCTGCGTTCCGGTTACACCAACACGCGATCCAGCAACTGACCTGATCAAGTAATTGCACTTGTTTTTCAACAGACATGTACCGAAGGCCTCGTGACCCCAACTTACATCCAGAATTGTACCGCTTGTTACATTACACAGAGGGCAGCAGCGCCACACTGCAACAAAATGGAAGCTTCAGAGATTACTAAGATGCGTCTAGGAAGAGTGTATTTCCCTATCTCATGGTCAAGTTCCCCAAAATAGACTCTTTTAACCCTTTAAAGACGAAACGTGTCTGTTTTATATAAGGACTCAGCGCGTACCGCGCTGTAAACACTATCCACTTCGGTTATAAAAACCAGTCTCTTAATGTTTTATAAGGCAAAAGTTGCTGTTTGTTCTGAGATCCGTACAAAACACATAAACGCAATGTGGGCACCACGTAGAATTTTTTAATATTAAACCTGGTGGTACGTAAAGTTACCGTTAGGCTTTAAAACGTTAACAAAAGAATGCCAAAGCAGATAGTGACTGCCAGAATTGAAAGAATAAGGAAAAGAAGAAGACCACGAAAAAGATGGATTGATAAGATTAAAGTGGATCTGAGGATAGTGGGGATAAGAAACGGACCATAAGCCGAAAGAAATGGACGAGGATTTTATTGGAAGCCAAGGTTCACAACGGACTGTTGATTGAGGAGGAGGAGGGGGGAGGGGGAGGTAGAGGAAGAGGAAAAGCAGAACACGAAGAACAGAGGTTACTTAAGGAGTCCACTGTATTAGACGATGGGTTTGACTCCTCTGAGTTAACCTTTTCTGTAGTCTGACGCTGTTATCAAAAAGGCAGACCATTCGACAAGCCAGCAGGCATGGAGACTTTTCGGTACAAACTGCATTAGAATGCGCGTAACGCTTCTGCAAATTCGCGGAACGTAACACCCGGTAACCGGACGTACTGCAAACCAGACCAACCCGTTACACCTAGCCGGGACCAGAACGTCTTCCAAAAAATTTTCCAAGTACCTGTTTCTAGATTTCTACTCGCTTCAGCCTTACTAAACTAGCCTGGAATATAAGCGCCATTCATTACGACTTGTCACGCAGGCCTGTTGAATGCAGGACACAGGATACGATAACAAGCCACGACAAAAACGTCACATCTTTTATGTTCGACATTTTAACATTCATCTGCAGTTCCCTTAACCTTTCGAAGAATTAAATTAATTTGTATTACATACACAGATTCAGTTCGTACCGCACAAACTTTTCGTCAATTAGAAAAAGCAATCATTCAATGACATCTAGGAAAATTGTGGCCATGTACTGCAAGGATCAAACGGGACACGTGACTACAGTATGTGTGGGAAAGCTGCGGAGATCACGTGGTCAAACCTAGCTGTACGTATGGTAAAAAATACGCTATAAACTTTATTTAGACGTACTTATTAGTCTTATTAGTCACCTTGATCAAATTCCTAACTCTTTAACCTTTTAAAGCCTAGCGGTAACTTTACGTATCGCCAGGTTTAACATTAAAAAATTCTACGTGGTGCCCACATTGCGTTTATGTGTTTTGTACGGATCTCAGAACAAACAGCAACTTTTGCCTTATAAAACATTAAGAGACTGGTTTTTATAACCGAAGTGGATAGTGTTTGCAGCGCGGTACGCACTGAGTCCTTATATAAAACAGATTATGTTCCGTCTTTAAAGGGTTAAAATACAGGGTGATCCTACCTTTTCCTAACAGTTCGTATTTTCTGAATTTTAAATTATTTGTACAATAAATGGCGATTACACGTATTTTCCTATATGGCGTTAAGGTTTTGGTGTTGGTAACAGAAACGCGTTGCGTCATCTGTGAAGTGAAAACAACTAAATGCATTGAGAAGGTTCCTTCCTGACAGGCTAACAGTTCTTCAGCCACTCTAAATTTCCCTGATTTTATAGAAGATGGACACCCCTTACTGTGTGTCGAGATTAAATCTTCCTTCTAAATATTATGTGCAATGTTTCACATTCTCGAACTATCCAAGCATAGCATAAAATTGCGTTTCTATCAAGCATGAAGTGTTTTAATGCCTAGAAATGAACGAATTTAAGAGACCTTATGGAAAACAATGCGATATAGGCATGTGATTTTACTCAGCATTTTCAGCACTCTGGACGAAAATCTAAAGGTTGTCAGAACTACGCGGAGAAGCAATCAAACCGTGTCTATCCCTCAGTCTAATTAAAAAATAATAAAAATGAATGGCAGTGGGACAGACTAAGTACACACGGCACAAAAAATGCTTCCCCTTAAGACCGGTTTGAAAAGAAACGCAGATGCATGTGTTTCTTTCTGGCTAGATACGGCTGATAATGGATGCACAGCCTGTAATTTCAAGACGCGTTCTCTGAGCACTTACAGTTACCGTTACACAAAACGACAAGGCAAAGCAGCGAACGGTGTTATTACATTGTCATGAGAGATTCTACTTCAAATCGTCTACCACTATTTTAATTTATTAAAATACCAAAGTGGAATTTTTTAATTGTATGCGATAATTTCACCCATATATTAACACAGAGCCGGGTCATCTTCCCGATTTAACTAACTTCCAGTCCTAGAAGTTTTGCAGTGTTAATATTGTGTCCAGTTTGCCTGCTGCAGATGGTCGTAACAACGGGACTGCGTGTATTAAAATGCTGTTACTATAAATTTAGTGTGTTACCGGCCATTCGCATTAAATATCGTAATATTGTTGTTTTCAAAGTCATTAACTAACTAACTAACTAACTAACTAACTAAGTCCATGGAGCAGAGGCCTTCTTGAGAAGCTAACAATTTCTCAGCTAGTCAAGAAATTCCCCGATTTTATGGAACCCGGGGGTTCATTACCGCATTCACAAGAGCCCGCCATCTGTCTCTATCCTGAGCCAGCTCAATCCAGTCCATGCCCCCGTCCCACTTCCTGAAGATCCATTTAATATTACACTGCCATCTACGCCTGGGTCTCCCAAGTGGTCGCCTTCCCTCAGGTCTCCCCACCAATATCCTGTATGCACCTCTCTTTCCCCCTACGTGCTACATTCCCCGCCCATCTCATTCTTGTTTTTAAATTCATATCTTGAATAATTTGTTACTTCGGCACGGATTTTCAAAACGCTGAGAGAATCTTCTTATTTCCGACCTTGCCCATCGTCTAATTTTTTTAACAAAACAAGACTTTTCGAAAGCCGGCTGTGCTTCCATCTTCAGGGAACAAAAGCAAGTAATGTGATGGACTCTTTTACGATAGACAAAGTCCAAGAAAGAAAGAAGTTGTGTCAGTGAGCCATATGCCATCATCAGAGCACTGTAGATTTGAAATTAATATTTTCGCACGTAAAATTGTTCTGACATAACCTCAAAGACCCCATCACTTTCTTACACGAATTTGTCAACTTTTAAACAATATTTAATATGAAATGTAAAACAACTTTTATGTTTTGTTTATGTACTAAACTTCCCAAGATCATTTCAAATTGTCAATCAATCACCGCCAAAACGGAAGTTAAACGCAAAGTTTGCGCAGCCGCCATTCTCTTGTTTCACCTTCTACAAAACAATTAACAGCAGATGTATATTTTTCCACAATATATTAACATAAGCCACCATTTGAGCTCTGTTACTATAAGCTATGCGACACCATCGTTACAACGCTGCCTCTGATGGCGTGAAGTCCATAAAAATTGGATACAAATCACTCTACTGGTTCAGAAGTCTGAATGGGACACACACAAACACACAGACTGCACAAGGTTAATCGCGTAATTAACAAAGAACGCACAAGAAAAAAAGGGAGTCATTTCACAATGCAACCTTCTGGGGTTTTGACGTCGCGCAGCGTTGTAGTCTGATGCTGGCGTTTCAGAGAAACATTCTGCTGTCATCTTCAGGGTTTAAGTACAACTGGGCCAATATCTTCGAAACATGTTCCCTTTGTAATAACCTCTGCGTCCATTTCGGCTCAGTTTCCTACAACACGTTACTCCGAAACGTCTCTATAAACTTAACACTACACGATACCAAAGCTTGGAAGACTGTAGTTTAAAAAATTTTATCGTAAAAGCGTAAGAAATATGTTTACATAAATATGGGTGTGAAACTTGGTCGCTCACACTGAGGGAGGAACAAAGACTGAGGGTGTTCGAGAATGGGGTGCTGAGGAGGATATTTGGGCCTAAGAGGGATGAGGCGACAGGGGAGTGGAGAAGACTACATAACGAGGAACTTAATGACCTGTACTCATCACCAAATATTATTCGGGTAATCAAATCGAGAAGAATGAGATGGGCGGGGCATGTAGCATGTATGGGGGAAAAGAGAGGTGCATACGGGATTTTGGTGGGCAGACCTGAGGGAAGGCGACCACTTGGGAGACCCAGGCGTAGATGGGAGGATAATATTAAAATCGATCTTCAAGAAGTAGGATAGGGTCATGGACTGGATTAAGCTGGCTCAGGATAGGGACAGGTGGCGGGCTGTTGTGAATGCGGTAATGAACCTCTGGGTTCCATAAAATGCGGGGAATTTGTTGACTAGCTGAGAAACTGTTGGCTTCTCAAGAAGGGATCTGCTGCATGTAGTTAGTTAGTTAGTTAGTTAGTTAGTTTGTTTGTCAGTCCGTCAGTTAGTTAGTTAGTTAGTTAGTTAGTTAGTTAGTTAGTTAGTTAGTTAGTTAGTTCGTTAGTTAGTTAGTTATTTAGTTAGTTAGTTATATTTACATAAAATCTACTTTTGACGCATTGTGAACGCTGATGTCATTTCCGAATGCATGACAAAACGCGGCGCTCATGTTATTAACCGCCGTTACACACCTTCCAGCCAGACGTAAGACCCCTGTAAGAAACTAGCCATAAACCATTCATACATCAAGAATTCTTACAAAATAAATTCTATAAGCGCGATGCTGCAACCCACACAACAAAATACTTCCTCGATTTAATAACAAAGGCAAACTTGAGTCTTATCATCCCCTTTACAATTTTTTCTCATGTCCCCACACCCCTATTCTTCGACGAGCACCCCCCCCCCACTCCACCCGCTCCCCTTCTCTTTAAGTTCTGACCCTCACACATTCCTCAGCCCTGCAGAGCCAGGTCCAGTCCTGCTCCGAAATTTCCAACTGATTGAACGCATCGAGAAATATTATTTCATAGAGCATTCTTTCGCTCACGCGTTAACATGTGTTAGTGCGGGGACTTTAGACAGAAGAAAGGCTGCACTTTGGTCTCTGCATTTCTTTGCTAGGTTGACGTCGGATGGAATTCTGGGTAATTAATTGGTGATTGTTGTGAATAACACCATGTCAAATAGACTTTCTTGTGAAGCTAACAGTTGCTTAGCATGTAAACAATTCATACTATTATATGAAAAAGAAAATTTCGTTGATGTCTTCACAACAGCCCTTCACCTGTCATCCTGAAGCAAATTAATCAACCCCACAACCACCCATCCTGTTTCTTTAACCACATATATTAATATAACTATCAAATCTGAGTGCAGACGTTCAAAGTGTTCACTTTCATTCAAATACCTACTGCTTGCGTTCCTGTGCGTGCTACATGTCCTGCCCATCTCATCCTTCCTAATTTTATCACCCAAATATTGTTTTACGAGCATCACAAGCGATGAAGCTCCTCATTATGCAGTGTTCTCTATTCTCCTGTCCCTTTTTTCCCCTTAGGCCCCAATATCACCCTCAGCACCCTGTTCTCGAAAACCTCAACCCATGTCTTTCCACTTAATGTGGGAAACCAAGTTTCACACCCACACAAAACAGCAGGCCAACTTACAGTTCTGAATATTTTAATCTTTATGTTTTTTAGGGGCAGTAAACGGGGAGAGAAAAAAATTCCGAACTGAATGGCAACCCAAATTCCCTCATTTTATTGCCGTACTAAGTTCCTCACGCCTGCAACACAGATTTGTTGGAGGCCCTCCAAAGTATTTAAACTTTCTCACATTTCCAAGTGATTTATTATCCTGTTCTTACGTTGTAAATTTCTCCTGCAATTTACTCACAAGGCACCAGCGTATGCTTAGTGTTCTCATTGTTTACTTCCAGACCAACCTCCTTACCAGCACCTAATGTACCCTCGCGTCTAATCCTTAGTGTCATGTCTAACTCGCTGACACCCCTCCTTCTCCTTCTATTTATGAGCGCCTGGTGATTTCCCTCGAAAGCCAAAAGGAAATGGAGCGAATCTGATACTCACCGGCATCTGGGGCCGAGGATAAGAATGAGTTGATCTATACGTCCACTTTTTCATACGCCGTCGTGCTGTCCACAGGGATACATTTACCTCACTTGGACTTTTATCAGAAAGATAAATTCTAAAAGGTTTTGACAATGGTGTATAATATTGTGTGGTGAAGGGTTTATGGACTTTATCCATCGTCCGAAGAGTAGAATATTACAAACGTTAAAAAATTAAAATGACAGGGTTTCGGAAGCTGGCTCTGCTTCCGTCCTCAGGTGAATGGAGGGGGAGACGAGAAGAACAGCCATTCTGTTGGGCCCCATAGACACAGCTAGCCTCCCTCAGGGGCCCAACAGAGAGTGTGTTCTTCTCTTCTTCCTCTCCATTCACCTGAGGACGGAAGCACCGCCAGCTTCCGAAACGCTGTGATTTTAATATTTTACTCTTCGGACGATGGACAAAGTCCATAAACACATCACCACACAATATTATCAGAAAGGTTAACATTTAGTTTGGTAGAAAAATTCGAGGGTAAGGATTTGAAACTAGACAGGACACTTTAATTTACTTCGAAAGTGCGGTGGCTTCTGAAAGAAAATTACAAATCTTGCTTCTCATTAACCGGTATTACAAATTCCAGGAAAAATATACCGAAAAGGTACGGTACACAGGTGCGTTCTCCACTATATCCCCTTCATCCATTTTTGCGCACACATTTATTTATTGTTGACTTTATTTAAATATATAAGTTACCAAAGAACAGACGTTGCGTATCAATGGCACCCGTATAGAACGCATAAAAATGTATAACAAAACCAATGCTTTTCTTCCTGCTTTATGCACATTATGGTCTTGAGGTTCCGCATATTAGCAACAGAGCGCAGCACAAACAGTCCGTTTCTATTACAATTCTGCTTACCTGAATCAGCCAGTATTACGTCAAAACTGATCATTAAATCAGTGTACTTTCTTCTTCCCAGTCTGTCTGTGTTTTCATCATTTTAAAATATTTATATTACATCTCACTCTGCCAAAAACAACCATACAGAATACTGTGTCAAATATATGATCCAGAAGGCAATACTGTGTTGAAATCTAGCCAAAGTGTGGTTGGTAGAGGTGCAGCCAGGTAAACAATTACCGCAGTATAAGAACAAGTGGCAGCAGGGCTGTTTGCGCCACTTACAAAGCCAAAGGTCTCACGGTTCGTGACAGGATACTCTTTAGAACAATACTTTCAGATCTAGGCAACAACGACACAAGTAGCGAGTCTGCAGGCGCTGTCCGGTTACCACGGCGAGCAGAAAAACTCTTAAATTATTGCGGGGAAAAAAGACATTTACGGACGTAAATATAAATCTAAGGTCGTCAAAACCTTCTCATTTAAGAACTTTAAAAGGGAAATAAATATTCCGACAATTGGAACTCTGTTTTTCTCAAATTAGGGGTAAACAAATTTAATGCAAACACACACATACTGTAAACACACACATACTGCAAACACATACTGCAAACACACACATACTGCAAAACCTAAATGATTCTTATTACGAAGCTAAAGCTGTAACATCACAGGCCCTTAGAGATCGCAGAATTTCTAGAAAATCGGTATATGAAGGTGGTAAAGTTGTCAGTCTTACGCACCGGCCGCCTTTACCCGCAGGAGATATCTCTGGGCCAAAGCGCAAAGGCAGTGAAAAATCCCAATAACTATACCGCGAATCGAACCGGCTAACTTCCGGCTTGTAGTGCCTTAACGAACTGCGCCACCGCTTAGCCCATTTCTCATTATAACCCACCATAAAAGTTGGAAGTTTTGTGGAGAAATCTTTGACGTTTGGCGCTAGAGGAAGAACTGTCGTTAGCATCACGATCTAGTCGTTTCACTTCTTCCAAAGATTCCAAGCATCCTAAAAAGTCGATCAGGCCAATGTGGAAAGGACAATCTTGCCCCCCCCCTCCTGAATCAAAACACATTCTTCGCACATTCAAGCCGCAACGTAATCACTGAAGTGACTGAGCTAACACACAAACAAGGATGTATATGTATAACACAAATGAACCCTTCAATGAAACTGACTATTCACATTTAAAAATTATGTGCGTGAGGAAAACGCGCCCTGTATCATTCGTGATGCGGTAATGGAGTAAGAGTATACGTGTGTGTGCAGCAGTTAAAACTTAAAATACCAAGTTTGCCCAAAAAGTTTTGCGACACAATTTTTTACACCTTCTTAAGGTCAAGTTTTCTCGCGATTAAGCTGCTGTCCCAAGCCTTAGATATAGTTCCCTCTCTTCGTTTGGCAGAACAAACACACAGCTACAGATATTTACATTTCTTCTTCAGAAAACATTTCACTAAATTTTATCCTATTTTTAAAGCCGTATGTACGTATAGTACTCTTAGATTAACAACTAGACAATAAACCAGTTAGTACACACAAGATATTATTACACCACATAGAATACAAACCATTTAAATACGACTCTACTTCAAACCATTACATTCCACAGAAAACTAAAGAACTAGAATGGAACCCTGTTATAACGACATCGGTTTAAGCGACACCACGCCTATAGCGTCAGATATTCTATGGACCGATTAATTCCGCACTGTTAACAATAACATTATACTCCTCAGTTACAACAAGACTCGTTTATAACGACACAAAATATTCAGCCCCTTTCATGACGTTATAACCGGGTTCGACTCTATTTCTACATTTATTTAGACACAGAAACGCAAATATTTATGGATGGAAGTAAAGCCCTAATTAATAAAAAAAGTTAGGTTAAAACTGTTCAATTCTTTAAGATACACTTTTGTAGTCGGTTACACAAATCAGCCACGAAATTAAGTACATGTGTCCCAAACTTCCATTAACCTTTTAAAGCCTAGCGGTAACTTTACATACGACCAGGTTTAACATTAAAAAATTCTACGTGGTGCCCACACTACGTTTATGTGTTTTGTACGGATCTCAGAACAAACAGCAACTTTTGCCTTATAAAACATTAAGAGATTGGTTTTTATAACCGAAGTGGAGAGTGTTTACAGCGCGGTACGCACTGAGTTCTTATATAAAACAGATACGCTTCGTCTTTAAAGCAGTAACACAGAACACAGCAACTGATCACCATTATCGTATTGAAATGTTGTCTTCTAGGCTTATTGAAAGTGAAATATTGGCTTTGAATCCTAAAGTTCTTAAAAGAACTCAATAAATCCGGGCACATGGGAAAGCATAAGAAACTGAAAAGATACCCCCTGAACACACGTACAGTATGACCACAGCTATCACAAACTGGTCGAGCCGTTTCCTACGACATTACTTCGAATGAATGGAATTCAGATTTCACGCGGTGACTACGTGAGGCATGGCCGTACCACAAGAGAAGGGCCTGTTCCAGTTACACAAGAAACCTGAGGCAGCGTGAGTTCAACTCTGTAGTGCCTTAATTACCTGTCAGCAGTAAGCATGACTGTATTGACAAGTGCCTCTTGTCAGCACTGTGGGTATATAGAATTCATTCTGCCTACGCGCAACAGCCAGCTTTACTTTGCTGTACAAAATAATAAAGAGATTAACAGGAAGTCAGTTACGAAGAACTGTAAGGGTACGCAATATATGAAGCTGGGAACTCGCTGATTCGCTGTCTAACATAGGCCCCTATATTACAAATATAAATACAAAGACTGAGGGTGTTCGAGAATAGGGTGCTGAGGGGGATATTTGGGCCTAAGGGGGACGAGACGACAGGGGAGTGGAGAAGGCTACATAACGCGGAACTTAATGACCTGTACTCATCACCAAATATTATTCGGGTAATCAACTCCAGAAGAATGAGATGGGCGGGGCATGTAGCACGTATAGGGGAAAAGAGAGGTGCATACAGGATTTTGGTGGGGAGAGCTGAGGGAAGGCGACCACTTGGGACACCCAGGCGTAGATGGGAGGATAATATTAAAATGGATGTTCAAGAAGCGGGATGGGGGCATGGACTGGATTGAGCTGGCTCAGGATAGGGACAGGTGGCGGGCTGTTGTGAATGCGGTAATGAACCTCCGGGTTCCATAAAATGCGGGGAATTTCTTGACTAGCTGAGAAACTGTTAGCTTCTCAAGAAGACCTCTGCTCCATGGAGTTAGTTAGTTAGTTAGTTAGTTAGTTAGTTATTACAAATATAGCCCCGCCAAGGCGAAGGGCAGACAGCGGCGAAATTCTGAAGTGCTGATGTAACGGAACGAGTTGATACGACACTGCACTCTCCTATTTGCCAGCGACACCAGCGCTCCCACGTGCTGAGGAGCAGAACTGTAGGGCGAACTGTCGCTTCACAGGTATAAAAGGGACAGACAGGTAGGGGAGCTAACAGAGGAAGTGGCAAATCCGGTAAATGTAAAATTGTGACTGAAATGCACAGAGGTCACATGAGTTTGGAGGTACAGCTCCCCTCATTCTTAACTTCGACACAATATGGAGATGAGTGGTCAGCTTTACGTCCTGACCGCTTTAACCCTAACGCTATATTGGCACAGAGACTGTCTGGAGGCTTTCAGACAGGTAAAATCCTCTTGCCCATGCAATGATTCGAAAATTCAGTCGTTCTGCCTGTGGGGTAGTCACTATACCGACCGCACTGCTTCACTGTATGTGTGTGTTCTGCAGTGTAACATAACTCTGATTGTGCGAAATTACGTGGCTGGAGTGCCAGTGAATTTAAAGTACTGCGGTTAGTCAAATTTAGTTCAGGGCTCTTGAATGTTCTTTAACCTTTTAAAGCCTAGCGGTAACTTTACGTACCACCAGGTTTAACATTAAAAAATTCTACGTGGTGCCCACATTGCGTTTATCTGTTTTGTACGGATCTCAGAACAAACAGCAACTTTTGCCTTATAAAACATTAAGAGACTGGTTTTTATAACCGAAGTGGAGAGTGTTTACAGCGCGGTACGCACTGAGTCCTTATATAAAACATATACGCTTCGTCATTAAAGTGTTAACATTTTCTTTTATTTCATGACACCTAGGAAAGAGAAAAGTGGGGCTTTGATATGATTCTTCATGTCTTGACATTCACTGCAATTTTCTGTAAAACAAGCGATGTGGTTCAAAAAATATTTAAAGAGACGTACTGACAGAAGAACAAGTGCTGGTACTGCAGTGACGTCAGGAACCTGTGTTTTTGTCAAAAAAATCATTTAAGCTAAAATATATCCTTCACGATTTTTGGAACTGGAAACAAAAAAACTGGATAAAATCTTTGGTTTCAAGACACGTATGGAGAAATAGTAGGGCACTAACAGTGCCAGCGAGACGGGGGGTGAGGGGTGGTCACGCCGGTACGAATCAGCGGGGCCCTAACACGTTACCTTTGTTTTTATCTTTCTCGCTATTCTCATTATGCGTGGACTGCACAAATTAGCCGTTTCAGACCAAACCCAAGCCACTCTGCAACTGAGAATCTGTATTTCCGATTTAGTGTAAAGACTTTTAGCCCGTCAGGTCTTGGAGGGGCCAAAATATTTTTGACCGGGGCCCGAACCCGCTCGCTGCGGCCCCTGGGTGCTACTCAGACACGTGTATTGTATTAGTTAAGATGTGATCCTTCAGAACGTTACTCTGCGCCACGGTCTTGATTCGTCTTCACTGTACGTGACTGGGGTACATATCGCGGGCTGTGGGACTACCGTTCAACGGTACAGGTAGCAGCCTGTCAACTCTGCTCAGGAGATGCTTTGGACAGGGGGTAATTTGGGTGGCGTGAGGGTGCGGCCAGGCGACTGAGGGCCACACACCCACCTCCCCCCGATGGTATCTTAATACAATGGTTTGTCTTATATAGGCCTGTGAATATTAAACATCGCTACGTGTTTCTGTTGCAGTAACACTTGGCGGCAGAAAAAACAACAGGCAAAAATGGAGGAATGTATAACAAACCTTGCGTTGCTCAAGACACTACAGATTATTATTATTATTATTATTATTATTATACTATATGCCTAACGCGGTGGCGCAGTTGGTTGAGGCACTGCGCTACAAGTCGGAGGGTCGCGGGTTCGATTCCCGATGGTGTCATTGGAATTTTTCATTTACATAACACTTCCGGCCGCACTATGGCCCTGGGGTCGACTCAGCCTCTAACAGAAATGAGTACCAGGAATATTTCCTGGGGGGTAAAGGCGGCCGGTGCGTAGGGCTGATAACCTTACCACCTTCACGTGCCGATTGTCTAGAAATGTGGGAGCCTGAACCCATTGGAACCCTCTGGGCCTGTCCAGGCCTGTAATGGGACAGATTTGGCTCTACGCTATGCCTAAGCCCCAACTCATGAAGGTGCTTACAAAATGTGGAAAGAAAGTTCCACTTTCTGGTATAATATTAAAATTGTTATGCTCGTGGCGTTTTACCCTTACAAGGACACATATACTTTCTTTGTTTTTGAAATGTAGTTTCAAAAACAAATATTGCTGCAGTCGCAGGGAAGCAATCCCAGGCCAATCAGTTCATATCTGATCACTTTAGTGAATAATACAGCCCTGGCAACGGTATAAACAAGAGAAAAAGCAACGACGGCGACAGCTACACGGACAAGATCACGTTGTCTTCCGTTCTACTGTGCGAAACATAAAGGTTAGAATACAGAAGGCTGCAGTTTCAGGTGCACAGCGTGGTTCCTTACATCGAAAGAAAGAACGCAGACTCACATGAACTTAGGGGCAACTAAAGAAACGGGTGCTAAAGAAAGCATTGGAACCTCAATGGGAGGAAGTAACAACAAGCTGACGAAAACTGCACGTTGAAGAGCGCCATGAATTTTAACATTAAACAAATATTAATACGGTAGTTAAGTGGGGTGGTGTAACTGGACGAAGTATGCAGCATGCATGAGACACAAAATGCACACAAAATTTTGCAGTAATCTCGGAGAGAACACCTATGAACTTGCACCTAAAATGAATGAAAGGCACTGGATTGGATTTATCTGGCTCACGAGAAGTAGCCACACTATTTGTGAGCTTTTGTGAACACTGTCATGAAAGAGATCTGAGGTTTTTTATACACTGACTATGAAAACCAGGGCCACCAGAGACATACCACCGTGAAGATGGAGATAGAAGTTTCCTTCGAAACGTAGGCAAATTTTTACCAGACTACACGGAATCACACCCCACAAGAAGGTAATCTTCATGGCAAAGAACCTTCGGATTACCAAAAAAAAAACTGAAAACATTTAGACACCCTTAGCAACGATCAGCTTTTACTCCAAGTAGCTAGTTAATGCGAATTTTTTAAGTTTCGAATGCAGTGTAACTAAGCATTCCCTTCTTTTGCACTATGAAGCTGCCTCAGTGGGTAATCGGGTCCCGATGTTTCGAAGGAACCCTATCCCAATATAACGGAAACCTCAGCTATTTAATATGACAAGGATTGTTCAAAAGAAACCCACCTCAGAACTTCGTGCCATGTCCAGTTGCCAGGGACATAAATATTACCCAAGAATATTTAACTGTGTGGTGGTTAATCCAATTATCAGTCAGGTATGTAAGTAGATACATGAAACGCACTTACTAAGAGTGCTGCCGGTTATGTAATTATATACTGTAGATGGCAGCAGCAGCAGCAGCAGCAGAATTATGCATCAGGTCAATGATTACTAATTTGTAGTTTCGCTTAGGGTAACTGATGTGGGGTCTCCAGCTCATTAGCCGAGACAGAAAAATTGCTAAGAGCAACGCCGGTACATCTGTGAGTATGGAATGTGATGCTAACAGCCTGAACAGGTATGGCGGCTGAACATGACTCCATATGTTTCACTTGCAGTTCAATTTCGTCTCACATATGAGCGGCTGGAAAAATTTGTACACCTAATCAAATAAATAACACAATTCTTTCAGTTCAGCACAACTACCGTTTGATATTTAACTCTACAAACCCAAGCGGTTATTTTACGTACCACCAGGCTTAACTGTCAACAGTTCCCCATGGTGTTCATTGCGTTTATGTGTTTTGTACGGATCTCAGAACAAACAGCAACTTTTGCCTTATAAAATATTAAGAGACTGGTTTTTATAACCGAAGTGGAGAGTGTTTACTGCGCGGCACGCACTGAGTCCTTATATAAAACAGATACGTTCCGTCTTTAAAGGGTTAAGGTTAAAAAATTCTACGTGGTGCCCACATTGCGTTTATGTGTTTTGTACGGATCTCAGAACAAACAGCAACTTTTGCCTTATAAAATATTAAGAAATTGGTTTTTTAAACAGAGGTGGAGTGTTTACTACGCGGTACGAACTCGGCCCTTATATAAAACAGGTTACGTTTCATAATTTTAGATACCAACAAATGCACTTTTATATATACATAAAACACTTTTCCACCACACTGCTATACCCGACATGTTTCGGCGCCTCTCACGACGCCATCATCAAGGGTTATACTTAGGTCTTCACATAAAATCCATATGTTTCGTTGTACGTTTGAACAACATATCAGATCGGTGTACCCATTCTCCTCATAATGTGTACGTGATATATTGTTCAAAGAAACATACGGGTTTTATGTGAAGACCTAGGTGTTACCCCTGATGATGGCGTCGTGATAGGCGCCGAAACATGTCGGGTATAGCAGTGTTGTGGAAAAGTGTTATATATATAAAAGTGCATCTGTTGGTATCCGGAATTATAAAAAAAATGCACGGTGAAAACAACGTAAAATTAAGGTTACGTTTCTTCTGCAAAGGGTTAATGTCTGCAGAGCACACGACATGTTTCGATCCTAGGACCATCATCAAATGTGCCATACAGGATTCAGTACAGCGTAGAATATGTAATCTTTTGAGTTGTCACAAATAAACCAATCTGCAAGTATTTACTGCGATAAAATATTGAAACTTGCATATGTCATGGTTTTTGATACGTAATCTGGTGTTACAAAAAATTATTTCAAAAAAAAAATAAAATATAAAAACCCTTTGTTTGTATACATCTAGAACTGGACTTAATTAAAACTCTTGAAAAAACAAATTTTAATCCAAAATTAGTCTCATTTGCGGTATGACCCCACGTCGTTTGGTATGTATCTACCAAACTGCACGGAGTCACACGTCAGAAGACCATAATTTGAAAGTCTGGAAAGATGTAAATGCCAGTAATTTCCACAAACATAAGGAATCTACGGACAAAATTCTGGTTACTACCACGTTTTGAAGTTGGGAGGAGATATGTACATGTCAGGGGCGTGGAGATTAACTGCCCGAAATTAACTTCCACGCCAGCAAAGGGCTAGAAGAGAACAGATGGACTGAAGATTGATTGACCACCGACAGCTTCTGGATGTGATAAACACCAGATATATGCTTAACTAGATTTTATTATGTGACTCCTCTGAGCTACGAAATGTGTAGTCTCACGCAACGTGTAACAAATTATTCATCAATACATTCTGCCCTTTATTCGCTCACTCAATCCACATTATTTCCTACCGGGTACACAAAAATGCACCACCAGATCCCATAAAAAGCCTGATACAGTCCACAGTGTTACATCCTATTCTTTTAATATCCATTTTAATATTATCATCATATCAGCACCAAGTAGTTTCTATAATTTTTGGGTCGACATGGGTGTATAGATGTCGCGATTTTCATGAATATGACGTCATGTAATTTCGGAAGAACCTGTTTTCCCCCATCTTTAAATTTTTCAACTCAAATTTTGCTATATACAAGTATTCTACCTGCCTTCACCTTTAAGGAAGGTAAAATATAGACTAACCTCCTCTTCAAGGGTCAAACTGCTTGACCCCTGAAGATGGAACCCATATTTTGTACCGAAACATCGGTAAGGATTGCCACACTACGCTGCGTAATACCAAAAAAAGTGCAAATTTAAAATTTATGAGTTTATTTAAGTAACAATTTTCGTATTTTGATGTAATTTTCTTACGGAAGCTTTATTTTTACTTCGCGGGACCCCCAGGGGTTCCGCGCATCACCATTTGTGAAACACTGGTCTACAGCGTGTGGACTGGAATGTTGGTGGAAGTGGCTGAAAAGCTCCTGGAGCAGTTCCTATAATTCACTTTTGCACTAAGGGGAGTTTGGCTTTCTACGTATCAAGCAGCAAGCTACTAGTGTTTAAAAACACGCTCGAAAAACAGGAATGTGGTAATTATAAGGGACTTCGCGTGTTCACTGGCTTCTGCTGCTCCACAAAGCCAAAACTGACACATGCTTAGAATCGAAAATTACACACGCAGAAAACAAGACAAAACCTTCGCCTGTCTAAGAGATCTCAACTTTGTGAAGCAGTGGGCCAGACAATAGAAGGAGAAAATGACGTGGAAAAAATACGGAGGTCAAAAATTGGTCGCCTAGATCAGTAGTTCTCAAAGTGTGATCCGCGGACGTCTAGCGAGTCGCGACATTATTGTTGTCATCCTACGCAGTAAGTGTATGTAATGAATAATACTGCAGCACAGTGCAGACTCCGCGCAATGCAATGAACACCTGACATGTCTTACTTTAACTTTACCTGAATGTAATTTTTTTTGTCATTGCTCCTAGGAAAGTCATATTTTTCTTAAAAAAAATTGTTTAAAATATATTCATATATTTTCAGGGGTTAAGAATTTGTATTTTTATAATTAATCACACTTTAAATATTATCGTGATTTGTGCCCTATGGGCCCTCGAATTAACCTTTTAAAGCCTAGCGGCACCACCAGTTTTAAAATTAAAAAATTCTAGATGCCGCTCACATTTGCGTTTATGTGCTTGGATGGTTCTCAGAACAAACAGCAACTTTTGCCTTATACAGCATTAAAAGACTGTGTTTTTATAACCGAAAAGAAGAGTGTTTACTGCGCGGTCCGCACTGAGTGCTTGCATAAAACACACACGTTTCGTCTGTAAAGGGTTAACACAATTTTGAGGGGGGAAGGCGTGTAGAAGTAGTGAGAGCTAGGAGCCCCACAATACCGGAAAATTTTGGAAAATCTGCTCTGGATACGCTTGTCTTCCGGTAATCTTTCTGGACTAATTACACTTGCTTTTAACGTAAATATTTTAATAAGTGTTTCTAGTTGCGTATGCATCCCTGGTCATTCCACTCAAATAAAAATTTTTACCAAACACAGGAAGGTTTTGTACGCTATAAGAGGATGAAAAACATACCGAAAGGCACCAAAAAAGTCAAACGAGGGGTGAACAGTACGCTCACTCCTGTAATGTGTAACACCTACACCTGCAAGTGCAATATTTTTCACGTAAATATTATTGACGCTGTCCCCCTGTGTTTCCGGACCTCGAGGTGTAAAGAGCCGACATACAAACGTCCGTCCACAGCATGATGTCACCAGAATTTGACTCCGTATGATCTAAGAAAAGTGTAAAATTTTAGGACGTATTCAGCAGGTAATGAAAATATTTCTTTATTTCTCTGTGGCGTCATATTCAGCATCGATGAACCAGCAGTGCTTGACCTCGTTTGACACATCTCATACGCATCCACTAGCAGACTTGTGCGTAGTGAATCAACCTTCAACGCCGCATGGATAACGTACAAATTCCTTCTGCAAAATGTTACCCTAATTTGGTTGAATATTTCTCAAATTTGTTTGATTCTTTTCATGTTAATTTGGATCTGTAACACACGAGGGTAATTCCCCGCCTACGAACTACCGTTTGAACACTTGCTGTCACGTGTGGGATGAGTGTTCTGTTTTTAAGTTTTTCGATTTGCCGTAAAGGCATGTATATCACGTAACCTGTTGTTCACAGTACATTACGGAGGACGACTGTATTACTCTAGTGTGTAACACTAAGTGCCGATCCCAGTGGCCGCGCGGTCTAAGGCGTAGGTCTGCGGGCGAGCGCTTGCTGGGATCGTGGGTTCGAATCCCACCGGGGGCATGGATGTTTGTCTCTTGTACAGTGTTTGTGTTGTCAGGTAGAGGTCTCTGCGACGGGCCGATCCCTCGTCCAGAGGAGTCCTACCGACTGTGGTATGTGTCTGAGCGTGATCAAGTGAAAATAAACAACCTCGACACCTGCTGTGAACAAGTTGGTAGAAGAGGGAAGGGCTACGGAACGATGACACGAAGTTAATTGGCAATTTATTACCAACGTTTCAAAGCAGCTTGCTGATCTTATCTTCCGGCTATTGTCCTTACACTTCCGGAAGGTTCAACACAATTTTCTGTTCCAGAAGACTGAAGTCTTCCAAATCCACCTCGCTCACTTTCCCATATATTCTACGTTACGGGTTGCCGGTTTTGTTTACTTCTCGGACTCTTGACCCTTAAAGATTGGGCGGATATGTTGCCCCCGAAACGTCGGTAAACAATTACCACACGACGCGGCGTAATATCCCAGAAGAGCGCATATCTCGAAATGCAGTCTGTTTCCTGTTAACAAACTACTGTAAATTACTGTCCTTTAAACTTCGTTTTCAAGTCTTACGTTAAGAATATCAGTTTTAGAGGATTTGTTTCGTGTTCACCTGGATTTATGGGGCCACAGAACATGGCTTTTAAAAATTTTACACGCAACCGAGGGAAATGTTTGCTTATGAGTGGCTGTTGTAACATATTTTGCAATTAGGGACAATAAAATCATTGACTTCACCCACTAACACAGGAATTCATCGTCTCTCAACCGGCACCTTAAACTCAAGTATGTTGCCACACACTAACAATACATCTACTGTAGAGCGTGGGCTAACAGCGGAGACAGAAATACTGTTCGAACCTGTTTTGCCATTTCATTCAACTGTGCTTATGTCGCCTTCTACACCACTTGCTGCTTGAACACTTTCTGTGTGCTTATTTTCCTTCCTTAATTACATATATTTCAGAACAGTCATTTTAGTCCTAAAATTTTACACACAGAAATTAAACTGAATAACATAAAAAGATTCAGTCCGTACCGCGCAGTAAACACAGTCCGTCTTCGTTATAAAAACCAGTCAGTTAATGCTGTATAGGGAAATAATCGCTGTTTGTTCTGAGATCCACACAAAACACATAAATACACTGTGTGGGCAGAACGTAGGATTATATTTAAAGACTCAGTTCGTACCGCGCAGTAAACACGCTCCGTCTCGGTTATAAAAACCAGTCAGTTAATGCTGTATAGGGAAATAACCGCTGTTTGTTCTGAGATCCACACGAAACACATAAATACACTGTGTGGGCAGAACGTAGAATTGTTTAAAGACCCAGTCCGTACCGCGCAGTAAACACACTCCGTCTCGGTTATAAAAACCAGTCAGTTAATGCTGTATAGGGAAATAATCGCTGTTTGTTCTGAGATCCACACAAAACACATAAATACACTGTGTGGGAAGAACGTAGAATTGTTTAAAGACCCAGTCCGTACCGCGCAGTAAACATACTCCGTCTCGGTTATAAAAACCAGTCAGTTAATGCTGTATAGGGAAATAATCGCTGTTTGTTCTGAGATCCACACAAAACACATAAATACACTGTGTGGGCAGAACGTAGAATTGTTTAAAGACCCAGTCCGTACCGCGCAGTAAACACACTCCGTCTCGGTTATAAAAACCAGTCAGTTAATGCTGTATAGGGAAATAATCGCTGTTTGTTCTGCGATCCACACAAAACACATAAATACACTGTGTGGGCAGAACGTAGAATTGTTAAAGACTCAGTCCGTACCGCGCAGTAAACACACTCCGTCTCGGTTATAAAAACCAGTCAGTTAATGCTGTATAGGGAAATAATCGCTGTTTGTTCTGAGATCCACACAAAACACATAAACACACTGTGTGGGCAGAACGTAGAATTGCTAAATGTTAAGCTGGCGGTACACAAAATACCCCACGAAGCACCGTCCTATATGCTACGCTGTCCTGGCCAGATTTCTTTTTTTTTTCGTAAAATCTCACCGAATCTTTCCGACAAAACACCCCAAATCCAACCAGCTTTCCGCTCCCCCAGTAACTGCAACACAGTTTCCTTTCCGGAATTGCCCGGCACCATGCTGAAGCCCACCTCACTAATATGCTTTTGCGGTTTGATGTCGAGCGTCTGACAAGCAACAAAAGTAAGAGGTAAGAAGAAGAAGAAGAAGAAGAAGAAGAAGAAGAAGAAGAAGAAGAACAAGAACAAGAACAAGAACAAGATGGAAAAGAAAAAATGAAGAAAAAGAAGAAAAATAAGAACAAAATAAGAAGAAAAAGAAGACCAAAAGAAGAATAAGAAGAAAAAGAAGGAACAGAAGAAGAGAAGAAGAAAAAGAAGGAGACGGAGAAGGAGACGGAGAAGGGGAAGTGGGAGGGGGACAGGCTTTTGAAACATACTAGAGAAAAAGGACAAGCTACAGACTAAATAATTACCGCATTGTGGAATGCGAGGAGTTGGGTCCGCGGCACGCAGGGAGCAGCAACAGGGGGCCTTGACGGGCCGTGGCTACTGTTCCTAGCAACTGCAGGTAGAGTCACTGTGCCATTAATAAACAAAAATAATAAAACGGGAGGGGGGGGGGGAGAATTATATGACCATAATTATAAAAGCTACCTTACACACCTACTTGGCTACTTTTTACTTAACGCCTGCCTCATTCTTTCTATAAACACAGGGTGAACATAAATATGTACTCAAAAACTGTGCGTTCCATTCAGTGAGTCTCTTACATTGAAGTGCGTCCGTTATAGAAACGTAATCACAGATGGCAATGTAGATTGAACTGTGTCTTGTCTGGAAAATATCATTTTTGAAACTTCACTTCACATACACAGTACAGCTTGTGGTGGGAAAGTTTAACTTTACTGCTAGTGCAAACATGTGCGCACTTGCATTCAACATCAATGTCATTCATTCATTCATTCATTCAGTCCGCAGTCGGTTTTACGACAGGTCCACAGCCTCTGCCAAAGCGAGTTCTATACACAGAGCGATCTATTGCTTCTTCTTTCAATTTCCAGTATCCTATCGTTTTCTTAAGGTCATCCAGTAGATGTTTACATCTTCTTCGTCGTACTCCCGTCACTTATACCCTTCTTTCTATATTTCCTTCAATCACGTGTTTTAGAAGACAGTTCCTACGCAAGATGTCACCAATCCAGTTAGCCTTTCACCCTTTCTTGTCTGTAGGTTATTCCTTTCCTCCTGGACTACTGTTCCCTCTAAGCTGCGCGGGTGCGCAGTAAGAGAAATGCTCCCGCGCACACTGAATTGTTGCTGTGCAACTAGAATTTTTTAATTTTAATTGTAAATATTTTTATTATGCATATTACAAAGAAAATTTTTAAAGTGCCAAGCAGTCGTCAGGTCGTGTAAACTTTTTCTGCTGAGGGCAGTAGCAGGTCCGCGCAGCTGTACGAAAAAATTAGAGGGAACCTTTTCCTTGACTCTATGTAACACTACTTCATTTCTCACACGATCGGTCCAACTGATCTTCTCCATCCTTCTCCAGCACCACACTTCGAAATTTTCCAGGTATTTCTGATTGACTTTCCGAAATATCAAACACACAAATTTATCAGCAATTACGAGTAATTTAATTCGCATTCATGTCAGAAACCTGCACAGCAGGAAAAACTAAAACGTACGATCCACATGTTTGCTAACGGAACGCTTTGAAAAAAGATAACTTGGAAGACGACGTAGGTGAAGGGTAGCACCATTAAAATAAAAACCATTTATGAAGACGAGAATTAAGGAAATGAATCGGGACTTATTAACCCTTCAAAGTCTAGCGGTAACTTTACGATATGCTTCGTCTTTTAACCTTTATCCTGCTAACGTGGAATATATGCCAGCACCACTCGGGCTACCGAGTAAGTGTGTGCACAGAGATATGACATAGGACGTTTTTTCATGATTGATTCAGTGTCGACACATTGTGCAGAGAGAGAGAGACAAAGAGGCTCCTTTCAGCGTCGCCAAGTGTAGGTCACCAAATATTACACATTAGTGGTGCTGGCATTATTAGCAGCTCACCATATATTCCACATTAGCAGGATAAAAGTTAAAGGGTTAACACCTTGGTTTGGGTGGTAACAAAGCTTATGTAAAGTTAAGCAATGCTAAGAAATCTCATTTCTGTGGACAGATGTGCCATGAACTGGAGAACAGTTAAAACTGACTGTGCAATATACTCAATTTAGCGGCAAAATTAAACTGCCATTACATGAAATAGGCAATTCACGAAATTCGCTACATTACCACTATATTAAAAGAAATGATTTAAAAACTATCAGAAGTAAAAAATGTAGGCCGGAATGGCTCAGTCGGTATAGCGACTCGACGCGGGTTGGGCGGTCCGGGGATCGAAACCCAGTGGAGACGAAATTTTCCTCACCCGTCCAGACGGGTCCTGGGGCCCACCCAGCGTCCAGTAAAATGGGTACTGGCTCTCTTTCCCGGCCGCAGCGTGGCGTTGACCACCCACCCCAACTAGTGCCGAGGTTTAAGAAAGAGTAGACCTGTACACGTACTCCCCTCTGCGACTTCAGGACTTGTTTTGGCATGAAATTTGCCTTCTCTTTCCCTAGAGATAAAGACAATTCATCACCAAATATTATTCGGGTAATCAAATCGATAAGAATGAGATGGGCGGGGCATGTAGCACGTATGGGGGAAAAGAGAGGTGCATACACGATTTTGATGGGGAGACCTGAGGGAAGGCGACCACTTGGGAGACACAGGCGTAGATGGGAGGATAATATTAAAATGAATCTTCAAGAAGTCGGATGGGGCATGGACTGGATTGAGCTGGCTCAGGATACAGACAGGTGGCGGGCTGTTGTGAATGCGGTAATGAACCTCCGGGTTCCATAAAATGCGGTGAATTTCTTGACTAGCTGAGAAACTGTTAGCTTCTCAAGAAGGCCTCTGCTCCATGGAGTTAATTTAGTTAGTTGGTTGGTTGGTTAGTTAGTTAGTTAGTTAGTTAGTTAGTTAGTTAGCTAGAGGTAAATAGTACAGTTCCTTATTAAATTACATAACACATTGCAACAAGGAGTCTACATGTTTCCATTCTACGTGTGAGTTACTTAAAGACGCTGCCAGCTGCTAAGGAACAAGTAATGACCATCGGTGGATCGGCGTTGCAGCAAACGGTATATGTTTTTACCACTATGTACTAAATGGTTGAGAGAGTGAAATGCTCTGGAAACCCCCTAAGCCTCGGCAAAAACTAATGCAGTCTAAGCAATAAACATAAAGTTGGCCAGAGACAGCGAACTGAGGGATCAGCACTGCCCTTTGAAGAGTTAAATTCATCTGTATGATACATAAAAATACAATTTTTGCTTGACATGTGGCACTGCTTACAGTAGAATGGACAAACGGTGAATGTGAATGTACTGAGAATCACAACAAACACACACAAAATGTCAGCATAGCGCACAGTTGTTGCGAAAAGCGAATATTACCTTCGTCATGTCTGTCTGTCCGTCCACATGAGACAACTCGGCCGCCACTGGACGGATTTTCATGAAATTTAATATTTAAGAATTATTCGTAAATGTGTAGAGAAAATTCAAGTTTCATTAGAATCCAATATAGGCCAATATACGTTCATAGTAATATCTCGCCGAATTCTTCTCACAATGAGAAACGTTTTAGACAAAAGCTGTACAGAAAACCAAAACACACATTTTGTATTCAATATCGTCTTTTCCGAAAGCCATGCTGTTTATGAGATAATGTGGAAAATTATGGTACAGCCAAGCAGGCCACAGATGACAATACTATACGGCGCATGCGCTTTGCATGCTGAGTAATTAAGGCTACAGACACAGACTCAGAACATGTAATAGTTATTGCTTTTCAGCCGCAACAATGGTTACGCGAACGCGCCTCAACAATACGTTATAGTACATTACCTCTATTGTTAGTCTTAAATCCCGCGATACGCACAGTAACCGTGATGCCTTCAGTAGTTTGACTCAAAACACAATATTACATTTCCATTATTTGAACATATACAAATTTACTGCATTATATAAAACCAATTGTTGGTGTTGGCCTCAATTTTCTTTTCACTTTCTTCGTTACAATGCAGATTTCAAGACAATTGTTGTGGAATGTTTTGTTTGCTGTTGTGTAGTTTTGTTTTTGCATACAAACCAAATCACGACTCATCACAATGCAAAACCGTTCACGGAGAATATGTTGAGTCATCCACCCTACAAGGGCGATCCTTATTGGCTGCGCAGCCGGCTTATGGTAGTACATAGGAATACGTGTTGCGTGTCGTCTGCAGTAAGGGCCCTTGGAACATCCTACGCAAAACACGTAACTAACTAACTAACTAACTAACTAACTAACTAACTAACTAACTAACTAACTAACTAACTAACTAACTAACTAACTAACTAACTAACTAACCAACTAACTAACTTATTAACTAAATAACGAACTATCTATCTATCTATCTAACTAACTAACTAACTAACTAACTGATTAACTAAATAACGAACTAACTAACTAACTAACTAACTAACTAACTAACTAACTAACTAACTAACTAACTAACTAACTAACTAGCTAACTCCATGGAGCAGAGGCCTTCTTGAGAAGCTAACAGTTTTTCAGCTAGTCAAGAAATTCCCCGCATTTTATGGAACCCGGAGGTTCATTACCGCATTCACAAGAGCCCGCCACCTGTCCGTATCCTGAATCAATTCAATCCAGTCCATGCTCCACCACACTTCTTGAAGATCCATTTTAATATTATCCTCCCATCTACGCCTGGGTCTGCCAAGTGGTCGCCTTCCCTCAGGTCTCCCCACCAAAATCGTCTTTGCACCCCTCTTTTCCCCCATACGTGCTACATGCCCAACCCATCTCATTCTTCTCGGTTTGTTTGCCCGAATAATATTTGGTGATGAGTGCAGTATGCAAAACACATATTGTGTCGTAAAAGAGCAAAAAGGTAAAGCTACAGGACAAATACCTGCAAAAAATACATGACTTATTCTAAACTACACAAGTAAGTGTGATTTCAGGCACCCGCCGCGATGTTGATGAGACTTGCGTTCTTCTGGGATATTACGCAGCGTCGAGTGGTAATCCTTTACCGACGTTTCGGGACATCGTATCGGTCCCATCTTCAAGAGTCAATAAGTCCAAGGATAACTTTGAAGATGGGACCGATACGTTGTACCGAAACGTCGGTAAAGGATTACCACTCGACGCTGTGCAATATCGCAGAAGAATACATAAGCAACTAACCAACTACGTGACTAAAAGAAGTGGGAACCTGCTTCAGTAGCCCGTCCGTATTCAGCACGTGAAGAAATTACATAACGTGTATGGAGTCGTATGTCAAGATGCACAGATCCCGTTTGTCAGGTCGTCCGGGCGACTAAATTTGGAGGGTAGCGCCTGATTTTTGTGGACTTATTTCATATCACCCTTCTGGCACGTACAATTTTGAAAGGGCTCTTAAACTTTTGGAAAATTTGTACATCCCCCGTTGCCGTCTTCACAAAATACTTATCAGACCTTACTACCGAGCCACCTTAACCTTTTAAAGCCTAGCGGTAACTTTACGTACCACCAGGTTTAACATTAAAAAATTCTACGTGGTGCCCACATTGCGTTTATGTGTTTTGTACGGATCTCAGAACAAACAGCAACTTTTGCCTTATAAAACATTAAGAGATTGGTTTTTATAACCGAAGTGTAGAGTGTTTGCTGCGCGGTACGCACTGAGTCGTTATATAAAACAGATACGCCTCGTCTTTAAAAGGTTAATCCACCTGACACATCCGCCCCCACATCTTATTCCCTTAAGGTCTAGTTTCACATTGCTTTCCCACCTGGTCCTGAGTTTTCCACCTCGTCTAGTCTCCTTTTGGTATTTTTAGCCAAAATGCTGTCTTATGTGCGATACACTTCTTAGAAGCCCACCCAGTTCAGGGAAGCTAAGCCTCCCTCGGGCGGAATGCAACGTGACAGTCATTCCATTAGCCAGAGGTGCACAGTTCCCTGGCACGTCAGAGACCGGAGGAGGGGGGGCTCGTGTCCCTTACGTCCATATTGCCTTGTGTGTACAACGTCACATTAAGTCGAACAAGCAACAATCGTAGGTTACACGCTTATCGGAAGGACAAGCGGGCGAAGCTTCGGAATGACTCAAACAAAACTCTCGTTTTTCGGTTACCGGACAGCGTTATTGAGAAAATAATTTTCAAAGTAATGAATCTTACAGAACCAACAAGGCATGTTTAACTTTTAGAATTAACACCCTTGCATTTCCTCCAAAATTTTTCGACCTTTATAAGGTCATCTTCAGGGAGTTTTACACACTGTTATCAGGTTTTAAAGAACCGTCTTATTGTCTTCATCTTTGTAGACCGCTGTTATCCTCTGCAGCAGACATCAGCACTACGGAAGTCCAAGAGGAAACACACGTCACTACCTGCAGTGCAAGTGTTTGTATGATTCAAAACCGCTAATACAAGCAACTGTGATCGAGGCACAGTTTATATGCCAATTGCTGATTACACTACAAGTGAAAAGGCGAGGGTGTAAATTAAGAGCTGGGGGCGTCGCATAGAAGTAAGGGGCGGGTCTTTACGCCCTGAGGGATGAAGAAAGAGACGACACGTATGTGAAGGAGAAAGAAAATATTAGGCGTCCAAAATGGCGGCGATATTGACTTCCTTTTCAAAACAAGTGTTTTATTCCTTGTGTAAGTGAGTCATTAAGTGGTGTAGCCCCTTTTCAGATAGGATGGTAAGCCCGCTCTCCCATATCCCACCACTTTCACGTTTCCACTTTCTGTAGCCGGTAATAGGGCAATTTCCTACACAGTAACCTCTCATGGACGACCGGTCATCGCAGGTGGAACCACTAGACGACGCCCTTAGTTAGGAAAGTACAAGCAAATGCACAGTCTTATAATAGCAATCAGCCGTACGTCATAGCGATAGATAGGTGATTCCACTGACCACAGCCCGTGCATCCAGAGCTTTGTTTTCAATCCGCATTTTTAATTTAGGCCGATCCCAGTGGCCGCGCGGTCTAAGGCGTACTTCTGCGGCCGAGGGCTTGCTGGGATCGTGGGTTCGAATCCCACCAGCGGCATGGATGTTTGTCTTGTATAGTGTTTGTGCTGTTAGGTAGAGGTCTCTGCGACGGGCCGATCCCTCGTCCAGAGGAGTCCTACCGACTGTGGTGTGTGTCTGAGTGTGATCAAGTGAAAACAAACAACCTCGACACCTACTGTGAGTAGGCAGAAGAGGGAAGGATTAAGAAAATAAACTAATTTTTAATTTAGAAATATTTTGGTTAGTCATTAGGTACGGTTTAAGTAATTCCTGTGCCCCGGTGAGAAACAAAAATTTGTGGGCCCTATCTATATGTAGACCTGAAATGACTGTGGAAATATAAGAGTGTAAAAACTTACACATAAATGCACTTAGCACAAATTATGAAATACAAACGTTTTCCTTTCTCCCTTCCCACCCCCCAGCCCCCAAATAGACCAATTGAGCCCTTGCATCTTCATAAATTTAAACCGCCTTGCATCAGCACTGATGGATATATATGGTCTGGAATTTTACATCCCCTGCATTGCATCACTGACAAATTATGGTTGTTCAACAAACAACAGCCCCAATTTCACGTCTGTTTATTTTTCTACCAACAGACATTTTACTACATTATTCATTTTCCCTCTTAGATAGTGTCATTCTCCCACCAGGATCATCAAAATTCTAAGATCAATTTCCTTATTATCTGCTCGTAATGTCCCCAGCACGCCGCGTGGAATTTATCCTGTGTGCTGCATTAACCTTTTAAAGTCCGATGGTTACTTTAAGTACAGCCAGGTTTACCGCCCAAAAATTCTACGTTCTGCCCACACAGTGTATTTATGTGTTTTGTGTGGATCTCAGAAGAAACAGCGATTATTTCCCTTACAGCATTAACTGACTGGTTTTTATAACCGAGACGGAGTGTTTACTGCGCGGTACGGACTCAATCTTTAAACAATTCTACGTTCTGCCCACACAGTGTATTTATGTGTTTTGTGTGGATCTCAGAACAAACAGCGATTATTTCCCTATACAGCATTAACTGGCTGATTTTTATAACCGAGACGGAGTGTGTTTACTGCGCGGTACGGACTGAGACTTTAAACAATTCTACGTTCTACCCACACAGTGTATTTATGTGTTTTGTGTGGATCTCAGAACAAACAGCGATTATTTCCCTGTACAGCATTAACTGGCTGGTTTTTATAACCGAGACGGAGTGTGTTTACTGCGCGGTACGGACTGAGACTTTAAACAATTCTACGTTCTGCCCACACAGTGTATTTATGTGTTTTGTGTGGATCTCAGAACAAACAGCGATTATTTCCCTATACAGCATTAACTGACTGGTTTTTATAACCGAGACGGAGTGTGTTTACTGCGCCGTACGGACTGAGTCCTTATATAACACAGACACCTTTCGTCTTCAAACGGTTGAAGTGTACCAGATGTATTAGCTTTAGTGCCAGAAGACGCACAGCAGCTGTAACGAACCAAAGTGACTGTGTGCAGTTTCACTCCTTATCAGGCTAACTCTGGGGTCAAAATCACGTGGCCTGCGGTACATATGGCGTCCTCCATTTTATTTTATACGGCCCTCCCTCTGATCTTATGCAAATTTTAAGATGTGATGCGATTCGCTGTCGAAGAATTTAAATTAAAGTTTTTTTTGTGAAGGGTCTGAAGTCTCTGAAATGTTTGCCATTTTAGGTGGCAATTTATAGCGTGTCAGTCGATACATAAATGTAGCACGTTTTAAATTAAATAAACGAAATTTATTGTGATTCTGTTCTTAAGAGTATTGAGTATTCCCAATGACGTGTTTAATTTTAATGTAAATACTTACCCCTACACCCCATTTTACTGACTGAAATATCTTGCGATAGCCCTTAAATTTCAAAATTATCCGCCCGACCAACACGCTATTTTGCATTGCAAGTTCCTGGGCTAAATGAAGTCGTATATATTTGTAGCGAAATTCCATTTGCATTCAAAGGACAGTCACTTCACCAGACGCGGTGTTCACGATCAGCTTGCCAAGCCGAAGGCCATTCTTGTGAAACGTAAGATTTCGGCAAACATTTGCAAATTTTTGAGAAGATGAATGTGAAGTAAGAATTACTAGGCAGACAGGGGCCAGAAGTAATTTCGGCGCACATTTCGGTTCTAGAGCAGCCGCTGCTGGTTACAATTCGTCATAGAGTTCTGTTCTAGAGCAGCCCTTGCTAGATACAATTCGTCATACAGCTCAGTTCTAGAGCAGCCCTTGCTAGATACAATTCGGCACACATTTCGGTTCTAGAGCAGCCCTTGCTAGATACAATTCGGCACACATTTCGGTTCTAGAGCAGCCCTTGCCAAATACAATTCGAATCTCTGAACTAAGACGACTGGCTTCCAGGCTGTGTCTCCGTGACGTCACAGCCCAGTGTCCCTGGTCGTATGCAAATACGTGGCCATCATAATTTCCAAGATTTCTCTGAAAGATGGAACATACTGATATTACGTCCCAGTTATGCGGTCCATTGATTGGATTCTTGTGCAGAAGGTATTATGACGGAAGATGCGAGATTAAGGAACCTCACAGCAGTGTTTTCGAAGTTTCGCGTGTTCCAGTATGCGAGCTTCCGACGTTTCGAAGGACCGTAGTGCCTTCACACTAAGGATCAAAGAATTTTGACTGCTTTTCTCCGAAGACGAAGACATTTTGGTCCTTCGAAACGTCAAGAGATCTTACCCTAAGGACAAACACAACACCCATACAGACTTGTACTTTAGAACGTAAAATTATGGAACCAGTTTGGATATTCGACACGCCAACTGGAGTACAAATGGAGTACGTGTTATTTCTGCCCTGTAATTAATAGTCTTTTAAAACGCGTCACATGTGATGAATTCTTAAAGTCACATCAGAAAGTGAGCAGGGTTGCAGGAGAGAGGGAAATGACACATCTGTTCGAGCGACAGATGAGTGGAATTACACGGTGCATTATGTAAATCATGTACTCTCACACATTACTTCCAAAGAAGAACACAATACACAACGCACCCCATTCTCTGATGTCAGACTGTGAGATGTGAATGACGAGGGACCACCCATTTCTAACACGCTTATGAATACTCCAGTTCAACCCCCCGAGAACACTACTTAGATGGCTAATCAACGGGACTGATCGGCAGGGGGTGTGTTACCCCACCTCTCATAAATGGGGGGGTGAGCACTTCTAGAATAGGAATAAAAGACTTATGACAGAAAAGGGAGAGATTCCGTCATCACAAAAACTTTTATACAACTGTGCCTACCACATAATTAGGTCTGCACACAGAGTATTACAAATGTGTAAACTACCCTCGCCTCTTCTGTAAGTGTATAATGGACCAATATCTCCCCTCCAGTCTTAAATACAGATGTCATCAGTCAGAAGACTTGCCAAAGCAGCTTTCTGTTAGCTAAGCCTCGGTTCTCCCCGTTCTAAAACTTAGATTTGTACGAAATATTGTATAAGGCCTGTTCTGGGAAAAAGAAACGCCACACTGTCACATATCGGTGGCCTTTGCTGTGCAGTACTGGGGAAAAATTCTGATCATTACAGCTTCTTTGTTGTAACTGGGCATGTCGTGTAATGGTAAGGTAAACAGCACGGAGTCGGGAGTGGAATGTAGTTTACTTGGGTGACTGTAATGTAGGTCGAAAATGAAACAAAATAAAATAAAATAAAAATAAAGTAAAAATAAAATAGAAAATAAGATAATAAAATAAAGAAAAACAAATAAAACAAAATGTAAAATGAAGTAAAATAAAATAATAAAATAAAGCAAAATAAAATAGAAAATAAAGTAAAATAAAGTAAAGTAATAAAGTAAAGCAAAATAAAATAAAATAGAAAATAAAATAATAAAACAAAGCAAACTAAATAAAACAAAATATAAAGTAGAATAAAATAAATACAGCAAAATAAAATAAAAAATAAAGTATAAAATAAAGTAAAATAATAAAATAAAGCAAAATAAAATAAAATATAAAATAAAGTAAAATAAAATAAAATACAACACAATAAAATTAGAGACATTAACAAAAGACTGTAACTTATAAGGTCAAAACATTTCCTAGTGAAGTGTGTAATTTATAAATCTTTCTCTTTTTCCAGACTCGCGTCTTTCCGTACATTTCTTACAGACGCCAGCATGCAGAGCTAGCCAGATTCTGAATATTAATTTCAACAGACTGTGTAGGGAAAGCCGGAGCTGCTCAGCCGGTCTGGACGACCGAGGAATCGGGGTTCCTTTCCCGGCAGGCTTACGTGATTTCTATCCGCTCCAAAGCGTCCACACCGGCTGTGGGCCCCAATCAGCCCCCCGTCCAGTGAGTACTGGGGGTTCTTTATCGGGCATAAAGCAATCGAGGGCTGAAGCTGACTGCTCACCTCCATCTAGGGCCGAGGTTACGGATGAGTGGGTTTACCGTCCCATTCCCCCCATACTCCTTCACTTCATGAACAGGGACAACTTTAGCTTCACTAAGACTGGTAGAATAACAACACTGACTGAACGATTTCGCAGTCTAAGGGTACTGTCACACAAAGGGAGCTCTGCAATACCGACTTAACCACACCTTCTGCTGGTACAAATCTTGTGGCTCTGTTAAGTACTTGCTAACATACGCACGGCCAACGAAAACACAGAAGAGGGACTGTAAGTCATTAGCCTTTAACCCTTTAAAGACGGAACCTATCTGTTTTATATAAGGACTCAGTGCGTACCGAGCTGTAAACACTCTCCAATTCGGTTATAAAAACCAATCTCTTAATGTTTTATAAGGCAAAAGTTGCTGTTTGTTCTGAGATCCGTACAAAACACATAAACGCAATGAGGCACCACGTAGAATTTTTTAATGTTAAACCTGGTGGTATGTAAAGTTACCGCTAGGCTTTAAAAGGTTAATATACACATTAATTAGTCAATAAATTAGAAATTATTACCGTTGCAGACAGAAGAGCTTTGTCAGTTTTATGTATCGTTACGCAAAATGTTCGGCAATAATAACAGAAACGTAATATTGCTGAGGACTGCCTTCGTGTGGGATTAATGGCAAACACAGTGGCACTGAAGCAGGTTTGACGCAGAACGCTTCGGTTTTCCCCGGCCAGGTAAGCCTTCCACCAACGAACCACCACCTTGTAGCATTAGAGGCAGACACAATGGGCCCACTTCAGGCTCCGTCACACCCCACTAAGCAAGTATTAGCAAGGCAGGAAGTGACTTAAGTGACTAAAAGACAGCTCCATGGAACAGAGTCATTCTTAAGAAGTCCCTGAGCTACTCAAGAAAAGCGCCGTATTTTATAGATCCCAAAGGTTCATCACCGTGCCCACAACAGCCGGCAACTTGTCCATATCCTTAGCCAGATTAATCCAGTCGACCTCCTCCTATCCTGTTCCTTTTAAGATACATTTTAATATTATTTTCTCATATATGGTCAGATATTCTAAGTTGTCCCTTCAGATTTTCCCGCCAAACCTTCTATACACGTCTTCACTCCACCAAACGTGCCACATGACTCGCCCATCCCATCACTTTTGATAACATCACCGTTATATCTGGTAAGTACAAATCATGAAGTTCCCCATTACGCAGTCTTCTCCAGTATTCTGCCACATTCTCCCTCTTTGGCCCAAATCGCATCTTTAGCATCCTGTTCTCGAACAGCCTCTGTGTGAGTATTTCCCCTAATGTTAGTCTTACCCGCTACGCAACTAGAAGGAGAAATTAAGCACAGAAATTCCAATATGTCTTCCACTGATCGACTTTCGTACAATCAACAACCGCAATACTAAGATTTAAACTCTTTTCCTCCTTAGACGATCATAGAAGTTGTTTATGCAAAAATGAGAAACGAAAATGAGGTACTCACTTTTTAATAGGGGAAGGTCGTTTATGAAACCGGTACCATCGTCCACATTGGTGTTCTGCAAAGATAAGACACAGTTCATTAAAATCAGGTAACACTTGTGACAAAACAGTTTATCGGTGGTACGGGATAAGGCACATTAATCCACATAAGGTAACACTTGTGACAAAACAGTTTATCGGTGGTACTGGATAAGGCACATTAATCCACATAAGGTAACACTTGTGACAAAACAGTTTATCGGTGGTACTGGATAAGGCACATTAATCCACAGGAAAGAGACAAAACATATACTGCGACGAAAATATTTACAAAGCCCCTATATATGAGGTTCTCACAATGGTGCTGCTGATGAAACAAGTCTTGTGGCATGAGAAAGAGACGACACTGACAAGCAATTATCGAGGTTTCGAAGGTTCATACTGCCGTAGCATTCAACTTCACAGAGCAATGAAAGAGCGCTAGGAGACCTGCTAACTCTGAAGATAAAGGCGTTAATGTATGTCGAAACGTCGCTAACTCGTTACGAGTCTATACGATGTACGAGGTAATACTGCAGAATACTTTAAACTTAATCCATATAAATCTATTTTAAAGTAGTTTTAATAAATGTGGCATATTTCATCTGTAAATATTTAGCAGACGTCTGGTTAAAATTCGCCATCTGAATCTAAATCTTTACAGATTTCACGATTAGCAGTACTGCATGCAGCATAAACATAACTAACTAACTAACTAACTAACTAACTAACTAACTAACTAACTAACTAACTAACTCCATGCAGCAGAGGCCTTCTGGAGAAGCTAACAGTTTCTCAGCTAGTCAAGAAATTACCCGCATTTTATGGAACCCGGAGGTTCATTACCGCATTCACAACAGCCCGCCACCTGTCCCTATCCTGAACCAGCTCAATCCAGTCCATGCCCCATCCCACTTCTTGAACATTCATTTTAATATTATCCTCCCATCTACGCCTGGGTCTCCCAAATGATAGCCTTCCCTCAGGTCTCCCCACCAAAATCCTGTATGCACCTCTCCTTTCCCCCATACGTGCCACATGCCCCCGCCCATCTCATTCTTCTCGATTTGACTACCCGAATTATATTTGGTGATGAGTACAGGTCATTAAGTTCCGCGTTATGTAGTCTTCTCCACTCCCCTGTCGCCTCGTCCCTCTTAGGCCCAAATATCCTCCTCAGCACCCTATTCTCGAACACCCTCAGCCTTTGTTCCTCCCTCAATTTGAGAGACCAAGTTTCACACCCATACAAAAAAAAACAGGTAAAACTACAGTTCTGTATACCCTAATCTTTGTGTTTTCGGATAGCAGCCTGGAAGAAGATTACCACCCTACGCTGCGTAATATCCCATAACATGGTCGTCCTCAGACACATATTTGCCTTTACATTTCACAGCCGTCTTTACGTATTTGATACATCACATCTGGAGTAACAAACGCCTGCTCGGTGCCCTGGAAACGAGGGCACGTTCGGCTGCAATAGGCTACTGCCCACGAGCCGAGCTGCTCGTGCTGCATGTTCGCGTGCCAAACCATTGTTTTCAAATTTGCACTTGTGTTCCTGCTATTACAAAATGTACTTATAGTTAATTAGTGTTTTATACAATGGAAATTAGCACGTGTTTTCCACGTGGCTGACCAAGCGTATGGCAGTAATAGTGGGGGAGTGGACTAGAATGAAGAAGGCAAAGCCTGTGGGTGGTGTGGAAAGGCTAAACGGTGTTACGTAACTTAAGAACAGGTGCTGCAAGTGGGGCAGGGTGCTGCATGCATTGTTAAATGTAGCGTTTTCACACTCACTGCATCTTCCCACGATATGGCTAGCCGCCACTTTTAATGCCTACTTCCCACTCAACCTCGGGTATGACTGCTGTTAGTCGCTTTGCGCACCGCCGCGTGACCAGCCAGCGCGCAGGTGGCAATAAGTTACGGACAGTCTGTCTTGCAATAGGCCACGACTTACAAATGTTTCTCTAAATCAAATTTGTCCCTGTCGACGCCACGAAGGCATATAGGGGGAGTTGAGGAATACTTCCACACATTCTTAACCTCGGCGCTAGAAGGAGATGAATGGTTAGCATCACGCCCTGACCGCTTTACCCCCGAGAAAAAAACCCAGTACCCAGGATGATAGGTGGACCCCAAAACCGGTTTAGACGTTCAGGAGAAAAGAAAGATTTTCTTCTGTCGGAATTCGAACCCCGGATGATCCAGCCCGTAGGCTAGTCACTGTACTGACTGAGCTACCCTGGCTACTAAACATGTAATCACGGTTGAGTCAAATGGAAATTACGTTCCAAAATAGGATGACGTGGACATTGTGTCCCGTTATGACCGATTGCTAGGTTATTCAAAGTCTGTATTTGACATAAAATGTCAAGTGACAAGAGGGAAGGAGAATGAATGAGAAATAAGGTGTGAAGAGAACACACACACACACACACACACGCACATGCGCGCACACACACACATACACACACACAACTGGGGACGCCTTTATCCCATGTGACCACAGCCTGTCCGGTTTCAAACCCCGGACATCCAGACCACCAAATGCTTCTTGCGAAATTGACAGACAGTGACAACAGCCGTTAGTGTGACCACGTGACGGCCGTAAGATGAAGACACCAATGGGCAAACCCACCGCCACCGTTAAGATTTGTAAGGCACAAGTTTGATATCACACCTATGCATTTCGCAGGAAGGAATGGCTGGCTGTTTTATTGGTTGGTTGGTTACTTGCATGCTTCATTGATTGACTGATTGATTCATTGGTTGATTGATTGATTGAATGATTCGTTACTTGCTGGCTTGCATGTTTTCTTGTTTTTTGGTCGGTTGGTTAGTTCTTTGCTTGCTTGCTTGCTTGCTTGCCTTTGGTTGGTTTGTTGATTGGTTGGTTACTCGTATGCTTGATTCAGTCGTTCATTCATTCTTCATTCATTCATTCGTTCATTCATTCATTCGTTGCTTGCTTGCTTGATTCATTGCTTTCTTTTGGTTAGTTGGCTGGTTGACTGTTTAATTAATTGACTTATTATCTGGCTGGTTGCCTGCTTGCTTGGTTCTTTGCTTCGCTGCTTGCTTAGGTGCATGTTTGGTTGAAATGTCAGTGCATTATTCACGTATTAGAGCTACCTGGCAACTACGTGTTCCACCTACTGTAACGTTACGAAATTCTACGCTTTGCCACATTGTGTACTTACACGACTGACATAACTCACAAATAAAAAAATATTCCCTAAAATATTAATTGCGCTTTCTTCGTTTCCTGTGAGATACGAACTGCATTTTTAGGCATATATAATTTTGATGACTGCCATTCTTAAAGTGAGAAAACTTTTATATATACCTATTTGAATTGTGAATAAAATGCCTGCTGTTTCCAAGCAAACACGAGCCTCTGCCTCCAGACCTGTAGTCATGCGCTGACCTGTCAGTCTCAACACGCCAATAAACATGTTCCCATTTTCCAGAACAAAACTGTACCTTGTGTTGTGTGGCGATGATGTTGCAGGTTCTACGCACTTCCTAGTACATTATTATTAAAAGTTAATTACCCCTGAGTGGCTCCAATCTCGGAGCTTCTCGAACTAATCTGCCATCCCCTGTCCGTCCGTCCGTCCGTCCGTCCGTCCGTCCGTCCGTCCACCTGTCCGGCCATCATTGTTGCTATTGTGGCCGACGATGCCAAGTTCTGATATTTCTTATTTTCATACCGCTGAATACAAGAACTGGACAGCAGACGAGGTTCTCTCAGCGTGAGTGGCGGGGCCCAGTTGTATTCAATGCAGCCAACTGGCTGGTGACTCGTCGTGAAGGTTCATCTACATCTCGCCTTTGGAGGTCGGAAACGTGGACAGGAATTTCTATGCGAAACTGTTTTTTTAATTCAATTAACTTATTTACATGTGATATTTTACGTTCCCACGGATATGAGTAGATTCGTAATGCACTAAGGTACACGGCGTCACATCCCACAAGTCAGCAATTTGATCCATTTCTTGTTTATTTACGTGTTGGTTCAACAGTTCAATACCCAGTTCAGAAACATAAATCACATAAAAAACAAACAATCAAAACGGAACAAAAAAATTAAAACAAATAACAGAACTAGGATTATTGTTTAAATGTTGGCTCAACCTCGTCCTCCTCCTCCTCGTCCTTCTTCTTCTTCTTCTTCTTCTTCTTCTTCTTCTTCTCCTTCTTCTTCTTCTTCTTGTCCTTCTCTTTCTTTGGCATGCTGTTCTTACAGTTTAACCAGTGCCTCCTTCAGAATGATGACCCACACGAATCTACCTTCTGCTTTCTTCCTCCATCTCTTGACACCCATCCATTTCAGATCATTCTCATTACAGTCCAACCACCTTAAATTTGGTCTTCCTGCTTTCCTTCTTCCATCTGGTTTCCCCAGAAACACTTTATTTACAGTCCTACCATCAGACCTTCTTACTAGACGACCAGCCCATTCTAGTCTTCTTACATTTACTGCTGTTACAGTGTGCGGTTTTCTGTACACAACCTGCAGTTCATCGTAAGTTCTGATTCTCCGGCCATTCTTATCTTTCTTTGGGCCATAAATCTTGGTTCAACAGTCCGCTTCAATTACACGCTCAATCATTTAACAAGAGGCTAATAAATATTAGAAATAAATCCGTTCTATCAACTACACCTCAGATGAATTTAAAAAACAAGCAGATTCGACGTTCTTATTTGAATTACCAGAGTCATGTAATATGCAGCTGTGTTTACATGGGTTTTATAACACAATACTTAAAATCGAATATAGACTACACACAACCCTTGTGTCAGTACCCCCCACCCCACCGCAACCCCAAGGAAAAATGCTGGGTGCGTCCCTGGATTAGGGTTTACGTGAAGAAGAAAAGTGAAAATGGTTTTAAAGATCAACGTGCCAGAAAAAACTGTATCAAAATTTCAAGTTTCACAAAATGACAGTTCCTCTACACAAGAGCCCCTGCACACTTTTAAGCCTTTCGGCTGAACGAATGGCAATTTACAGTCGTTATAACACGCCAGCACTTCGGGGTGCTTAGCTTCTCTTATCCTGAAGTGGGTCTGAGGGAAACAGCATCATTCTAGAGACAATTATTTACAATAACTAAAGCATTAAAATTAAAAAGTCTGCAAAATTCATGGCACGTTTCACACTGATGCATGTGCAGTGCACGTGTGCCCTTCCGAATGATCACTGTTACATTACTGCCGCGATGTCTCATTCTAATGAACATCTTATGTAAGATTTAGTTCCATAATTGTGGAACGGGGACCGATGCTGACTGCAGTTGCATGTTTTCGCATACGTTTAGGGTTTTCATTCTCGGAAACGCATCACATTGGAGAACTGCTATTTGTAAATACAGTACATATTCACAGCAAAGGAATAACACTTGCGTGACTTACATAACGTGTATTTCTTCCTTAGTATCTTTTAACCCTTTAAAGACGAAGCGTATCTGTTTTATATAAGGACTCAGTGCGTACCGCGCTGTGAACACTCTCCACTTCGGTTATAAAAACCAATCTCTATGTTTTATAAGGCAAAAGTTGCTGTTTGTTCTGAGATCCGTACAAAACACATAAACGCAATGTGGGCACCACGTAGAATTTTTTAATATTAAACCTGGTGGTACATAAAGTTACCGCTAGGCTTTAAAAGGTTAAAGACCAATTGTAAACCTGATGATAACCTGAAATATGTCGAAACATGTAGGTCTATATAAAAAATAATTTAGTTGTATTTGAATAATTATTTTTAATTGTGTACCCGCATGTGCACACTTAGTCAAAATTAACTCTGAGTAATACTGCATTATTTGCACAGACATTCCCTGCACATCTTTCATTTTACATCCTTGCTTCTCATTTAGCACTTCGCTTGCCTCATTCATAGTCGCATTCAGGAATTCAACGTAACCCTCTAAAGACAAAGTGCCTTGTGTAATTCTTAGAGTAACCAACAGCTTTTTCCCTATAGATATGTGTGGTCTATTGGTTTTTCTAACAGAAGCACATTGCGAGGTATTTTATTCTCCACAGATGCTCCTGGCCGTCCCATCACAGCCCCCACCACCCCCTGGGGGCCCTTTCCCGCCCTCCCCGGCCACCGCCCCTTCTGACAGCAGTTCCACTGGTCATTAGCCCCACGAGGGGGACTGACCACCACTAGTAAACTAACTCTGCCTAGAGTTCAGAAGGTTTGTATGTCGTCTTGCTGTGCTGAGCGTAAAGAACGCCTGGCCTTTTAATCACAGGCCCAGTTATGAGGCTCCTATAATATTATGAATTTTTCCTGACGCAACGAACTCTTGGTGAAGTTTACAGCATAGTGACTGCTGTAAATTGCTTCAGAACTGCACAGGGTTAGGTTAGGTTCGACAGCTTCTTGTGAACACGCAGAACTTCATTATAAGTTTAAAATTCGCTTGCTCTGATACTGAAAGCGTGATACCTTATGACCCTTACAGCGGCAGTACTGACGAATTATTTAGCTCCAAATGATTAAAAGAAACCCTGAACACTAAACGCAAACGGTTTAGCAAAATTAATTAACTGCATATTAAAGTATTTCCCTAGGAAATATCAGCAGCCGAATTTGGTAAAATATTCCACGCTTTTACGAGTTCATAACAGCTTTCACAAAAGCCTATTATTGGAACTTAATCTGAATCACTTTAATTCATTCCATGTCTTGAAACACTAACACCAACACCACTTCACTAGTACTGTTTCATATTTCTGTACAGCAGTTGAATTACTGTACCCCTGTTTGGTTGGAAATTCGTCATTGTGCGACCTATGCTTGATAAACAAGACATTTCGTGAATAACAGCACTGCCGCCTTCAGTTTAACGCTGCGCCACTCACGCATTTACTTAAGAGGTCCAAAGAAACTTAAAGTCTACCAATAAACTAACGACAGCTCAATATGTAAACAATTCAACTTAATTCATTGGCAGGATCCATGTTTTTTGACATCTGTTGAGTGATATAACACAAAAACCTAAAGACAATAGTACACTCAGCTGCCGAAACGTCGTGTGTATTGGACATATTTAGAAGAAAATCGACAGTGTCCACTTCCCAACCATTTTCTTCTCCCAGATAATATTTATATTTCGTATTTCTCTCCGCTACTGCTCCCACATCGCCTTTGGACCTAACCATTCTCCTGCTCATTTGACATTGGACACTATATTGGGTAAAAGCGGCCGCAGCGTAAAACCGACAATCCCAGTGTCCTTTAGATTAGAATTTACTTCACGTACTGTCTAGGCGATGGCCCTGGGGTCGACTCAGCCTCTAACAGAAATGAGTACCAGGAATATTTCCTGGGGGGTAAAGGCGGCCGGTGCGTATGGCTGACAACCTTACCACCTTCGTGTGCCAACTGTCTTGAAATCTAGGAGCCTCAGCCTCCTGGAGCCCTCTGGGCCTGTCCCCGCCTGTAATGGGATTTTTTTACCTTTAACCTTACTGTCTAGGCTACCCTCCATGGCGTTGCGATTAGGCACAAGGACGCTTTAACCTCACTTTACCTCACTGGCCGAGGCTCCCGACATATTCCTAACACTGACGTAATGTTTGCCTTCGACGAGGGTGGAGAGAAACTGCATAACTGGCAGCCTCACAGTTTGTACAATTCATCAAATATTAGTTCTGCTAGCGCGATCGGAGTAAGAAGCGTGAGATGGGCGGAGCATGTTGCACGCACCGCGAAGTTGAGAATTTCATATAAATGAGATCTGAGGTTTTCACGGCCGCGATTATGGAGTCTTCTGGAACATGACGCCGTGTAGGAAGCAAGATGAATTTAAAGTTGATATCAATTAATGAGGTTACATTGAGTCGGTTTTGAATGAATAAATGAATGAATGACCACCTAGCATCGGTGCAATGATACTGACAGGGGAAACTGGAGTACTGGGAGAAAAACATTATACAGCGTCGGTGGTAGATGAGTGAATGAGTATGGAGCATTGGTGGAACGGTACTGACAGGGGAAACTGAAGTACTTGGAGAAAAACCTGTCAGAGTGCCACTTTGTCCACCACAAATCCCACGCGGACAATCGCAATACTATTGTGAGGTTACGCAGTGATTTATGTAGCTCAGTCAGTGTAGGATCCAGTAGGCAGGTTATTTGAGCACAGTCATAACCCATAGGGTTCTTGCCGGAAATTTCTTGACTAGTTACGCGACTATCAGCTTTTAAGGACTTTTAAATGGCTAGTAAATACAATGAGATTTGAGAACGTAACGGCAAATCGGGGTTGGGTTTTGTAGTCTTTCAGATAAACACTTGTTAGCCTCCCCTGAAGACGGAAGCAGTATTTTCCCCCGAAGAGTCATCACCAGGCATCGTAAGAAAGTAGACAACAGTAGAAGGTTCAGTGTCGTCCAAATGCAGATATCGGAGTCAGTGCACACTGGTCTAACGTTAAATAAATAGGAGTTAGTGTTATACAGCAGGGGAGTGGAGAAGACTACATAATGAGGAACTTAATGACCTGTACTCATCACCAAATATTATTCGGGCAATCAAATTGAGAAGAATGAGATGGGTGGGGCATGTAACACGTATGGGAGAAAAGAGACGTGCATACAGGATTTTGGTGGGGAGACCTGAGAGAAGGCGACCACTTGGGAGACCCAGGCGTCGATGGGAGGATAATATTAAAATGGATCTTCAAGCAGTGGGATGGGGCATAGAATGAATTAAGCTAGCTCAGGATACGGATAGGTGGCGGGCTGTTGTGAATGCGGTAATGAACCTCCGGGTTCCATAACATGAGGGGAACGTCTTGACTAGCTGAGAAACTGTTAGCTTCTCAAGAAGGCCTCTGCTCCGTGGAGTTAGTTAGTTAGTTAGTTAGTTAGTTAGTTAGTTAGTATTATACTGAGCGTACAGGCCTTCGTACAAGATTAGGGGAAATGTGGGCACCTCCTAATGTGACTGTATTTTTTTGTGTTAGAACAAAATCCTGTAGAGGGTTTTGCAAACCCTTCACCAATATTGTAACACTGAACACGTGTTAAGTGTTAAACTGTTATAAAATTCGACAATTTTTGGGTTGCAAAATTATTCCAGAAGAAAAGCAAGCGGACTGCCGGGCTGTCCGTTCAAAATGACGGCGGGCAGACAACACAGAAGCCGAGTGACGACATTTTGTAAAGATCCTGCTTCCATAAACGACAGCCTTCACACACACACACACACACACACACACACACACACACACACACACACACACACACACAAACAAACCCCGCAAATGTCTGACTGCGACGCCCAACTCGTATTGCAGCCCTGTATATGAATATGATATTGCCTATATATATCAGCAGGGTAACACAATGCCATTTTTTCTAATGCAGATCGAGGTTCTTGTTATGAACGAGCTTGCCGATATCAAAAGTGGGGAAAGACGGCAGGAGGGAAGAAGGGTGTGAACAAAACTGCGCATTGTATTAGTTGTTATTAGGGGTGGGTCGAAACTGCTGCCTACAGTAAACGAATAACGCTAAGAATGGATGAAAGGAGAGATGCAGTTCTATAAAAATTGCAGTTAAATAATTTGGATGCAGTGCAAGGGGATGGGGGGCTGGGGAGGACATTCCACTCAGCAGGAAGTGATGTCCGCTGCGACAGTTACGGCCTGCCTCCTTGGGTCCCAGTTTTGTTGCAAGATAAGTTTGCTTTCTCTCGTTAAGGCTCCAATGTCACTGCAACTTGGAGGTTCCGTTTTCTGACTAACGTTCTATTTTCGTCTTAAAACTTGTTCCATTTTAGGGTTAAGCACCAATTTTGTTGCAGAAAGAAGTTTCATTTTCTGGATAAAGTTCCAATTTTCTTGTAAACTGAGGTTCCGTTTTCTGGTTAGGGTTCTTATTTTATTTTAACCCTTTAAAGACGAAGCGTATCTGTTTTATATAAGGACTCAGTGCATACCGCCCTGTAAACACTCTCCACTTCGGTTATAAAAACCAGTCTCTTAATGTTTTATAAGGCAAAAGTTGCTGTTTGTTCTGAGATCCGTACAAAACACATAAACGCAATGTGGGCACTATGTAGAATTTTTTAATGTTAAACCTGGTGGTTTGTAAAGTCACCTCCAGTCTTTAAAAGGTTAAAATTTGCTCCGTTTTAAGGTTAAAGCTCCAATTTTGTTGCAAAAAAGTTCCGTTTTCTGGCTAAGGTTCAATTTTTTTTTGCAAAATGATATTCCATTTTCTGGTTATGTTTCCATTTTTATTTACAAATTGAAATGCTCAAATTTCTGGTTAAGGTTACGGCACAAAAAATGTTTCAGTTTAAGTTTATTTTACGAGAGAACGACACGTAGTACAAGGCTACATTTGTGGGACAAGCCCTGTAGAGCGGCCTCCTAACATATAGGCAATATTTCATACGTCTTTATCTGAGAACCGAAGTAGAACGAATTTAGGGAACTTGTGGTTGTAGATCACAGAATACGAGGACTGAAATAAACAGCCTTGCACTTTGTACGTGTCAAATTTTATAAAGTGGTAGCACGTTAGATTGTATTTTATACAATACAGCCCAAAATGTACGCACGTTTACAGTCACGGGCCTAAGAAGGAGGAAGTGCTATGAACGCCACGAGTCTCAATTTGCACCAGTGTTACTAGGCAGATCACATTGAGCAGAAAGAGATGGGAGGTGTATGTGGCACGAATGGGAAATAAAAGAGCAGCATGCGTGGTTTTGGCGGCAAAAACAGAAGGGCAGAGCAACTTCGATAGCTAAGCCAACATGGGAGAAAAATATTAACCCTTTAAAGACGAAGCGTATCTGTTTTATATAAGGACTCAGTGCGTACTGCGCTGTAAACACTCTCCACTTCGGTTATAAAAACCAGTCTCTTAATGTTTTATAAGGCAAAAGTTGCTGTTTGTTCTGAGATCCGTACAAAACACATAAACGCAATGTGGGCACCACGTAGAATTTTTTAATGTTAAACCTGGTGGTACGTAAAGTTACCGCTAGGCTTTAAAAGGTTAAAGTAGTCGTTAAATACTCGTGTGAAGTATTCGTGTCTCAAAATAAGGAAGGATGGCGTCTGTTGTAATAAAAAACTATAACAATTCTTTGATTTCAACAATTTCGGGAAATTTCTGGAGTAACTGATGACATATTACTGCTAGTCACGAGCTCCACCGCTTCTAATGCAACTTGGACCTGTTGGATTTTCAAGTGAAGCCCCTTTAATCTCGCGATGAAATTCCTCAGTTTAGAAAAACGGCATCAGAGAAAAGGAAGGATTTTTCGTACACTTTGTTATGGCAGCACAACGCAAATTTCAGCGTAATCACTGGAGATTTGTATTAATGATGATTATAGCAGCACAGAAAGCTACACCAAAAAACCTTCTATGAGCGGAGAACCTGCCGACAGGATCCATTCCTTTAGGGCAATCCACGAAAATCAGCGCGTCCTCAGCTTGCGGATTGAGAAACGGCCTCCACTTATGGAGGGTAGCTGCCAGTACACTGAATAAGCAGTCGCGGACAGCCGAAAAGGGGTGGTCTTCCAGCTTGGGGGGTTGGGCGAAATGCTAACAACTCCTCAGAGTAAAAAATTATGATGTTACGAGACAGCCTACAAAGCCTCGGACCTGGACCGATTCTTTGGTACGACCCCAGCTTCGGATTGAGCTGGCTCAGGATACAGACAGGTGGCGGGCTCTTGTGAATGCGGTAATGAACCTCCGGGTTCCATAAGATGCGGGGAATTTCTTGACTAGCTGAGAAAACGTTAGCTTCTCAAGAAGGCCTTTGCTCCATGGAGTTAGTTAGTTAGTTAGTTAGTTAGTTAGTTAGTTAGTTAGTTAGTTAGTTAGGGATAACCGATATATCAACATATGCAAAGACAACGGTTTACAAGTTTCTGCAAAGCGCTATCGATCTCAGTGCCTATCTGTGCAGCAAACCGCCAACAGACAGCGAAATGTTACGCAGTGTAGCCTTCCGTGAAGGCTTGAACCTTAAACGTGGCCCCTCTACTTCACGTTTCCATATCGAAACTCCGCGTCATTAATTATATATATATAGCAACGAAAGCACAAAATATGCGTAAAATTTCAAAGGCATTTGTACAACTACTTGTACAAATGCCTTTGTACTGTCGTGTCGCTGAAGGTGGGGAACACTCACCTAGACATTTGGGACACATTGTGTATATATATATATATAGATATATATATATATAACTTGTAATTTATAGATTTTCTCTGCATTTTTGGTATACGTAATTAATTACAATGACAACACAGGAATCAGTAACAGTACAACTCAGTGTATTTGTCTTTCCCTCCGTAACTTTACATACCCCTCCTCAGCTCATTGGCCTCGATTTATCACCAGAATCACATTTGATGCGAAACACAAAATATGAATTCCATACAAGAATAAGGCAAGCAGTAATGGCACAGGCATGGTCGGTCCTGCTGGGGCGTTGAGGTACTTTCAGGGTGTAGGTGTGACGGTGGAGGTCAGGCTCCTTCCTCCTTTACCCTCCCCTCCATGTTAGACTTACCCTTGGCTATTATGCTATGGTCGCGTCCTGCTCGGGGAAGAAGGCTTTGGAGGTAAAGGTAAAGGGGACGCAGCCTGACCTCCACCGTCACCCCTACACCCTATAATTATACCTCCACGCCTCTTCCCCATGCCAGACTTGCCTTCACTGTGCAGCTATGGTCGCGTCCTTCTTCGGTTAGGTGCCATCGGGGGGTTAAGGTAATGGCGTAAGGAGCCTGACCTCCACCGTCACCCCTACACCCTGGAAATACCTCCATGCCCCATGCAGGGCCGACCATACCCGTGCCATTACTAGTAAGACATAAGGTTTCGGTTTTTCGGGGCTATTATTCGGGTGGTGGCCCAGGAAGACGAAAGAAAGCCACAGATATTAAGAATTCGTATAGCCAGTGACATACGTCAGATTTGAAGTGGACATCACCCGAAAACCACCCGCTACTTGACCGCTGGTTGCTTACGTTCGCACCTAAAAGAGGTTGCTGTATTCAAATCCCAGGTCCTACCTGCATAATAGGATCCTAGCCTCCTTAAAATTGGGCCAAACGTGAATTCAACATATATGTATGACGTCAGAAGCTGAGTTACTCAGATGTTAATTCATCAGGATTTACGCGAGGAGCAACACGTAGTGCCAACGTAATTAAACAAAATCCTGTGGTCCCTTGTAAAAGCGAAAGCTGACTCACAGTTGCGTTACCTGCTGGTATAAAATGGCTCTACTTTCTTCACTGCTTTTCAAATCGGCTTGTTCTGCCTAGCAAGCCCCACTCAGTTTCCCGATTTGTAATTTTGAGATAAGTTTGCGAACTCTACATCCTCGAGATGCTAAATCCACCCCGTTTTATTATCCTGTTATTTCACGGATTAATTAAATATTTGTGATTCCTGTCGCATAGCCTCATTTCCCGTCTGATTCTGAAAACTTTACCTCTTGCTGATTTAGTACAACCCATTTCTTAAATAAATATTCAAACGGAGTTGTGTCATGCAAATTATAGTGAGACTTCCGTAAGGCATTTAAATACACGCTGTGGAAGAAACGAAATTTTCTTAAAACCCAGGGGGTGGTGTGTAAAGTAACCACTAGGATTTGTATCAACAATACGACAACTAAGAACATTTAAAACTGAAAACTGACAGGAATAAACGAGTTTATTGATACGTAACAGCACCGACAATCGAAGCCGAAACATGGTAACAATCGCAAATAAATTGCTTTCAACAAACGACAACTCATTACTTGACTTTACAACTGCCCCTAATTAACAGACTCAAATCGGACCAAACTTCTGCCAGCTGGTTTGTACGGAGTTTTGATTTCAGGTACAGATACAGGCTGGCTGACTGACTCAACCACCGACACGTAATATTAATTCTATGGTGCAACGTTGCCAACACAACACCTTGTCACACTATGTCAGTCATGTTCACATATTCATAATAATCTTGACCTCAATCGTATTTAAAGACTCAGTCCGTACCGCGCAGTAAACGCACTCCGTCTCGGTTATAAAAACCAACCAGTTAATGCTGTATAGGGAAATAATCGCTGTTTGTTCTGAGATCCACACAAAACCCATAAATACACTGTGTGGGCAGAACGTAGAATTTGTGAATGTTAAACCTGGCGGTACATATAGTAACCACCGGGCTTAAAATCATTAACACGATTCTTTCGCCCCCCCCCCCTTCCCCATGGGTTTTTAAGTGTGCGTCCTTACAGCTCGCGTTCCAGCTGGAGTGTGGACGGATTTAAGAAGCTCGAGCCAAAGCACGGCTCTCCATTGCAACGTCCGGCTGGGGTGCCCCGGCGCAGGGGCGGTAATTCGGAGACAGGGGGTCACGAAGCCGCATTAACTAACTCCACGGAGCAGAGGTCTTCTTGAAAAGCTGACAGTTTCTCAACTGGTCAACAAATTCCCCGCATTTTATGGAACCCGGAGGTTCATTACCGCATTCACAACAGCCCGCCACCTGTCCCTATCCTGAGCCAGCTCAATCCAGTCTATGCGCCTCATCCCACTTCTTGAAGATCCATTTTAATATTATACTCCCATCTACGCCTGGGTCTCCCAAGTGGTCGCCTTCCCTCAGGTCTCCCCACCAAAATCCTGTATGCACCTCTCTTTTCCCCCATACGTGCTACATGCCCCGCCCATCTCATTCTTCTCGATTTGATTACCCGAATATTATTTGGTGATGAGTACAGGTCATTAAGTTCCTCGTTATGTAGTCTTCTCCACTCCCCTGTCGCCTCGTCCCTCTTAGTCCCAAATATCCCCCTCAGCACCCTATTCTCGAACACCCTCAGTCTTTGTTCCTCCCTCAGTGTCAGAGACCAAGTTTCACACCCATACAAAACAACAGGTAAAATTATAGCTCTGTAAACCCTAGTGTTTGTGTTTTTGGATAGCAAACTGGAACCAAGGCGCACTGTATTTTGGATATTTGAAACTACTTAACGATCAGTCTCGGTGTAGCGAGCAGGTGCCACTGTGGGTGTCACGAACGCAGACACAAACACTATGGACGTAGCTTCAGACTTTCCTAAAAACAATAACCTCATCTTGCCTTTCCGAGCTTCGCGTGTACAACCCCCTTTACACTACCGCGAAAATACATAAGGCGTTTGAAGGAAATTTCTCTCTACTTATTTACGCACATCACAAAACCGTAGTGCAAGCCGAGATGTAGTTGCAAATAGTTTTACTATCGGCATTGGGTAAGGGTAGATGCTCAGCTCCACGCTCCGGCCGTTGTGTTCACTGTAAAAGCGCCCCCCAGTGTTTATTAAGAGGCTGGCCACTCTATATTAACAACACTGTCATTCAACGGGTACCGGGGACCATCCTGGGGTTAAAGCGGCAAGGGCACTGACGTTTACCAGTCACCTCTACCTAACGCACAGTTTAAGAACGAGTGGAGCTATGCCCCTACTTCCCATATATAACTCGACGACTTGGAGAGAAACGAATATGCGTTTATATGCACACTTCCATTGTAAGAACCAGTCAGTAAAAGAGTACTGCGGGTTAGGTCGGAACTCGAACGAGCGTATTTTAATACTGTGAACTAAAATGGATTTATTACAATAGATAATGCATGTATTTGACACTGCTTGTCTTGTTGTAAGCGCTGGTTTTCGGTTGGTGGAATTTAATTGCATAAATCAGAATTTTTTAATGTTTTAATTACAATTTTATCTACTCTTTGTGAAAGAGAAAAGTCGGACGGTATTACACATCCTGTAAATTCCGATACGGGCAACATCTGCCATCTATTTTTGTGGCTGTTAAAACACACAGAACTTTATACTGTTCGCGTTGTTACGTCGCTGAGCGTTTGTGACGTAGCTTGGTCGTTTTGTCTGTAAGTCACAACGCCTCCTCCACAACAGTCTGCCACAGCACCGTCGGATTTTATTAGGGGTTCCAGCTGACAGGATAAAGCTGAAAAGTGTAGAGCCCGGCCACAATTTTGTGGTCAGCTAACTCTGTCCCTCTGCCCAGACAAAAGCAGAAATTTCTGTTGAAACCTACACAAAAACGTGTGCATAAAAGCATGAGTGACGTATAAAATAAATATGGCGGAAGATTCTAGTCTTCTGGGGTGTTACGCCTTATCGGTGGGTGATTCCCGACGTTTCGAAGTATTTTGTTGCCTCCAACAAGGGCGATAAGTCTGTGACTGAACTAGCAATTAAAAATTGGGGCAACAACATCTTTCGAAACGTCGGCAGCCATTTACCCAGTCATACAACGTTACAAGTCGGAAGATTCAATCTCTCAACAACGCCACCGTGAGAACCTCAAATCTCGCAAATATGCCAGTCTCTAAAATTAGAAAACATTATTCTCTCCCTTACGAATACCAAAACTAATCTATGTTATATATTAAGATTCAGTTCGTACCTCACAGAGAACTGTTACCTTCCAGTGGAAAGCCGAAACTATAAAACCTATGTCGGGAAATGAGGGCGGTTGATTTTAAAATGTATAAGGAACAGATTTAACACTTCTTGGTGGCAGAATGTAGAGGTCTTTCCCTCACACCTGACTGTAACGTGTGTGTGATAAATCACTGATGCGTATTTGGACTTTTTCATCGTCTCACATTAAACAAACACGACGTTTCGAAAGCAAACTCTTTTCGTCTTCAGGTGAACTGTCTGTTTTCGAAACGTCGTGTTTGTGTAAAGAGTGACAACGGAAGAAGTCCAAATACACATGACTGATATATCGCATGCTTACACCATTTTCTAAAACTATAGTGCATGGGTAAAGTATGTAACCACTTAGCTTTAAACATTTAACCTTCTGCAGCCTAGCGGTAACTTTACGTACCACCAGGTTTAACATTAAAAAATTCTACGTGGTGCCCACATTGCGTTTACGTGTTTTGTACGGATCTCAGAACAAACAGCAACTTTTGCCTTATAAAACATTAAGAGACTGGTTTTTATAACCGAAGTGGAGAGTGTTTACAGCGCGGAACGCACTGAGTCCTTATATAAAACAGATAAGCTTCGTCTTTAAAGGGTTAAAATACGATTTTAAATCTGGACAGCACAGCATAGGATAGGAGAAGCAAAGATTTGTTACTTGACCCAAGTATGCATAATGTCGCAATGTAACATATAAGGTGCCGCGGCTGCTACAATCAGATTTTTTGCGGTGCCTTCGACTTTAAAAACTAGAAAGAAACGTCGGTAAATTAGTACGTACCATGTCCGTGCACTGTATTATACGAAATAATAAAACCAACTAATGCACCAAGAAATATATATAATTTTTATTCTTAAAAGTCTCCTACATGTTTCGACCCTGCTGGGTCATCTTCAGGGAGAATAATATTGATGCACTGTGGTTGCGTTCATATAGTTAAGTGTGACTGTGCCCTGGTTTTCATCCTCTGCTTGAGACGTGTTGCGTACGCAACCACAGTGCATCAATATTATTCTCCCTGAAGATGGCCCAGCAGGGTCAAAACATGTAGGAGACTTTTAGGAATAAAAATTATATATATTTCTTGGTGCATTAGTTGGTGTTATTATTTCGTCGCTAAATTACTTGCAGTAATCTCCTAGTAATTACAACCGCCACAGTACCTCCTCTAACCCTCCCGATTGTTTTGTGTGGTGCCCCCCCCCAAACACATTTTCTTATATAAAAAAATGTGCCTAAGTGCCTCAGATCTGTAGCTTTGGAGCACCTCGCAAGTTTCTTAAAAGTTGTCGTTTCAGTCATTTATAGCCACTCCTTGCTCAGACATTTCTCCCTTAACCCTTTAAAGACAAGGCGTATAGGGACTCAGAGCGTACCGCGCTGTAAACACTCTCCACTTCGGTTATAAAAACCAGTCTCTTAATGTTTTATAAGGCAAAAGTTGCTGTTTGTTCTGAGATCCGTACAAAACACATAAACGCAATGTGGGCACCACGTAGAATTTTTTAATGTTAAGCCTGGTGGTACGTAAAGTTACCGCTAGGCTGCAAAAGCTTAACTTTACTCTAAGAGATGCCCCCTCTACATTCTATGCGTCACTGTCATTAAATTGTGTATAGTCTGAAAGAGAAACACTTTATTGCATCCGACATTTCGCTTCACTGCTTCAGTCAAACCGTTCTACATTACAAGAGGCAGCACAGCGCTCGCCGCTGTTCCGAGTTACAGTGAGTCGGGGGCCCACGCGTTTTTAGTTCACTGCATTGCAGTTGGTAATACATTTTTATTGACGGTGTTTAAAGAAGGCTTTAGAAATCTTTCTCTTATACTTTGAGAGACGACATTTATTGTCCTTTTAAGTTTTGTAAAGTAAGCGACCCAACCGGAAGTGGCTAGCAACATTTGTCAGATAAAATAATGTCCCTCTAAGGGCAGCTTATTTTAAAATACAATAGAGTTGCATAACATTAATCCTTTGAGAAACTTGGCCCTAGATTTTGGTGGTCAGTTTCACACCCTGACCACTCTACCCGCGGTAACGACCCACCGCCAAATGTTGGATATAGCACCCGTTTCGCACGATATGGGGAAGATAAAGATTTTTTGATCGTGTTGGGGGTTCGAGGTTACGTTCCTCAGTGTTCCATCCCATAGCCTAGTCAGTATACCGAGAGAGGTCTCGCGGTTTTGCTGTCATTCATATTCTTGTAAACAGCCAACAAGCACAAAGATTAACGTTTTAAAGCCTAGCGGTAACTTTACATACCACCAGGTTTAACATTAAAAAATTCTACGTGGTGCCCACATTGCGTTTATGTGTTTTGTACGGATCTCAGAACAAACAGCAACTTTTGCCTTATAAAACATTAAGAGATTGGTTTTTATAACCGAAGTGGAGAGTGTTTACAGCGCGGTACGCATTGAGTCCTTATATAAAACAGATACGCTTCGTCTTTAAAGGGTTAATATCCGGGCATTTCTTTGCAGAAAATAAGGAAAACCTCAAGAACCTGCAGTTAGAGTATAAATGTCCCGGCAGATTTTCGAACCTGGCATCTTACGAACAGAAAAGTTACCGAAAAAAGTTACGGGGAGAAAAACATTATACAGCGTCGGTGGTAGATGGATGGATGAGTATGGAGCATTGGTGGAATGATACTGACAGGGGAAACTGAAGTACTGGGAGAAAATCCTGCTCCAGTGCCACTGCGTCCACCACAGATGCCACGTAGGTTGACCTGGGATTAAACTCGAACCCCCGCGGTGCGAAACGGGCAAATAGCCTCCTCAGCCATAGAAAGGCTTGTGTTTACTAGGACATGAACAACATTGCATCTTTATTCACCAAGATCCAAAGTAAATGCCACGGAATGTTGAAAACTTAAGAAAAAAAAACTTTCAAAGACACTATTCCGACAAAGTTATTGAAACTCAAATAAAACAAGGTAAATAAAACTACTGTTGAATAGCCACCTTGCGGAACTGCCGCATTTCAGTGCTACTGCACCGTTTGTAACCTGAGGATCTGGCGATACAAGCCTTCTTGTTTCACAGAAGAGAACATCAGCACAAGCCTTCTGCTTACGTGCACGGATGGCTTCGTCCTTAAAGAATAAATTCAACATAAAAGCACTTTCAGCATCATACTCATGAAACTGATAGACACTTATCTGTACGGAATCTTCAATATTCACACGCTGTACCGTAACGCTTTGATCCACGCACAAAAAACACACTTAATAAGGCGCATCTGCAGAAAACCTCTGATTTCTTTTCCGGGAACAGCTACGAAAAATCTAACACAGTCAGTATCTAACTACACAGATTCACAAGTAAACGACAGTCAGCCCCCGATTTTGCGCCCCTTTACCCCTTTACGGCAACACCCTCACTTAAAGCCCACGAAATTTCGTGAAAATAAATTCCCTGTTATACAAAAATTGATTTTAATATGACCCTTGATATCTCCCCACAAATTGCGGCAACAAGTTCTGGCGCTATTCAGGGTTCAACTGAACTTAAGACCAATCGTCTTCTGCAGCGTCACACCGTGTTATTTATTACACAAGTAACAATTCTTCAACCCGGAACACAAGAGTCAAGTTCCACTGAATCGCACGTACATGTCTACCAATCTACATGGTGTCACCAGAATACAAATTCTTTCTCAGAAACCATCTTATGCCTGCGCCAGAAAATTGTCGTCAGTCCTCAAAATACGTCTTGAGAAAGAAGGATCAGTAAGGAGACGGTCCAGGTGGGGCCATATGTCATTTCAATACCGGGCTTGCAATTTCGTTGCACACTGTAGGAAATCACTGTCCGCCATTACTGTGTTGTCATATTTACACACAATTTCGTTCCAAGGAAGCATACAGACTGGCCAAATGGAATTCACAGTCTTCCCGTGATTGAAAAAAGATAAGGATTCAACCAGATGTTGTAACTTCATATTCTGCAAGAACGTGAGTCCAAAAAATTTCAAAATTTTTCGAAGATCTTTTACCATGTATCGTTCTAGCATCTGAAAGTGAACCCCTAGTTTCCTTTCTGTTGCAACAAATACGCTCTTCCGCCACAGTATTATTGATTTTAAGTAAATAAGTACAATTTTAAGTAGCCTTTAATGATATAAAGTTAAAAAAGCAAGTTTCGTAAAAATCGGCTGAATATTCAAAACTTAAAATGGAATGAAAGCACGTGTAGATCATAAAGAATTATTTTAGCTTCCTCGTCCAACCCCCCCCCCCCCCAAAAAAAAGAAAAATTCTGGTGAGCGCTTCCCTCTTAAGAATTTAACATTGCAAGACTCTTTAAGAATCTGTGATACAAATTATGGAAGGAGGAGAATAGCAGATGAAGTGAAAGGCTTAAACCGCTTTTACTGGTAAAGGTACACGTTATAAACAGGCTAGAGAGGAAGGACTGCATGCAGTTCTGTAGAGTTGGGGTGGCAAAACTTAGCGGTGATACATACTGTTAGTCTGAAATTAATGTGCGAAGAGAAGGGACGGTCAACCCTTTAAAGACGAAGCGTATCTGTTTTATATAAGGACTCAGTGCGTACCGCGCTGTAAACACTCTCCACTTCGGTTATAAAAACCAGTCTCTTATATAAGGACTCAGTGCGTACCGCGCTGTAAACACTCTCCACTTCGGTTATAAAAACCAATCTCTTAATGTTTTATAAGGCAAAAGTTGCTGTTTGTTCTGAGATCCGTACAAAACACATAAACGCAATGTGAGCACCACGTAGAATTTTTTTAATGTTAAACCTGGTCGTATGTAAAGTTACCGCTAGGCTTTAAAAGGTTAAGTAAACTTATTCTGAAAATAAGACAATGCGGTTTTTGTCGTCGTGTTGGGATGAGAGGAAAAATATAGACTGAAGTTGGTGAAAACTATTCTGTAGCGGACAATTTGTCATCTCGTAGGCAGGTCATACTTTTGTGTCAATAACTAACGTACATTCACGCAAAATGATACTAATTAAAACATTGAAAAAATTAACAAAATTTTTCTACTCTCTGCAGCACTAAATTTCGCATAACACTGAGTGTCAAACAGAAATTCAAACCACTCTTCACTGTCACATTCTTACATTCCTGTAACTACATCCGTTAGCATTCATCATAGCTGATTGGTGCGTAATTAATTGTGTGAGTACAGCCTGTGTGTGTTAAACCGATCGCTGTTCGGCCTTCCTCTGCGTTTCATTCGGTCGAAATGTTTGTAAGTTTAGATTCCCAAGACATATTTGACACAGGCACAGTGTTTAGGCCACTGTGTGACTACGGTTCATCTTAATATAGAAATTTACACAGCGACCTACGTTCTTCTTTCGACAACAGGGACAACGCGTCAAATAAGCGAAGCTGGCGCTCGTGTAAGGTTCTCAGAGAATTGGGGCTCAAAATTGGAGGGAAAGTCATATTATCATCATTATAACCACCAACACCATCATCATTATCATCATCATCAGGAACTGTTAGGCTTTATGTATATTAAGTCCGTTTCCACGCGATCTTCAAGATGCTGTAAAAGAACTGACTGACTGACTGACTAACTGACCAATTAACTAACTAACTAACTAACTAACTAACTAACTAACTAACTAACTAACTCCATGGAGCAGAGGCCTTCTTGAGAAGCTAACAGTTTCTCAGCTAGTCAAGAAATTCCCCACATTTTATGGAACCCGGAGGTTCATTACCGCATTCACAAGAGACCGCCACCTGTCCCTATCTTCAGCCAGCTCAATCCAGTCCATGCCCTCCGATCCCACTTCTTGAAGTTCCATTTTAATATTATCCTGCCATCTGCGTCTGGGTCTCCCAAGTGGTCGCCTTCCCTCAGGTCTCCCCACCAAAAGCTGTACAAGAATAAAAGACATATTTTTTACATATTTCCTTTTTAGTTATAACATGTCGATCCGGTGAACGCGAGCCGTGACCAGGGCCACTGCTGAGCGTCCCTGCTGTGCCACCCCTCACCCCACATCCCTGTCATAGACCAGACTGCCCCTACATTCTCATCTTTCCATCAGCCTCTTTAGAGAACAGGAGCCGATATTGGTTTTCCAATTATTCGGTAACCAGTGGCAGAGTGGCAGACTGTGAGCGGCGGGTTTGAAGAAAGAAACCGGAAACTGCAAGAGGACAGTTTTATGAAGAAAGCTTTTTAGAGTGCGTACTTTCCATTTCAGAGGTAATAGAATTTTAAAAAATCTTTAGTTGGAGTTGGAGTTTAACCTCTATACAAAAATTTAATCACGCCTTGGCAATTAATTTGTCCACAGTTAGCGCCCGATTTAGAGCAGGCCGCGCGGAAGGGTTGTGTGTTACCCGCAGAGCAGAACTGCACGATGGGTAGGCTTCCGGCATGAATTCTGAAAGTACGCGGTTGGTGACCGCCAGTACGAAAGGGTTTTGGGACACTTGCTCACTTGCTGTTATACCAGTGGTCCAAATTTTATAAAACTTGCTGTTAGCGCTGTACATTCTGAGGCCGCCCCAAAAGCTGAGTTTCATTTTCCCACGAAAAATAACAACAACATGGCGTATACGCGAAGTTGTGAGACAAACCGATACTATCGGCACTAAATTTGACCCTTTGAAGACGAAACGTGTCTGTTTTATATAAGGACTCAGTGCGTGCCGCGCTGTGAACACTCTCCACTTCGGTTATAAAAACCAGTCTCTTAATGTTTTATAAGGCAAAAGTTGCTGTTTGTTCTGAGATCCGTACAAAACACATAAACGCAATGTGGGCACCACGTAGAATTTTTTAATGTTAAACCTGGTGGTACGTAAAGTTACTGCTAGGCTTTAAAAGGTTAAGAGTCCTTAAATTACGTTTGTTAAGGAGTTATTCGAAAAATCCGCAATTTATGTTAATGTAATTTTTTGTCGAATATAAAGCTACAACACTTCCACCTTACAAATATCTCATTTATTTTGTTTTATGGCGATATTATCAATCATCGGTACTAGACTTACGAAACGTGGTGCAGGGTAGGTTACAAACTTGACTGAACATGGCGTAAAACATACTTTTCGATAGCCAATACACAAATAAAGCGCACACGCGAAAAACTCAAGTTGGATCCAGCAAATTCAATACAGATATGTATAATTCGTTTAGGTAGCAAGTTCTTTATTATAATAATAATAATAATAATAATAATAATAATTCTGTAGTAGTACAAGCTAGGAATCTGAGCTGTAGGAAATTAGACATTATGAGATTCTCGAAGATTCTTGTATTATGGAACAATCTGCAAGAGTAATTTGTTAGAACAGAAAATGCTTAGGCAAGTAACTTCATTCCTCTAAGATCCAATATGCAGTGCCCAATTTATGAATCCAAGTTGGCACGCAGGGAGGGTTATCAAATATGTACAGCAGTATGCAAGCTATTGAAATCGACCGAACATTCTATAGAAGAGATATAGCAACCACCCCCTTACAACCCTCTCCTGAATACCCCCGCATCATTCTTCAATCATCTCTCAACTCACAAATACATCACAGTTCACCCTCTGCTCAAGTTCATCCCTCCCGTTTTCATATTTTATCTCGTTTGGGGTTTGAAACTAGGTGTCGTCATTTCCCGAGGGGGTGGAAAGTAAAAAAGAGGTTAAGAGGAAGGTTCGGGGTGTAATCTCGGCTTTAAAAGAGCCTTGGGGGATGAAGCATGAGATTATGAGCAGAGTATACACAGTTAGCAGTACCTGCGTAAGCTACAGCCAGGAGTGTCTATAGTCAGCAGTACCTGCGTAAGCTACAGCGAGGAGTGTCTACAGTCAGCAGTACCCGCGTAAGCTACAGTGAGGAGTGTCTACAGTTAGCAGTACCTGCGTAAGCTACAGCCAGGAGTGTCTACAGTTAGCAGTACCTGCGTAAGCTGCAGCCAGGAGTGTCTACAGTTAGGAGTACTTGTGCAAGCTGCAGCCAGGAGTGTCTACAGTTAGGAGTACCTGTGCAAGCTGCAGCCAGGAGTGTCTACAGTTAGGAGTACCTGTGCAAGCTGCAGCCAGGAATGTCTACAGTTAGCAGTACCTGTGTAAGCTACAGCCAGGAGTGTCTACAGTTAGCCATAGCTGTGTAAGCTGCAGCCAGGAGTGTCTACAGTTAGGAGTACCTGTGCAAGCTGCAGCCAGGTGTTCATAATCGTGTTAACAAAAGCTTACTCTTACAATACATGCTGTTCGTATAATCCTCACTTCAGATACACTATAGCTGAAGAGCACAGGTCGCGAGGAACATGCACAGTGCCCTAACCACGTAAACAATGGCAAGATGATTGAAGAATAATTTTTGCGACGTCGCTGTCATGCGCAAATTTCGGACACTTTACCCGCAGTGTCGGCCGACCCATAAGTATTCTCCTCGCTGAAGACATACTTAGAAAACACACTGTGTCATGGCAGACAAATAAACCGCAAGCGGCGTAGTTAATAAGATAATTATTACGGAGTAATTTGAGTGTGGATACTTAATGAAATATTTGCTTAACTCATATAAACAAAGCAGAAGCGGACGAACTCGCATGCTCGAGAAATCAATCAGTTATGAATCGCGACACGCCTTTTCGTTGATGGTAACGCTGTCCCTACTTCGACACCCACGCACGCCACGACCACTACATCAAATGCCTTTCTAAATTACTATTTTTTTGGTATGGTGAAGGGCCCCGCAGCAGACACTACGGACGCACTGCAGCCTTGAGGCTTGTTGTGCAACCCTGTGACGAGGATGGTAAGTTTTTTTCGTTTTTCCTTGTATAACGGAGCACGGGTCGAATGATACTGACAAAGGAAAACCCAAGTACTCGGGGAAGAACCTGTCCCACTGCCACCCTGTCCAACACAAATCCCACATGGAATGAACCAGAATCGAACCCAGGACTGCGCATTTTGAAGCCGGCGACTAATGGGCTGAGCCATGGCATGGCCATAAATTAATATTAATTCATCAATCACTGTATTAAGTACCGACTAAATACACTGTATTAAAGTTAATTTCACATTACCCTAGCATGTTTCGACTTCTTAATTGTCATCCTCAGGGGAGTGCACCAAAGACAGTGACTGATAACAGAACAATGCACGAAATTAGCAATGTTAATATTCATTCCTTGACTTTGGATAACCCTGTTAAGATTGAGGGGCCTTGGTTCAAAATGAATGAAACAAAATCAGAAAGAAGCTAAGACATGCACTTCAAACGGCTTCTAATGTAGGCAGATGATTGATTAGGTTTAGTTGATGGCAACACACTTTTAAACACACCCCCTTTTCAAGTTTTTCATATTGCGTCCGTGCTCATTTTCATCTTCTTCTTGTGTTTTGTTATTCCCTTCCATTAACAATCGCACATAATAACTCTCTGTTAGACGTGCAAGTAGGATATATGTAAAGTTTTAATACACACAAAAAGTCGCTACCGTTTGTAATGACCAAAGTCCCGCCTGCCTTCCATTGATGCTAGAGTTTGTGTAATGTATCATCCGGCGTCTCTAAATCCCTATTAAAGCCTGCAGTAGGCGACCACTCGAAGAATGACGGCTGAGGTATCTAGAAGTTCTACCTTCACAGGTTAGCACAGACAGACGCGGATAACATCCTTAGTTCAGTGGGATTCGAACCCCCGACCTATCGTCCCTCACAATTATATGCGTACGTCATTAAATCATTCATCGTGTATCGACATTTCTGCTTCATTTATCAAAAAGGGGCCCAAAAAATGTTTTCCTTAGTCTAATTAGAAATAATTTTATATATAAAAGGGAGGCCGGATAACTCAGTGAGTATTGTGACAGGCTAGGCACTGGGCGGTCCGCGGTTCACACCTCGGTATGGGCAAGTGATATTCTTTTCTCCAAAATGCGCCCAGTCCCCATCTGGGGCCCACTCAGGTTCGTATTCAGTAAGTGCTGGCCGTTTTTCCTGGTGGTAAAGCGGCCGCAGCGTGAAGTTCACCACTCACCTGTATCTAACGCCGATATTATCCCTTTAAAGACGGAAAGTATCTGTTTTATACAGGGTATACACACAAGAATTGTGCGGTTTCAAAAGTTAACAAGAAATTTATTTCCCACCTTACACGGGCACAACGTACACCGTCAGCAGCGGCAACTGTCCAAGTTTCTCATGCGTTAATCGCGATTCTTCAATGTGTGCACCCTGGGTCACACGACACACATCCACACGGTAATCAAATTCATCCCAGACTCGGTGTAGCATGTCCGCTGTAATGGTCTGCAGTGCATGCGTTATCCGATCACGAAGTTCCTTGAGGGACATGGGCAATGGTGGTACGTAAACGCTGTCTTTAACGAACCCCCAAAGAAAGAAATCGCATGGTGTGAGATCCGGCGAACGGGGTGGCAGATCTGGACACCTCAAAACGGAGCACACAGAACGCCTTCTCCTGCTGCGACGCCATTTTGGAAACTGGCCCCGCGGCCCCGCAGTAAGCATGAGAAGCGAACTGCTGGTAGCGCATGAGACACTTGGACAGTTGCCGCTGCTGACGGTGTACGTGGTGCCCGTGTAAGGTGAGGAATAAATTTCTTGTTAACTTTTGAAACCGCACCATTCTTTTGTGTATACGCTTTATAAGGACTCAGTGCGTACCGCGCTGTAAACACTCTCCACTTCGGTTATAAAAACCAATCTCTTAATGTTTTATAAGGCAAAAGTTGCTGTTTGTTCTGAGATCCGTACAAAACACATAAACGCAATGTGGGCACCACGTAGAATGTTTTAATGTTAAACCTGGCGGTACGTAAAGTTACCGCTAGGCTTTAAATGGTTAAGAATGAGTGGAGGCCCACCTTTATTTTTTACATACGCCTTCATGGTTTACACAAAGACGACTTCACGTTAATATAAAGGGTTCTCTTTTTTCTGCTCGCTCAAGAGGCGCCAAGATGGCTGCCTTCAAAAATGGCTGAATACCCTGTAGCATCAAAATGTTTATGTCTTCACCGAAACGTCCAGACCCACTCTGAAGCCAGCCAGCCTTTTACTCGGTGGGCACGACAGATAAAGCGGCGATGGCGTAAAGCTGACCACTCACCCCACCTGGTGTCGGAATTAGGAATGAATGGAGCTACACCTCTGCTCCCCCTATAGACTTTGCGTCTTGTACACGTACGACTTTGCCTTCACCTCTACGTTTTACCTGCATTTTGGGAACAGCACACTGAATTAGGTAACTACAATTTTCCTTTCCGTTTATGGGGTAAAGCCTGTTAAACATGCTCGAAGATTACTCGTTTTGGGGCCGTAAAATCGTGGACTTTGATAAGAATCGACGTGTCAAAATTATTTTTCAGGGTCAAATTTGGAGGCGGATGTTTCCTCCGAAACATCAATTTCTATGTCCTGGTGTACAATGCAATACATCCAAAATATAAACACACACAATAATAATCGTAACTTGGGGGAGGGGCAAGGGGGTCAAATGCCACCCCGCAAATATTTTTTCAAGCTAGGAACAGTTTTTTGGTTACTGAATTGAATAATGACAAATAAAAAATACACCGAAAAAAGAAAATGAAAAACCTGCATTTTATGGACCATTTTTCCCCTCTTTCAAATTTGACTCCTTTGTAAAATACATTTGCTAATACCCCTGGTCAGTTTGCCCCCTCCCCCCCTCCCCCATCACTGTTATTAGCCAAGGTATGTTTATGCATGCAGTCTTTCAAATATCAAATTCGGTATAAAAGCCTCTGTGTGCGATGTTTGTACGCACTGGGTGCCAGACAGGTTACTACATGCAGACAAGTAGTAACAGTGTCTGTGAATGGTGTCACAGCTCTGTGTTACTGCAAACCCGTTGGCTTGCCAGATCACATAGAGTTCTTCATAGACTGCGTACCGTTGTGAGAGCAGCAAATTACGCACAATTAAATACCGTCCTCACAACTTCAATTTGAAATTATTATTTATAAAATACTAGGCTACATGTTTCGACCACGTCGACCACCTACGTGGTCGAAATATGTAGCCTAGTATTTTATAAATAATAATTTCAAATTGAAGTTGTGAGGACGGTATTTAATTGTGCTTAATCCAATAGAGTTCACTGGATATATAATTCTCTTTGGCGCAGACACCTCACAGAAAACAAACCACACGTTTGAAATGTGTGTGTTCCATTTTGTCATGAGGATAAATTGTCTATGGCACGTAATGCGCACATCTGCGTGTGTAATTTCTGCAGGTGTATGTAAGTTATAATTAATTACTTGAGTAATTAATTTCAGAAAAAGATATTACAGTTTCACAGCATCCGAAATACTACCTTTCTTTCATTAGTGAGTCGAACACGCAGTATTCACGCGCCAACACAGACGAACGCGCAGTGTGGAACTCCTCAAGAAAAGGCACTGTTAATTGCAGCGTCATGTATCAGTGGATCTAGCACTCAGTCCGTTGGCATCCGCCGCATAATGGCGTACGGATAAACATGGGTATATTAAACGAACTGCTTTTAATAATAAAATAAAACATTAATTGCATTTTTTTTGTTCGAATAAGGAATGTGGCTACCACCGGGCGCGCTGTGAGGTCAACAGTGTTACACCGTACCTCCGAACACAGCGAATGTGCAACACTACGGCCCATCAGGTGTCGGACACTGCCCGTTGTTCGGGGTGAATATGATACGTAAAATATTTCGGTACGAGTCTCGGGTGGCCATTCGCAAACGTCATCAGAAGACAAAAAATAATAAAAGCAAACAGTGAAATAGAAAAGCCCCCAAATGAAAACGCGAAATATTCCTACAGTTAGTGATTAGATGTATTACCCCTTTAAAGACGAAGCGTATCTGTTTTATATAAGGACTCAGTGCGTACCGCGCTGTAAACACTCTCCACTTCGGTTATAAAAACCAATCTCTTAATGTTTTATAAGGCAAAAATTGCTGTTTGTTCTGAGATCCGTACAAAGCACATAAACGCAATGTGGGCACCACGTAGAATTTTTTAATGTTAAACCTGGTGGTACGTAAAGTTACCGCTAGGCTTTAAAAGGTTAAATCGAGGTTGAATCATTTCTAATTTACTTGCTTTCAGCATTGTATTTTGGAGCACAGCTTTCTTCAGATAGATCAGATATAGTTGGAAAACTTTGAAATATGGTGCTGGAGAAGGATGGAGAAGATCAGTTGGACCGATCGTGTCAGAAAATAAGAAGTATTACATAAGGTTAAGGGGAAAGGAATATCCTACATACAGTAATAAGGAGGAAGGCTAACTGGATTGGTCACATGTTGCGTAGGAACTGCCTTTTAAAACGCGTTATTGAAGGAAAGATAGAACGAAGGATAGGAATAAAGGGAAGACGAGGCAGAAGATGTAAGCTGCTACTGGACTACCTCAAAGAAAAGAGAGGATACTGGAAATTGAAAGAGGAAGCACTAGATCGCACTATGTGGAGAACTCGCTTTGGAAGAGACTACGGACCTGTCGTAAGGCAGAATAAGCAATGAATGAGTACAGAATAAACTGTGTTTCCGTTAAGAAAAATGTGTTCGTTTCAAAACCGTGAACATCCTAAAGCCCAGTGGTAGCTACACACGCCACCTTCTGTAATACTAAGAACATTCACGTCGTCTATGCAGGCTGTTTAATTGTCACGTATGACTTCCACAGTAAACAGCAACTATATCTTTGTGAGACAGGACCTCACATTTTGTATAACATCTGACAAAAGACAGTCTTCATCACAGAGTTAATGGACAGCCACACAAAAGGAACGCAGCTTGTTGGAAGTCACGAAGCTTCTCAATGGTGCCTTGTTCCATGCTTTGACCACCAACTGCCGAGTGGCGAACGTATGCGGGCAGGCTGATTTGACTTGAATAATTACGTACATATAAGTCGTCATCAGGGTGAGGATGTCAAAAGACACATGGAGCATGCCTACCTGGCCGTCGTCGACTGCCGACAGAGCGTTGTGTATCACCAGAGGGTCCTGGGAGTCCAGCACGGGGTGTGACTGGATGAGGACGTCGGGACGCCGCACCCCTCCGTACTCTCTGCCTCTGTTCGACTCGTAGGGAAACGAGGCGTGCATATTCGTCTGAAACAGAAAGGCACAGTGTTGCTTAAGGGCGCTGTAAGGACCGAAGTGCTTAGAGGAATGACATATATATATATATATATATATATATATATATATATATATGCGCGCGTACATCGCGTGTCGAAAGGAATTCGGAAACATACTTGTCCTCATTTAAAACAGCCTCATATTAAATCGGTATCTGAGGCGGCTTCTCCGTTGTCGGGATATGAAGAAGACCACTCATCTCCACTCAGTAAAAAAGTTCAAACTGAGTGGAGATGACTTTCCACTGCTTCATTTGCGTTCATGGACGGCACAGGAACTGTTTCTGTAAATGTCCTTTTAATAGTGTTCCCGTACACAGCAGACTTATCGCATACGAAGCCTGCATCCGCCGGGACATCCTATGACAGCTGCGGTGTTGAGGGACATGATAAAAGGGACACCTCCTATTTTGATAACATTAATATACGAATTTTAACGCTTGATATACAAAATTCTATCCAAGTCACTTTACAGCTTACAGTGATCCGGCCGTGGTGCTGAATCTATCCTAGGCTCATTAACAGATATTATTTCATCCTCATGACCATTACTGCCTTAACTGTATTCCAAAGGCAGGACGTGCTATCCCAAGGCTGGGCCTTTCTTTGTGTCATATCCTTAAGGCTTCAGGATACGTTCATTCTACAGTACACACAAAGGACAGCACGCATAGTATCCATAGTATGAGTATTCATAGGTAGGAATAACACATAAAGCAACTGTCAGTCCAAGGAATGTAACAGCACTTCTCTAAAGCTTCCGAACATCCGAAATAAAACTGCAAAGTACTTTAAATAATAATAATAATAATAATAATAATAATAATAATAATAATAACAGAACTACAGCGCATGTGGAATGTAAAAACAAAGGTGACGCCAGTAATAATAGGAGCGACTGTAACCATTTCAAAATCCTTCGGAAAATACTTGAGCAGCGTACCGGGACAGCACGATATCAAGGAACTACAGAAAACAGCTGTACTGGGCACAGCACACACACTGCGGGAAGTGCTAATGTAGAAGCACAAAAGAGTTTAATATTGCAGACAGCGCTATATGCACCATTAACAGTACGCGCAGAATAGCTGCGGCACTGTGTACCCTAGAAACGTGCTTTGTTTCAGGTACATATGTGTGAATACCCTGCGTAAAGGGGATGATGATGATGATGATGATGATGATAATAATTTTATGTTTTGAATAAAAACCAAATATCAAAGGACTGGAATCTCAACACATCCTTTAAAAGAATTTTGAGCCAGTAATCTGCTTAGTGTTTAGACCGGAATGATGGCGTCCACTTGATGAGCCGAAACATGTAGCTACGATATAAAGCAAAACATGTCTGTTTATTAATAAACTTCGACAGATTCATGACACTGTGCGCGCGACCTTGACACTGCAAACACCGCAGGGTGTCTCACATCAGAGCAGCAGATGGGGTCAAATCAAGCCCTCACCACGCTACGTGTCCCAGCGTCTCACACACTATCATCAGATTTGTCATCTCGTACTAGTGGAAGGTACGTGAAGATTTCACATCAGTTTGCACAATTTTTAACCCGCCATATGCACTAAAAACAAAAAGAGTGTACAAGTTATGTTTACGTAGCAATTGCCAAGTCAGTGTTTTGAATCCAGTAATGTCTGTACGTCTTTAAAACATCCAGTATTCAAAACGTGTGCTCTGAGCTTTACCCGTACGAACACGTCCGCAAATGTCAGTATTAAAGTATAGGCCCGAATGTAAGAGAAGTTTCTTTTCCTGAAATAGCTGCACGAAAATATGAGCCCCCTTTTAAACGATGGCTTGCCGCAAACAATGCCTTACATAAAACTATCACGTCTAAACAAAGTGAAATGAGACAACATCCTTCGCAATTAGTAGAATATATTATAACCTTAGTGTAAATTAGGCTGCATAGTAGCCTAATTTACACTAAGGTTATAATATATTCTACTAATTGCGAAGGCTGTTGTCTCATTTCACGTTGTTACAACCTGTCTCGCGCCGCTATGCACAATATGAAGGTATCACGTCTAAAGTAAAATGTCTGTCTTTGAAAAATTTACTGAGTTATGTTCACATAGTACATATAGTCAGATACATGCATTGGTTTTAACTTTGTATTTGACTGCCTGAAACTTTATTAATATTCACTGTATTTTATAAATTGCTGACATTTTTTATAAAGTACCCGAATGGGAAAGAGGAAGTCGTTTTATATCTGGGTCTATACGGTACCTTCCCTAACGAATCGAAACTCCATTCATGAAGAAATTAATAACAGATTTAAGTCTGGGAATGCTTGCTATCATTCGGTGCAGAATCTTTTGTCTTCCAGGTTGCTATCCGAAAACACAAAGATTAGGGTATACAGAACTGTAGTTTTACCTGTTGTTTTGTATGGGTGTGAAACTTGGTCTTTCAAACTGAGGGAGGAACAAAGACTGAGGGTGTTCGAGAATAGGGTGCTGAGGAGGATATTTGGGCCTAAGAGGGACGAGGCGACAGGGGAGTGGAGAAGACTACATAACGCGGAACTTAATGACCTGTACTCATCACCAAATATTATTCGGGTAATCAAATCGAGAAGAATGAGACGGGCGGGGCATGTAGCACGTATGGGGGAAAAGAGATGTGCATAGAGGATTTTGATGGGGAGACGTGAGGGAAGGCAACCACTTGGGAGACCCAGGCGTAGATGGGAGTATAATATTAAAATGGATCTTCAAGAAGTGGGATGAGGGGCATGGACTGGATTGAGCTGGCTCAGGATAGGGACAGGTGGCGGGCTCTTGTGAATGCGGTAATGAACCTCCGGGTTCCATAAAATGAGGGGAATTTCTTGACTAGCTGAGAAACTGTTAGCTTCTCAAGAAGACCTCTGCTCCATGGAGTTAGTTAGTTAGTTAGTTAGTTAGTTAGTTATATGGCATTTTATAAAAAAAGTTTGAGATCAAGAGGTGCGCGAATTCTCACTCTGATACAGTGAGTTCCTGGGGGGGGGGGGGGGGGTTCATCGACTAGAAAATGTACAGAAAATCTGACCCAACTTTCCCACATACCCTACTAACAGCGGGCTTTATGTTCGCCAAACATAACATGAATTAGTTATCATGTGCGTGTAGATGTGTTAAGTAAAATACAGTCGAACCCGGTTATAACGACATCGGTTAATACGACACCTCGTCTATAACGTTAGATACCCTGCGGTACCAATTAATTCCTCACTGTTAACCATAACATTATACCCCTCGGTTATAACAACACCCGTTTATAACGACACAAAATATTCAGTCCCTTTCATGACGTTATAACCGAATTCGACTCTATATACAATTGCATGTATTCACAACAAATTTTTTAAGCTCAGTCAGTGTAGACTTGTGCAGTCTCTTGTAAATAAACCTGAGGGTGAACGAACCTGGATATTACAATAAGCTATGTGGAACTGAGACTTCAGCTACTGAAGTGTTTGTCCTCCAGACCGAACAATGGGACAAATGAATGCAATCACCACAGATGGCTTTGTGCGAGCAACTTCTTGGGTTTGGCACTTTTCAAAGGATGTACGCCAAAGTAAATGCGAGGCCACTAGTTTCGAGAAGCGAACAGACATAAAACTGCCGTGTGTGACGGGAAATATTGACACACACAGAACTACCCAAGTGTTTCAAACAACAATCCCGCGTCAACACGCGATTCGCGTCGTAACCTTCCACGTAAATGCCTTCTGAACATTTATTCAGACGAATGGGACGAGTCCTTCAGAAGGCGACCATACAGCTGAAGCCTTGTGCCATCGGGACGCGGCATACAAAACCGTTGGCAAACATTCTTCAACGGAACTTGAATCCGCGATACCCGATTCGAAACGTCCCTACATTTTCCGCTAAATGCTAGGGTGAGACAAATAAAAAAAATTTATGCTGAGGAAAAATATCGAAACCCTGAAATGTGAAGCTTTAGACATATCAAATCTTCAGCATTGGATGTATTATAAATCTGGAGTTCTGCGATTTCAGGCTTGCGCCGCGATGCTGATTAGATCTGCGGTCTTCAGGGGCATTACGCAGCGTCGAATGGTAATCCTTTACCGACGTTTCGGGACTTCTTAATACTTGAATATGGTACCGATACGTTGTCCCGAAACGTCAATAAAGGATTAACATTCGACGCTGCGTAATGCCCCACAAGAGCGCCGATCACAGATCCGGACTTGTTTTAAGAATGACAAAGCTGTAGCGAACCAATTGCCTCTATATGCGACGGTAAAAAATATTAGTTTTTTTTAAATTTTACACGTGCTCTCTTTTAATTTTATATTTTCCATACGGTGCAATATAATTTGGTTTTTTTAATACTATCCAAAAATGCACTTAATTGCCACAATTTCATTACAATACATTTAAAAACATTCCACTCATATATGCATCAGGCACTTTCACCCCATCACGAGGGAGAACATGATGTACTCCTGACGACGGGCCGACAGAGTCCGAAACATGCAGGAGTGCGATGTTTTTAAATATATGGTTACAAAAAGTGGCATTCAGTGCATCTGTGGGACAGTATTTAAAATTCCCTTTCAATCTTAAAACCCTTCTGTGTGTGTAGAAAAGATGAGATAGGTAAGTCCCCGGACTGACTGTAAAGGCTCAGCGTATTTACTAGACTAGGGATGGACCGAAATGCTGTGGTCCAATTCGTGTCAAAAGGAACAAATGTATCACTTCAAAGCGTCTGGATGGAGTCGTGGCTTCATCCAGCCTCCTATTGCATGGAGAACTGGAGATCCTCTGGGGGTAAAGAGGACGAAGCGTGATTCTGAACATTTACTCCCACCTAGTGACAAAGTTATGGATAACTGGAGAAATTCCTACACCCTAATGTGCCGTCATGGAATGCACAAGGACAATTTCACCTACAAGCGGCTGAGTAACGAATGGAGAAATATGGTGATTTGTTGTCGGCCACCCTGAAAGAGTCTTCACAATATTAACCCTTTAAAGACGAAGCGTATTTGTTTTATATAAGGACTCAGTGCGTACCGCGCTGTAAACTCTCTCCACTTCGGTTATAAAAGCCAGTCTCTTAACCGTTTAAAGACGAAGCGTATCTGTTTTATATAAGGACTCAGTGCGTACCGCGCTGTAAACACTCTACACTTCGGTTATAAAAACCAGTCTTTTAACCGTTTAAAGACGAAGCGTATCTGTTTTATATAAGGACTCAGTACGTACCGCGCTGTAAACACTCTCCACTTCGGTTATAAAAACCAATCTCTTAATATTTTATAAGGCAAAAGTTGCTGTTTGTTCTGAGATCCGTACAAAACACATAAACGCAATGTGGGCACCACGTAGAATTTTTTAATGTTAAACATGGTCGTATGTAAAGTTACCGCTAGGCTTTGAAAGGTTAAATATATACATCAGCAATCCTCTGATTGCTTGCAACTGGATTTATATCTTCCAGTACGACACAAAACCTTAACGTAGTCAACAGAAATCTTCCATTTTGCCGACGCCCCGAAAGACAAACTTGTTAAACCGAAAGAACACGAAACTGATTTCCTTTTGTTATTTTCGAGGGAGTGTTCAAACATTATTTTTCTCTTCATGTTTAGGCTAAATGACGGAGGTCGAAGACTGTCGGGAGGTTCTTGAACGTCGGACACACGACATATTTGGTTCACAGTTTTTCCGTATCCCCCCCCCCAAAAAAACAGCCACCCCGGTGAATTCATATCCCCATAACTTTCCCTAAGTTCCGTGTCCCCTGGAGCCTGCGAATTTAGTGGAGTCACCCAGCAAAACATAAATTCATATTCTTTTAGACCTTTCCAAATATTTCGTCTTTACCTGTAAAAATACTTACGTTTTGTAATAAATTTTTTGCATCGAATTAAGAAGGTCTTTAGGTTACGTGTCTTATTTGTAAATTTTCCACAGTGAAATGTGTCAAAGATATTCGCCAATCGAAAAAGAGTGCAAAAAAAAGGTGAGAATTTGTAAGGGGTTCATGGTACCAAAAATTTTGAGAAGTACTCACATAGCGTGACAAGGGAGCACGTTTATGGACGGTAAACACGCAAGAATGTGGAAGGCCAAAATTGCGATCTATTTTGAGAATCAAAGATTTGCACATGCGCATTGTGTTCTTCGAAGCGGCTAGTTCATCAAAAGCGTTTCATTTCTCACAACGCTTAAAAATGGAAATTCGGTGTGGAGATTCTAATAAAAAACAAATTTGGTTTCTAAAAATAAATGTATAATGTCCACACCAAGCATGTAAAGTCACTAAGAATAAAACTGTACGTGTCCAGGCTATGAAGTCATATGGAGGGAACAGACTTATAACTCCACTCATTCTTAATCTCGGCACAAGATTGATTTGAGAGGGCATATTCAAGCCCCGTTCGCTTTACCACCGGAAAAGGGCCCTCGTATCCAATGGACAGGAAACTGGTTGGGCCACAAAGCAGGTCTAGCCGTGTCGGAGTCTGTCGAGTTTATTGAACCCCGGGTCAACCAGCCCGTAACCTAGCCAATATACTGAGCTACCTACATATAATTTTTTTCTATTACAATTATACCTCAAAACTAACCACATGTGTGAATGCCCATATGTCACTCTTGACCATAAAAGTTACGGAAAATTTATTCCATCCTCCCTCAGGAATTAAGCCCTTTTTGCACTAGGGTCTTCGAGTGCCTGTTCAACACCTCACACCCACTCCAACACTGACTGTCCCACCTAGCTACGCGTTCCTCAAACACTCAAATAAGATTCCAGCTGCATACAATATAATAACGAGTCTGTATGTACAGCACTGTACAATCCACCTGCCTCGCCCCGTTATTGTACCATAAATACCAACATTGCTTTACTTCAGGTGCTGTTTGCAAATCGTCAATAACTGAGGCCTCAAGTGATGGTAAAGTGGGCACACGGTCAATATCAGAACTACAAAGAATATTATCTTGTCCTTATGAGTTATGCCTTTGTTAAAGTAGCGAAGTCAAATTCAGCAAAACGCTATATCCGAGTGCTGAGACACTCAGGACGGCCATATAAATAAAACCATCCTCATGCACACGAAAAAGGAACGTTTGGGAATAGAGTTATGGCTCCATTCATTCTTAAAATGAACACTAAACGGAGGCGATATGTAAATTTGACAATCCACCTGCTGTACCCTCGGGAAACATGGGGGGCCCCCCCCCGCCCCATAGGAAATTTTATGGGCCCAGAGCAGGCCTGGACGTTTCGGACAAGAGATTTCTTACCCCTGGTAGGGAAGCCAAACCATGATTCACCATGTGTTCAGTCACTGTAACTACTGAGCTATCCCCGACGTCTTTGTGGCGTGCAGGGAGACAATTTTGCCTCTAGCTTTCCGACTTCTGTCTTCTTCGACAGTGAGTGTGGCTGCTGCGAAGAATATGGCTGTGTTCCTCGTACTCTGCTTTAGATCAAGCAGTTTCTCTTCTTCCTTCTTACAGCAAAAATGGAATTACAGAGATATTTGACACGCAGTTGGTAACAGACCATCCGATAGGTTCCACGACTCATGCATACCTAAGTGCGCTCGCGGGCTGTTGTGAACGCGGTGACGAAACTTGGGGTGACACAAAATTCGAGGAATTTCTCGACAAGTTGAGGAACTGTTAGGGACATAAGAAGGACTGTTTTCCATCTAGTTAGTTAGTTAGTTAGTTAGTTAGTTAGTTAGTTAGTTAATTAGTTGTGATTCCAGGCTTCCGTGGGATGTAGATGACATCTGCGCTCTTCTGGGGTATTACGCAGCGTCGAGTGGTAATCCTTTGCCGATGTTTCGGAACAAAATATCGGTCCCAACCTTTTCTTCTTGGACTTTTGACCCTTAAGATGGGACCGATACGTTTTCCCGAAACGTCGGTAAAGGATTACCACTCGAGCTGCGAAATATCCCAGAAGAATGCAAATCTCATTTGGTTGGTTGGTTCGTTCGTTAGTTAGTTAGTTAGTTAGTTAGTTAGTTAGTTAGTTAGTTAGTTACGAGTAAGGTCAGTTTGATTTACGTCTACTACTCTTCTGAAAAAAATATTAAAATGAAAAAATTACTGGGTTAATTTTTAACCCCACCCATGCCTAGATTGTTCAAGTTTTCTCTTTCCTCTCGACAGTCCGCCTAAAATTCTGTATGCATTCCTTATTTCATTTTATATGTCTGGCCGATCTCAGCCTACTTGAATCACCACCAACCCCCGCCCCCCGCCCCTCCAGTAAAAAAGTACGACGGAACCTGATGTAAAACCGGTAATTGAACCCGGTTTCGCTTAATACCAAATCCAGGACCTGAATCAGTTGAACACTCAATTATATCCCCAGCTAAACGTGTAGCATTATCGCAAGGCAGCAGTCTGTCCGTCCGTATCTCGTCTGCCATCCCCTTGCTAACATGCTGCACCAGTGAATCATATCTACCTCTTGCACAAGCTTCTTCCGTCCGGCACCCACAGACAGCGAGTTGTGTGATGAAGAATCTTACAGCTGCCAACTTCATCAAGATAAAACATTTCGCTTCAAATGTTAACACCCCTGAGCACAGACAATTTATCTTTTGAGATACATTCTTGTGTAAACTACAGACTTGTCACAATGTATCAGTTTACCTTTGTTTGTACGAACAGTTTTACATTATGCAGATCTGCTGCTGGGAGTAACACAATAATCACTGATGACAGAACGGCTATTAAATGTGGCTGGACTGTGTGAGTGTATCGATAAATTTTTCAATACTCGGTGAGCTCTTTCGAATCAGTTCAGACATTTAACACGACAGAGAAATCACAGTTGCCATGTCTAACTTAATTTCCGTCTGACACAAACTGTTTCACTTCTGTCTGACGCTACATGTTTCGATCAAGCCGATCTTAATCAGGTGTTTGTTTATGCAAAAACACAGAATTTAAGGTAAAATGTAAATTTTTGCCAGATCTCACAAATAATATAAAATATAAATTAAAATCAACTTGTAATCGTTGTTGGTGTGTCATTTCATACAAACGGTGTGGTGTATAATTTAAAACTTAAGTGTTTTAAAAATTTAGGATTGTAGTTCCTATTTTAAAAAATGTCAAAATGACGATATTTTGTATCATACATGAGATCTCCCAAAATATTAAAATTTTTGCCTTGAATTTTCATTTTTTGTACCAACAAACACCTGATGACAGTCGACTTGAAACATGTAGCGTTTGAAACATAATAATAAATATAGGGTGTGTCAGACGGAATACGTAGTGTTATTTATGTAATTCTATACACAAAACGGGGTGGATGGAGTCAAATTGAAATGTTTCGATTAAAAGCGGTTCATCTCACTTGTACTCAGAAATTAATGTTCGGCTGAAAAAAATCCTGTAAGTTACAATTGTACATACAAACATATGAACGTCCAGTGTTATTCACAGTGAGTATCCCCTGATGACGGCGAAGTTGGACGCCGAAACATGTGTCGGGAAGTAATGGTTGTCAATAAAAAGTGAATTGGTTGGTGATTTTGTTTATATACTGAAAAATGCAAGGTGAAAACTATATAAAGCTTAAAATTTTACAGTTTTTCAATATAGGTAAAGAAACTGCTTTCCCACAGTATTTTGTAAAAAAGTTTTCTAATAACCAGAAATATAGTTTTCAGTTTCAATCAGTGTTTATATGGTTTTCTGGGTTTATATTTTTTTCAGAATAAGTAGGTTGTTGTTTGCAGGAAAAAACATTACATGTACATGATACAGCGTTGTCACTCTGTATTATGGTTGTTCCAGTAAAATATTGCAGCTTTTTTGAAGGACACAATAGTTTAAGAACATGATAATTTTTACGTCAGACTGAAACAGGAGGCTCGAATGGTTACCGGCCTGTGTCAGCGAGATGTAACCTCAACTGTACACGAAAACAAAATCAAATTCATCAGATTTCTCAACCTGTAAGTACAGTCACTGGCTTGGCGCTGCACTACAATGCTTCAATTCTTGGCACGGACCGCAGTTTTATCTTTCGCACCTCCATCTAAATTGGCGCTGATCCCTCCCCCCGCGCCCCCCGCAATTTAGCCAAAAAACACAATGAAATATTTTCCGCGGGCTTAGTGCACACGAAGCCTGAAGCTGACCACTCTGACTTTTAGTGCAGAGGTTAAGGATATGTGAGGATGCACCTCTGCTCCCCAGCGCGTATTCACAATTAAGAACTCTTTCACATTTCGTTTTCAGAAGAATGTTGTGTTCTAAAAAGGCGTTTTGTACAACAAAAGACATTTTGAGTTGCTCTGGAATTATATGAGAGATATCTTCCCAATTTCAGTCAAATGGAAGAGGAATATCCAAAACTAGATAGTTCTCTTTCGAAAATTCAACTTGGCTCACTGTGTGTTTTGATTTTCCCTAAAAGTTTTGTCCGAAACATTTCTCATCCTAAGAAGAATTCAGCGGGTTATTGTCACACATGAGCATCGCTCTTCATATAAAGTACGGGTTATTTCATAAAATTTTAATGAAACTTGATTTTTCTCGACTGATTTTCGAAAAACAACCAAATATTAAATTTCATGAAAATCCGTACATTAAGAGCCGAGTTGTTCCATGCGTACGGATGGACAGGCGGACAGACATAACGACACTAATACTCGCTTTTCGCAATTTTAGGGAAGCGCGTACAAACCTGTCCCAGTGCCATTTCATCCACCACAAATCCTACGTGGACTGTCATTGGATTAGCCCTGAACATCCACGTCATAAGTCTGCAGAATAACAGCTTAAGTTACGGTAAATTTTAGTGTTAAGGCAGGCGGAACAGGTACATAATTGCAGAACATATTTCGAAGGGCTAATAAGTCGAAATATGCACCGTGTCAATGCAGTTTATAGAAAGAACACGCGTGTCAATTCCGAATTCTGCTGCGCGATTGTAACAAAACTTTTCCGCGCTGTCTTTAAATCATTTGATTCTTCTCCTTCCAGACGCCAATTTTCTGGTTTATGCAGCAAACGAAACTCCCCCAGTGTTGAAAATTTTTTTCTAAATACTATTAGCACGTTTAAATCGAATTGAAGACAGCAGCAAAATTGCACTTCTTTAAAAAAAATACCGAACCAACGTTCCTGTATGTTATTTGTACTTTAAAAGCCTAGCGGTAACTTTACATACGACCAGGTTTAACATTAAAAAATTCTACGTTGTGCCCACATTGCGTTTATGTGTTTTGTGTAGATCTCAGAACAAACAGCAACTTTTGCCTTATAAAACATTAAGAGATTGGTTGTTATAACCGATGTGCAGAGTGTTTACAGCTCGGTACGCAGTGAGTCCTTATATAAAACAGATAAGCTTCGTCTTTAAAGGGTTAAACTGCATTCAATTTTCTACCGGTCAACAGGTTACCCGCCTTTACACCTTCCTTATAACCAACAAGTTAAAACGTTAACAACCAGCAAAGTCTTCCACAAACACTAATAAAACAGGCCAATATTCTATGTTTCAGCGACCAAAACTTAATCGATTGTTGTTAAACAATGTGTTCTGGTAGAAAAATTAAAGTGCCAACAATTGCTAGCCCTTACATTTTTCAGTTCTCTTCTGAAAAATACAGACATTTCTTCCTTTTGAACAATAGTCTCTGTATTCCTTAATAGCTTTCGGATATTATTGATATGACATTAAGATATACCTTGATCTTTTATGTTGGCAAAAATGCAGACACTAGCCACATTATTGTCAACACTGAACCTTACTATCATCACATCTAACCCCTAATAACAAATTACTAGCTATAATACCACAGGCTTTTCAGTAATTTGTACGTACTGTGAAGGCTTCTAAGCATTGTTTTATTTTTTGTTGTAAAGCAGCTGACATCTTAAGGTGGAGTCCTGGTAAGCCTGTCTTATCCAAAGGAGTCAGTTAAAGATATGAAACAGATGCAAGTGGCTCGCTATCTCGTTGCAATGATCCGATTACGAAAGCCATCACATTACTACTCTAAGGACAATTAGGTCAGAACAGCAGTGCAAAACCTACCTAGCAACCGATATAGCAAACTCATCAATAATTTTGCATAAAGAGTGGAGAATTCTGTGGCGGTTGGCCAGGTGTCAGGAGGCCGACAACACTTGCTCGTTTGCAGTACCCAGACACCTTGCAAGAACTAGAACACTTGTCCGCCCATACTGTATTTGAGACTATCCTCGAATATGGAAGAGTGCCAGACCAAATAGCAGATGCCAGTTTCTTGGAATCCTGAAGCTATACTTTGGTGGGTGGCTGAAATTTATCAATGCATGAGTACTGTTCATTAATTTGCTAAGTCCTCAGTATTTGTTAATTGTTTAATTTAATGCACTAAAGAAGTATTTAGCTAGAAGTCTCTAAGAATTTGTTGCGATATTTCTTCACCTCTTATATGATTCTATGGTGCAGTGTTTAACCCTATAAAGCCCGGTGGTTACTTTATGTACCGCCAGGTTTAACGTTCACAAATTCTACGTTCTGCCCACACAGTGTATTTATGCGTTTTGTGTGGATCTCAGAACAAACAGCGATTATTTCCCTATACAGCATTAACTGACTGGTTTTTGTAACCGAGATGGAGTGCGTTTACTGCGCGGTACGGGCTGAATCTTTAAATATAATCCTAAGTTCTGCCCACACAGTGTGTTTATGTGTTTTGTGTGGATCTCAGAACAAACAGCGATTATTTTTTCCGTATACAGCATTAACTCACTGGTTTTTGTAACCGAGACGGAGTGTGTTTACTGCGCGGTACGGGCTGAGTCTTCAAATCGGACACATCCATTTTTTTCCTTACAATTTAGTTAAGTATGTACAAAGAAAATTTCACCTGTACACAGTTACGAACTGCAGAGTTAGGAAGACGTGATCCTTGTCTTGGTCTCCCTATCGTCATTTTGGTCTTTCTAAGTCTCTTTTTCCAATATATAGCACGGTATGTATTATTTTATATTGTGCAAAATATTTTCCTTTCACATTTATTGAAGTTCCTTCTAACATACTCTTTACAAATTCGGCAAACATATTTACCCATCTGAGTATGGTACACAGAAAGGCACTGCACATAAGCACATACAGGCCGTACGCGTCAATTAAATGTACTTAAAAAAACAGCGCCATCTTTATATGCATTCTCCACCGCAGCAGCCATTGTGCTGACGTTGTTTTCAGCTTAGTGGAACAGCCTAATTCAACTACCTGCCCACTGATAAGAAAGTTTGTGGCTATAGAACAACATAAAGGGGGTGTCTGTCACATTATTAGACAATTATCCACGGCATTCTTGAGTTCAGGTGTTCTCAGAAATGTCACTTACAGTCATAATGCTATGACAGCTCCATTGAAAGCGCTGTTGTCAGCCCGATAACTGGCGGAGAACCACCAGAAGGCAGAACACTGTACCACAGCCGTAAAAATTAATCATTCGTAATTTGTGACTTGCCTGTGTTGTGTAAACAGTAAGTGCAGGACTATAGGACGAATAGTGCGTCTACTTAAACAGGGTTTTATACAGGGTGTGAGTTTTCATGGCGGTTCAAATGAAGACTGCAGAATTTCGATATGACGCCGTGTATGTTCATAGATATTTTGCAAGAACAGACGTAGACTTAGGTGGTTAAACCTGAAGATTGAGGTCGCATGTCCTTCCGAAAGGACGGTACCTGTCTAACGAAGTACAGATCGCCATGTCACAGAGAAACAAATGCACATCTAGAATTTTTGCTTGGGGGAGGGGGGGGCTGACACTGAGGCTATATATAATTTATGTTTGATTTTAAAAATTATGTTGTAAAAACCATGCTGTAAGCACAACATAACGCTGTCTGCAACTGCATTTATATACATACGAATATAACTACATGTTCCGTGACTCACAGTGTCCTGTCTTCGTGTTTTTTTAATATCATTAATTTATTTTTCAAAATTCTAATGTACAAGTCATCAGCCAATTTCAGTGGCTGATTTCGGCTGAAGTGGAAATCACGTAAAACTTTTGATATCACAATATCTACAAAACCTATGTTATTTTAAATTTTGGTTTTTGGGGTTCTGGGGTGGTTGCAGGCCAGCAGCCCTTCACTTGGGCGAGTCCTATGCAGACCACTCTTAATTCCTAATGTCTGCGTACTTATTGCCACGGATTAAGAAATCCCACTTACTGAGGTTTCCGATTTCCTATCCCCACAGTGAAGTTTAGACATCAATCGAGCTCTACTTGTTCCGTTTGCACTTATATTAAGCAAACACTATTTGCCTAAGCGGCGTCTAGCGATTTGCCTTTCTAATGCTTACAGACTCTGTCTTCTGTGAGGTACAAGCTAAAGTTTTATACATTATATATTAATAATTACAATTTAACCCTTTAAATACGAAGCGTATCTGTTTTATATAAGGACTCAGTGCGTACCGCGCTGTAAACAATCTCCAGTTATAAAAACCGGTCTCTTAATGTTTTATAAGGCAAAAGTTGCTGTTTGTTCTGAGATCCGTACAAAACACATAAGCGCAATGTCGGCACCACGTAGAATATCTGAATGTTAAACCGGGTAGTACGTAATGTTGCCGCTAGGTTTTAAAAGGTTAATACAAAGTCGGTAATCAAAAGGTGAAAAAGAAATTAGCGATTGACAGGCCTACATGAACAAACACAAAATTACTTACTACAAGTACAAAAATGCAATCTTCACACATGAATTAAGAATTGTTACTTTCCTTTGTCAGCGTAAATACTAATACCAATGAGGTGACAATTTGTCTGGCAGTATAAAGACATTGAAAACTTTATTGTGGTGGCTATCCGTTAAAAACACCTTACAATCTAATTTGTATTCTTTTAACCAACTCGTACGATGAAAACACAATGTATCAGGTTTCATATAATTCTCGACATGTTTCGATGTACGCTACACCATCTTCAGCGGGAAACTGTATTAGAACACTTTGAAACTACTGAAGAAAGCCAGTTTTTGTACCAACGAACCTGCAAGTATAAAAACTGACTTTTTTCAGTGGTTTCAAAGTGTTCTAATAGAGTTTCCTCCTGAAGATGGTGTAGCCTACACCGAAACATGTCGGAAATTATACGCAACCTGATACATTGTATTTTTAGTATACGAGTTGGTTAAAAATAATACAAATTAGATTTAGAGGTACACGGTATGGACAATTTTAAAAAAGATCACACAGTGTTTTAGAATTCCTTGGTTTCGAAGGTTACATTCGATCTAGCCGGCATTAAACTATAGGCTGTAAGACCGCCGAAAAGGGGTTGATTCTCGGAAAAACTGCGAGATTATTTCTTGGATCCACCCAGCCCCCTACAGAGTTTTTTTTTAATTGAGGAGTTGGAATGGAGTGACATGGTGTCAAGCTGACCGCTCACTTTCAAGTTGTGTCGAGATTAAGAATCAGTGGAGCTATCTCTCACTTCCCCACACATCTTCATGGAGTGGTGCATAATTTTTACCTCTATTTTCGGAGGCAATAAACGCAAAGTTAAATTGTGAGATACCTTACTTTCAGTCAACACCAGCGACAGAAATCTAAGGAGTCTGGCCTTAACGAAAGACGCACAATTCGTTTCACTAACGTCATTTACAAGCAACTGCATGGGCATAAAACAATTTATAAAATTTTCTAATTAAACATTTTTTAAACGACTTGAAATTTTAGCCAAGAGATACTGGCGGTAAGGGCTGCCACACCAAGAAAATTGCCACAATAGTTTGTTAACCTTTTAAAGCCTAGCGGTAACTTTACGTACCACCAGGTTTAACATTAAAAAATTCTACGTGGTGCCCACATTGCGTTTATGTGTTTTGTACGGATCTCAGAACAAACAGCAACTTTTGCCTTATAAAACATTAAGAGACTGGTTTTTATAACCGAAGTGGTGAGTGTTTACAGCGCGGTACGCACTGAGTCCTTATATAAAACAGATAAGCTTCGTCTTTAACCTTTTAAAGCCTAGCGGTAACTTTACATACCACAAGGTTTAACATTAAAAAATTCTACGTGGTGCCCACATTGCGTTTATGTGTTTTGTACGGATCTCAGAACAAACAGCAACTTTTGCCTTATAAAACATTAAGAGACTGGTTTTTATAACCGAAGTGGAGAGTGTTTACAGCGCGGTACGCACTGAGTCCTTATATAAAACAGATACGCTTCGTCTTTAGAGGGTTAATACAGGAATTTAAGAATGAATGGAGCTTCTCATACACTCCACCTACTCCTTGACTGTACTTCATACAGTTAAAGGTGTACTAACATTCGATATACCGAATTTTCCAGCCTATATTACCAGCTCAGTAAATCCACATTACCGCGCATTGCTGCCTAGTCACATGGAAATAACTGGATATTTCGTTCTTACTTTCTCAAATTATCAACGGACTGTACCTTCCACTCTTCATCTTCTTTCAGTTCATTATCATTTATCTCATCTCCCCCCCCCCCTTCTTCCGACTTGTTACGTCATCACATATCCGTTTTGCTTCTTCCTTTCACAGTGTCCCAACACCCAGCTCTATACAAGCAGCGAGATTTGACAACGGTTTGTTACATCCCAGAGGGGAGGGAATATTTTACACCAAGAGTCCTTACCTCGTTATCGGCTTTTGTGCAAGTCTGCAATATTGGACCGTCCACCTGCTTTCGTCCTGCGGCTTACCAGGCGGGGAGCAGGACCCAGTAGCCTACATGCAGCTACATACATATGCTTGTGCGAGAGATAACACCCCGAAACAGTTCCTACTGTTAAGACCAACAACCCTAAACAGGAGGATTCTAGGCGAGTTTGAACGCTCTAAGGACTAAGATTAACCTGCAATACATTTAAAGATTCAGTATGTACCGCGCAGTAAACACTCTCCGTCTCGGTTATAAAAACCAGCCAGTTAATGCTGTATAGGGAAATAATCGGTGTTTGTTCTGAGATCCAAACAAAACACATAAATACACTGTGTGGGCAGAACGTAGAATTGTTTAAAGATTCAGTCCGTACCGCGCAGTAAACACTCTCCGTCTCGGTTATAAAAACCAGTCAGTTAATGCTGTATAGGGAAATAATCGCTGTTTGTTCTGACATCCACACAAAACACATAAATACACTGTGTGGGCAGAACGTAGAATTGTTTAAAGACTCAGTCCGTACCGCGCAGTAAACACACTCCGTCTCTGCTGTAAAAACCAGCCAGTTAATGCTGTATAGGGAAATAATCGCTGTTTCTTCTGAGATCCACACAAAACACATAAATACACTGTGTGGGCAGAACGTAGAATTTGTGGACGTTAAACCTGGCGGTACGTACAGTAACCACTGGGCTTTAAAGGGTCCAAGTTAAATCCTTAATACAGAAGTTTCTCTCGAGGATTGTAATAATGATTGGAAAATTGAAATAAATTAACGTATGTAAAGATTTGAAGATTGAAACGAATGAACGTGCATAAAATTTCAGTTTGAACCTCAGAGAGAACACGTGTCCTACAGCGTCTGTTCAGCTAAGGACATATAGGCATATAACGGCTGTCTGTTGCACGAATCAGTGCGCACTATACAAACACACTACTTGGACAAGCTGCAGTTTCAGCGTTAAAACTACCGGTACGTATTGTAACCACGTCTACACTGTACACTTGGAGTGACCTGTCTTCGTTGCAGGAACACATCTGGAGTTGAAGATCAGCTGCTTGTTAAAGGAGCAAACAGTAGCTTTATCACTTTTACCTGATGAAGACAGTAGATATAGACGCCGAAACGCTAGGGTCTTAAAATAACATAAAAAATATTTAAATGTCTTTGTAATTTAAAAATTTTAATTTGATGTGTTTAAGAAAACCCTCTCGACAAGACTCCAAATATACATACTAAAAATATTTTTAAGATAACCCTGTACGCTACACGGTGTTCCTTATAACAAGTGCCAGCTATCTAAAATTCATGTACTATAGATCCTTAGTCAAGGGTTGAATTTTACTCATACGAAATACAGGCTCTACCATACTGTGACAAAAAAGAAGATGGCATGGTAATCACAATTTTCTAACACCATTATCGCTACATGCTTGTAATGTGGACTGCACGCTAACGCTGCTGGACATCCTTGCTGTATAGAAATTGTTGGCCCCGCCCCATCTCCATTGCTCAATCCAGCTTTAAAAAAGAGCTCCCTGTATTACTTCACACTTTTATTAAATATACGCTATTAGCACTATTGTTATTGAAACTATAAGAATCATATCATAACTCCACACATGTTACTAAGCACGCCGTTACTTCACTTTACTTTTGATATAAAAATTAATTTGCAAAACAACCACGCGGAGTTCACTGTACAAAGCACGCATAAATTTCATACACACACACACACACACACACACACATGAGGTACCGCCGTGTAAGGGAAAGTAACCCGATATGATATACGTTTTTAATATTATATACGAAGTAGTAAGCAATCATTAAACATTTTTTACTGCATAAAATGCGAGATATTCAAGAAAACTTTCCACTTGATTGTGAAGCGGTTATAAGTACGTTCTGTAAGAGCATTGGCCTATGTTCTGTGTCAGCCTGACAGCCTGTACAGGCTTGCTCGGTGGCTTGACTGCACTGTCAGCACCAACAAAATGCGCCAGTCAGCGGACCGTTCAGGCTTTGATATCAGCCGCTTTGACTTTAACCCCTTAAAGATGAAGTGTGTATGTTTTGTATAAGGACTCAATGCGTACCGCGCTGTAAACACTCTCCACTTCGGTTATAAAAACCAGTCTCTTAATGTTTTATAAGGCAAAAGTTGCTGTTTGTTCTGAGATCCGTACAAAACACATAAACGCAATGTGGGCACCACGTAGAATTTTTTAATGTTAAACCTGGCGGTATGTAAAGTTACCGCTAGGCTTTAAAATGTTAACACAGTATTTTGCACACATCTTGTTGTCTGCGTGTTCCTTAATGTCAGAACACGCAGCTGTCGCATTATGTGATTGTGCCAGATGTCATACAATGGATACAGGGAACATTTTCTGTCAGGTAGAAAATATTTCTACAATTTATGTACTTTAAACGTACCGACCTGAAATTCGCGCCTCAGATATTTAAATTCTCATCGAGTATAAGAAGGTCCGAAGCGCAGGTTTACAATATTTTGTGAGAAGAATTTTCGTCATACAATTAGTAACTTAATGACAATGGAGCACAAAAAAATTCTTTCAGCATTCATGAACTGACTGAATGAAACACAGCACAAGTTAAATGTTATCCAACACTGTCCAATTCAAAGCACCTCCTCCCTGCACTAATATGGCGAATCCAGCACAGTTTCCATTTTTCCCCCGTCACTATTTTACCTACCAGGGCCGCACAATTGAACATTTTCGGCCCTGGGACAGGAAAACAGAGAAACTGTAAAGCAATGGGAAAAAGAGATAAGGAAAGAAGAGGAAAAATATTTTGCCAATTCCTCTGTCCTAAGAAACGCTTATGGGCATGCGCGAGAAACCTTTAAATCCTCGTAATGGCTGATTCCCCGTTTCATCAGAATTTTGTACAGCACACATTCTGGCAATCTCTGTACAACATGCGCTATAGCACGAATGTCGTCTGTCTGTCTGTCTGCCTGTATGTCTGTCTGTCTGTCTGCCTGTATGTCTGTCTGGCTGTCTGTATGTCTGCCTGCCTGCCTGCCTGCCTCCCTGTCTGTCTGTCTGCCTGCCTGCCTGCCTCCCTGTCTGTCTGTCTGTCTGTCTACCTGTCTGCCTGCCTGTCTGTCTATCCGTCTGTCTGCCTGTCTGCCTGCCTGCCTGTCTGTCTCTCTGCCTGCCTGCCTGCCTGCCTGCCTGCCTGCCTGTCTTAATGAATTAAGTCATCATCACAATCTATGTCTACCGCTAACGTTCCAGTAACAGCAAAGTCACACCGCCCTGGTCTCGGAACTTCACTACTAATCTCCCCTACTTACATCCCACTGTTCCAGGCCCCCTTCTCCTAAAGGTTTATAAAAATTAACTATAAATTCAAACAATGCAGAATTGGAAGTTTGCTTCACATTCCTCTCGAGCGAATAGGGGCTCATCACTGCAAGACTTTGAAGACGACGAGCGAAGGAAATTCCAAGACATGGAGAGTGTACAGTCAGGGGCACGCCAAATAGACACAGGACTTAATAATAACAGAGGAACGGATAGCACGCAGGTCTCCAATAAATTGTTTCCGTCTCACAATCCTGCCTAAGACTTCACATACCGTACGAGTTACACAATTACGTTGGAGTCGCCTACGGACTGCAGTGCCTACAGTCACCTCACACAGCCTAATTAGGCACGCAGTGACCGAACTTTGGATGGAATATTAAGAATGACCATTTCTGTTATTACTTCTCCCAAGTTTCGCAGTCCTTCCCTCTTCTACCTACTTGTTCACAGCAGGTGTCGAGGTTGTTTATTTTCACTTGATCACACTCAGACACACACCACAGTCGGTAGGACTCCTCTGGACGAGGGATCGGCCCGTCGCAGAGACCTCTACCTGACAACACAAACACTGTACAAGACAAACATCCATGCCCCCGGTGGGATTCGAACCCACGATCCCAGCAAGCGCTCGGCTGCAGACCTACGCCTTAGACTGCGCGGCCACTGGGATCGGCCTCCTACCAAGTTCTCAGACAATTTAAGTGATGTGAGGAAATATTTAGAGGAAAAACAGTAATGCTTACTGTTAGCACAGTAAATAAACGTTGCGACCAGGGAGGCTCAGTCGATATAACGACCCTCTACCGGCTGGGCGGTTCCGACAGCCTTCGAGGAACACCCAGCCTCCTTTACAATGGCTAGTGGGTCTTTCCCAGAGGTAGATCAGCCGGGAGCAGGTGCAGTCCACCCACCCCTTCTATCGCCGTGGCTGCGAACGGACTGGAGCTACACCCCCGCCTAGACATGTCATGGGGTGGCCATTACCTTTACCACATACAAGTCAAGTGCTTCCTCACTCAGAGTGTATATGTGTGTATATATATGTATATATATATATATAAGCTAAGTCTTCGTGTTGCGTCTTTATGTATGCTTCAAAGTAGTTATGAAGATGGGCAGAAAGTGAAGTTATAAGACGGCTGCTTAATTCGCTATTACAGATTCCATCTCTTCCCATAGACATGACCACACTTGTGTGTGTGATTTGTGAAATTGTGACTCTCCCTGAAGATGAACCGAATGACGGTTCGAAACATGTCTTTAAAGGGTTAACAGCTAATGTATGGTATGCCACACAGAAGAGATTATAAAGTACACGCGGCTTTACCTTCTAAGACATTTATGCATCAGAAAAGTCACGTCTTTTCTATGCTTCTAGTTTGCTTTATGTTGTACCTGAAAACACTACAAAACCTTTTTATAATTTTTAAAACACATTTCATATAAGCTTTTCAGGACTCTAAATCTCCTTGTGATACTCAGAAAATGGCAGACATGATTTACGAGTATATTTTTAAGCAGAAGGCGTAGCATTTCCACATCACATTACCATTTTATTTTCATAGTTTACTGGCAACAGACATACCGCATGAATCTTCACTGATATTATCAGGTAGAAAGAAAAAATCCTTTTAATTTATCGACCGTAATTAAAAACACTCTTTGGGTCCCCAGATTAACCCTTTAAAGACGAAACGTATATGTTTTATATAAGAACTCAGTGCGTACCGCGCTGTAAACACTCTCCACTTCGGTTATAAAAACCAATCTCTTAATGTTTTATAAGGCAAAAGTTGCTGTTTGTTCTGAGATCCGTACAAAACACATAAACGCAATGTGGGCACCACGTAGAATTTTTTAATGTTAAACCTGGTGGCACGTAAAGTTACCGCTAGGCTTTAAAAAGGTTAAAACTCTCTGTGTGTAATATTACGAATTCTTATCGCAGTTTTTTAATTCCCTTACCTCACTTCTGACAACGGACTGTAATTTTTACTGTTTCTATATTCAAAAAAAAAGGGGGGGCAAAAATGCGTTTACTAATACATTGTAGCATTCATTTCATATCGCTTGTTAACGAGCTAAATTTAAATCTGGTATTTGCTTACACGCAAGGTCAAATACTTCGATGACAAAAATATCAGACTGCTGTGATGTATTACGACATAACAGCAACGCATTCCAAGTTTATAGAAGCACGCCACTTCTTACGGAAATACGCTCAAAACTGACATATAAAGTCCACTACCCCAACAGCCTATATAACCAAATGGACTTGAAAAACTGGCCCCCTGTGAGAGTCCATGTTTCAGAGTCCTGCTTGTGAAGTAACTTTAGCAACGGCCCGCCACGTGTACCTATTGAAAAGACATACGTGTAATTGAGTGTCACGCTGGAAATACACGTGAAAACCCAAGTGAAGACAAAGAAATGCTCACTGTAACACTTCCACAGCAAACAGGAAAGAGAGAAACTGGGTGTTAGAAGCGTTCAGAGTGCGGACTCTGGCATACGTCGCACGTGACCTGCCCGTCTTCAGGTGCACGGTGTGACACCTGAAGCACAGCAATTCTTGGTCAAAAACGGAACGACCTGAAATTTAAACCTCTCTTGCCTTCGAATCGCCCACTGAATGCACTGACACCCGCGCATTTGTGAGACGTGTGAAGAGAGACACTCCCTTCAGAGGACGGTTCTTCAAAAGCGTCTTCGCTGGTCACAGAAGTTGCGAGGTGTCAGTCAAAAGACACGATGTAACAAGGAAAACACACAAATATAAACAAACATACGTCATCTTGCAAAACGAGTTTTTTTGCGCCCCCCCCCCCCCCCCCCGCGCAGCTCTGCACACAGCTATGTGTAATCTTGATTAGTTTAGACGCACGTGTTCTGACGCCTTACGCTGTATCCACTAGCTGGCCTACAGAAGCGTCGTGTTCCATCTGTTTAAAGACGTGCAAAAATTTAAATTTATGCCCCATATAGACTTGAACATCTGACAAACGGTGACTAACTGGAAGTGACGTATGCATTTTCTGACAGAAATTTTCTGTTTTCTTCTCAAGATCAGTTTGTTAAATAAGGACGCTACCCACACTCCAAGGCCAGACGTGTTTTTCTCAGCAGCTAGCAGTATTTATAGCAGTGTACTCACCACGTGGAGAGCGTCGGTGTCCCTGCGGAGGACATCGTGCGTTGTCGTCGTCCTCTGTCCCGCGGACACCGCCGCCGCCGTCAGCTGGTTGTAGTGATGGGCAGCGGCGGCAGCTTGTGCCGTCTGGTGGAGCGAGTTGAGGGTTTGTGAGTAAGGGTCGGTGACGGCCGTCACCGAGTTCAGATAGTCCAACTGGTGGTGACCTTGCGCCGCGGCAGGTGACGCCGCTTGGTGATGGTGGTGACTCGGGGGTGGCGGTGGGAATGGCGGTGGAAAATACGGCGGCTGGAAGTCCGTGGCGGACACCGAGTGGTGATGCGAGGTGGGTGTCATCCCACCGGTGTTTGCTGCACCTCCCCCAGTGCCAGCGTTGGAGCGGTGATGGTGGTGATGGTGCGAGGCGGCGCTGAATGGAGACGAACCACCCGTGCCAGCCGACACGGAACCAATCGAGGCGATGGCTCCGTGACCAGTCAACCGGTCCTGCAACAGAACGAGAGGATATTACGCCACGTGCGGCGGCACCTTCGGACGGAACTGTGCGGTGGAATCACTACAGCTACCAGAAGTTAACAGACGTTTGGTGTAGCGCGAAATTTATTTTAAAAACAGCAGGAGAGCGAAGCTAACTCACCTCCGTTTAGTGCCGAAGTTAAGAACAAATATCTATACAACTTCTTCTGCCCCGATAGCTCAGTCGGTATAGCTATTCGTTACGGGCTGGGCAGTCCGGGGATCGAATTCCGGTGAGGGAGAGATTTTCCGCGCCTGTCCACACCGACCCTGGCATCCACCTAGCCTCCAGTACAATGGGCACAGGGTCTCTTTCCCGGGGTTTAAGCGGCTAGGGCACGCCGCTGACCACCCTCCTCCACAGAGCGCAGAGATTAAATAATTTACCTATACGTCTGCTGCCCTTCCGGGCCTTCATGCCCCGTGCTGGGGCGAATTCCACATTTACCTTTATAGAAGTCGTCTGCAGCTTCTGCTTCAAATAAACATAAAACTAATTTCGAACATAAGTACATATTTTTATTTTTAATAAAATGTAGGTCATGTAACCTCATGTTTGACGCGAAATTGCAAAATAATTTATGTATCTATTCTGTGTAGCATTTTTAGCGTCCGTCCCTTTTATCGTGTCCCCCGAGCTCAGAGCACAACATTGCCAACCATCTGAGGGAAAAAATGCACATATAGGCCTAGTACAGTTAAAAAAAGACTCCTGCACATTTGTAACGTTTTAAGGCCTAGCGGTAACGTTACATACCACCAGGTTTAACATTAAAAAATTCTACGTGGTGCCCACATTGCGTTTATGTGTTTTGTACGGATCTCAGAACAAACAGCAACTTCTGCCTTATAAAACATTAAGAGACTGGTTTTTATAACCGAAGTGGAGAGTGTTTACAGCGCGGTACGCAGTGACTCCTCATATAAAAGAGACCCGCTTCGTCTTTAAAACGCTAATGTAGAATTATTTTAAAATCTGCCCTCACAAGATCACATTTCACTGTTACCACACACGTTACAAGGCTTCTCATATTCTAGCAGCAGTGCGGGATCAATTGTATGTCCGTTGTTAGCGCAATAAAAAATGTATAGCGCATGCTGGGTAAACAGCAGAGAAAGCATATTAAATTATCGCAATTACAAGTGCTTTGCTGGACATCACAAATTTTACGCTACTTCAAATGTACATCGAAATTTAACACCCTGAAATCAAAATCTAGACGCAACAACAGAGAAGACGCATCAGAAAACGCACTTTCCAACGCGTCATACTTGCACTACTACTCTTTATTGTCACAGTCCTGTGGACTGATTTATCTACATTTCTCTCTTTCTTCCAGGATACTATCATTTCTTTCCCCCTTAGGATAAAGGCACTATAACCCTTCTCAAAACTTGGCGCTACTCAATGACCAAACTTTGTATCCCAGCAGAGCTGAAATCTTCAGCAACGCCAATGTGACAGTCTCATATCTCTAAAATATGCAGCGAGTACAGACTAGATGTTACCACACATTAGGCCCATTCTACTGCTTGACGTGCCTACAGCTGCACGCACCTTCACCAAAACCCACTGTTCGCCCCTGTCGTCCTCACTGTACGTACGATCGACTGATATAATTAGAGACGGATAGTGACTTTCGGCAGGCTGCCACTCCTGCACTATCATCCGTAATTTATTGCAATTATATGTAAATTAAAAACAGCAAAAAAACGAAAACTCTTTTGTACTGACTCTGTAATTAGCACTTCGCCGTAATTGTATACCTGACACTATTGGTCTATACACCTTTCCTATCACCTGTGTGACGAATGTGATTGGTTCCGCGCTGCAATTACCTAGTATTACCTCGTCTGCACGTCATCAAATCATTCTTTTTGTATTTTTTATTTGAAAATGTGCATAAAATTAACGCATGCGCCTAAGAGGAAGGTAATATTTTATTACCAAGGCAACAAACTGAATGACGAGGGTATCAGTTGTTGAGGGTGTAGTCTCTCCCCTTATTTGCCTTGACGGCATACTGAATGGAGGTGAAACTCCATTCATTTCTAATCTCTATGCTAGAAAGAAGTGAGCTGTCAGCTTCACGCCCTAGCAACTTTACAAAGGAGAAAAGAACAACGGCATTCATGAAACAGGTGCCTGGATTGAAGCCACAATCCTTATGAAAAATGCGGAAAACGGGCAAGTCTTTCGCCACCACCGGATGTCAAACTCTGAATCCTCGGACAGCCAGCCCACAGTCACTATACAGACTGAGCTATCCAGAGTCCGCTATGCAGCTCTAAAATAAAGAACTTTATGGTGGAAGCCTGAGGACAAGCGTAACTTGCTTTCTGTTACGTTTCTTACCACCGATCGAAGAGGGAATTCCGAAGATGCGAAATTTATCAGCCCTCAGTCCAGTACGTATGTTGAAGAGTTGTGCAAATATCATACTGGGGAAAGGCTTGTAGACATTATTCCTTCCTTCACTGCCAGTGCTTTTAATTGTTCAACTCCTGCTGTCGCAGTTGATACATACACACCCATAAGTGCGTAGTATAATGTACAGTTTCCTCGTTCCTTTCCTTCCCCAAGTCCAGATGTCAAAACCGACTTACCTCGACATTTCTTTACATTTGAAATGCCGTAATTAACCTTTTAAACCCTAGCGGTTATTTTGTGTACCGCAAGGTTTAACACTCACAAATTCTACGTTCTGCCCACACAGTGTGTTTATGTGTTTTTTGTGGATCTCAGAACAAACAGCGATTATTTCCCTATACAGCATTAACTGACTGGTTTTTATAACCGAGACGGAGTGTGTTTACTGCGCGGTACGGACTGGGTCTTTAAACAATTCTACGTTCTGCCCACACAGTGTATTTATGTGTTTTGTGTGGATCTCAGAACAAACAGCGATTATTTCCCTATACAGCATTAACTGACTGGTTTTTACAACCGAGACGGAGTGTGTTTACTGCGCGGTAGGGACTGGTTCCTTATATATAAAACAGATATGCTTCGTCTTTAAAGACTTAACAAAGGCGTGTGCTTCCGTCTAAATGTCAGATTAACCTCTTAAAAACAAACTTAAATTTTCGACTGGCGGTAGAGACAAGGTGTCCCTGATATCTCGCCTTCACGCCAGTTTGCATTCCGAAGGAAGCTAAAGGAATATTTAAGCTGTGGATCAAAATGTCCCTGTTGCTGAGCACTCCAATGGCACATGCGCATTTGGTCCCCTTCTGACACATCCTTCCATTATAATAATCAGGCGTTACGGTAAGGTCGGTTTATTTTTAAGGACCTACATAACTTCCTTCAGGATTCGCATTACATCAGCGACATAATGGGTTAAGATTGCCTTCAGAAAAGTAACACCCTGTAGATTGATCACTACGTCGTGATGATTCATGGGAACGTCCGTCTTCAGGACAAGAAGTACCGTCATTCTTTTGCTTTGTATTAAGCGCTAAGGTAACGCGTTCAAATACTCCACAGTGACATCTGGTGACACGCCAGAGCACCAATTCTGTCACCCTACTACGCCATGCTATAAACCCTGTAAGTATGGTTCTGAAATTTAATGACATCGTGTATGTTTCCTCTCCTGAGAAACTTTATCTTTGTTAAATGATGTCGTCAGTTGTAACATTACACAGTGTGAGTAGGGAATAAATGCATATGGGGCATTGGTGGAATGATACTCACAGTGGAAAACTGAAGTACTGGGAGAAAAACATTATACAGCGTCGGTGGTAGATGAATGAATGAGTATGGAGCATTGGTGGAATGATACTGACAGGGGAAACTGAAGTACTGGGAGAAAAACATTATACAGCGTCGGTGGTAGATGAATGAATGAGTATGGAGCATTGGTGGAATGATACTGACAGGGGAAACTGAAGTACTGGGAGAAAAACATTATACAGCGTCGGTGGTAGATGAGTGAATGAGTGTGGAGCATTGGTGGAATGATACTGACAGGGGAAACTGAAGTACTGGGAGAAAAACATTATACAGCGTCGGTGGTAGATGAATGAATGGGTATGGAGCATTGGTGGAATGATACTGACAGGGGAAACTGAAGTACTGGGAGACAAGCCTGTCCAAGTATCAGTTTCTGCACCCCAAATCTCACACGGACTGCTCTGGGATTGAATACATTAAAATGCTTAATGTTTCTCAGACTGCCGACAAAGTCCAATTGCTCTGCTACAACGAAAACCTACGTATTTTTCTCACCTAGTACAGTTACGTTATATATAGTACAGTTACGGTATGTATAGTACAGAACAGACACCGACTGTTTATCCAAAGAATATAAGGGTTGTATTTGAAATTGATCCGCATTTTTCTGTGCAATGGGAAGTAAATTTTTCATGTTTGGATAAACTTCTAGTACAAAGTGTTAAAAGCGTCAACAATTTAGGCTTATACACAGTCTTTTTTTTTTCGCCCATTCTGTTGACTGTATTACAGATACAGGATGTCACTTAACGCAACGTATTCAATAGGAATAACAAAAAGAATTTCTCGACTACTGTAATATACAGTTTATTGGGGGTCCAAAAATTTTCCAGAAATCCAGGTGTCACGTCCAAATTGTAGGCGTCAGTAAGTGTGACATGAATCAAGTTCCATACTGAGGGCCCAAAATTCTGCAATGACCTGTGAACCTCGCTGTCATCTGAGGCTTTCTGCTAGGCGCATGCGCAGTGATACATATTTTTTGTGTAAGGAAAACACTGCAGTAATTTTGCTGAAAATATCGGGCACATTCGTAGAAAATTTCGTCGTCCAGGCGACGAAGGCCTCCGGGATTTGTGAACTCCTGCACCTCAGTATTTCACACATAAAAATCGGACGTATTAAGCGTTGGGATTCCGTCCCTTCACATTACATCACACTCTGCTGCCGTTACTAAACTGCAGCGTATATTTACATTCTGCCTGACTTAGTCTCAAAAGGTAGAGGGAAAAGGCAGGCTAAAGGTGTTCGAGAACAGGATGCTGTGGAAGATATTTCGGGTCTAAGGTGGTGGAAGTGACTGGAGAAAACTGCATGAGGAATTCCATGACTTGTTTCCCTCAAAATAATATTATTCAAGTGACCTAATTGAGGAGAAAGAGACGAGAAATGTGGCACGCACGTGGGTAAAACAGATATACATGCACAATTTTGATGGGGAACCTAATGGTAAGAGACCGTTTGGAAGATTTAGGCGAAGAGAGGAGGATATTAAAATGGGTCTTAGCCTTTTAAAGCCTAGCGGTAACTTTACGTACCACCAGGTTTAACATTAAAAAATTCTACGTGGTGCCCACATTGCGTTTATGTGTTTTGTACGGATCTCAGAACAAACAGCAACTTTTGCCTTATAAAACATTAAGAGACTGGTTTTTATAACCGAAGTGGAGAGTGTTTACAGCGCGGTACGCATTGAGTCCTTATATAAAACAGACACGTTCCGTCTTTAAAGGGTTAAATAGCATGGGACAGCTTGGACTGAATTCATCTAGATCTATAGCTACATAAGGACAAGTGGGGGGCTGTTGTGAATAAGGTAATGAACTCTGAGGTTTTGTAAGATACGGGAACTTTCTTGACTACCTGAGAAACAATCAGCTTTTCTACAAGTATTTCGCTCCATGCAGTTAATTCGTTACTTTGAGATCTTCGCTCTTCTGGGGTGTTAAGCACAGTCGAGTCGTAATCCTTTACCGACGTTTCGGGACAACGTATCTGTCCAATCTTCAAGGATCAAGAAGTCCAAGAAGAAAGGCTCGACGCTGCGTAACACCCCAGAAGACGGCACAACTCATCACTACTCCGGCGCAAGCCTGACATCACAATCCTTACGTTGTTACTAATTTAGTTGTATTCTTCCTGACGGTGGCCGTAGAATTAAACTGAGACGCATGCGTCTTTACATGTAATTCGTGTTATGAGAGGTGGGCGCACTGGGACAGCTTTTATTTCAATTTTACGTGTAAACAGAAGCACAGCGGTTGTTTGTGCCTTCCCTAGAAAGCAGCCAGTCCCCAGTGTTGGTACGTACCTACCAGATTACACGGTGTGTCATAACATAGGCAACTGTGATAAGGATCATACGTCGTGCTTTGACTAAATGAGTTCTATCACAAAGAAACACAGTTACATATCTGCGGTCGGGGGCACTGGCCCCAAAATATTAATACAAGAAACGTTACCTAGGGGTCAATCTTTCATGGACCAATATATTTGAGCTTGTGGTAACTAAAACAAAGAAATTCACACAAGTTGATGAAAATATGTCATAAACGCAGTAATACCTCCTACATGTTTCGGCTATTCATGTGGCCATCAGCAGGGAGGTGCGTTACGAAGACTAAATACACTGAGACGTTACGCAGTTTGTGAAACAATGCACATTTAAAATATTAAATATTGAAATTACGCGATATAAAATAAGTATTGCCGTTTAACTTTTTAAAGCTAGCGGGTACTTTAGGTAGCACCTGTTTTAAAGTTGAAAAATTCTACGTTGCACTGATAGTGCCTTTATGTGTTTTGTACGGGTCTCAGAACAAACAGCAACTTTTGCCTTATAAAACATTAAGAGACTGGTTTTTATAACCGAAGTGGAGAGTGTTTACAGCGCGGTACGCACTGAGTCCTTATATAAAACAGATACGCTTCGTCTTTAGAGGGTTAAAATACAGATACAAGTTTAATTCTGGTATTCATCATCGATTATTTAAAATGCGTTAGCTTGTTTCACAAACCAAATAAAAATTTCTGAATTTTAGGGCACAGTAACAAAAGCAGACCACAACCAACACATGACACTGTTGATATTCAACTAGGGCCCAATTTTTTTTTAACAAGCCTCTGTTTTTCAGTCGTTACAGGCTAATGTACAAGAATATTTCCTGATCCCTGTCTACTTAAAACTTTGTACACCCCTGTGTAAATTTTATTGCGCGTATCATAATAAGTTACAATCAATAGCCTGACGTTCGCTGGAACTAAAGTTTTTGTATAATTAAAGTTTTTCTGTAATTAAAATTTTTCTCTAATTAAAGTTTTTCTCTAATTAAAGACAACAGTCTGTCGACACAAACACAATCACCATAAAAGTGGGATTCAGAAATGATAAAACTTTTCTATCCCTTTGAATTTCATTACGAACTAAAGAAGCCCTCGGGCCATGGTGAAGTTCTGCAGCAAACTGCTGTTTAGAAGCGGAAGAGTCTTACCTCCATCATTGTGGACATGTTGAGAACGGGCGCGTAACACAGCGCCAGCTTGGCCGTTCAAAACTGTTCAAACTAGCGCAATGAGAATGTAGCTGCTATTGTAGTTGCTGCATACAATTGCTGGTAACTTCCTCTGAGATTGCGTCTTTACAAACACTTCATATAGCCACAACGTCATTTCAAACGTCAAAATAAATCCACTAATCCCAGCAGAAATTCCTGTCTCCACTTGCCGCAAGGCGAGATGTGCAGATTACACACAGTATAATCCTGTATAATGCGAACACTTGCTCTGTTTTTTAACAGCTCACATTGTTGACTAAGTTGCCAAGGATTAATACCTACACGTCTGCGTTATCCTGTCCTTACACTGTGCAATTCAGGCGAGACGCGCGCGCAAGTTACGGAAAATAATGTACTATTAATCACATTAGAACATTCATAATTGTTTTTAAATGTAAAGAGAAGTGTTTTGATAGCTTAAGAATTTATCTCGAATAGGCCCAAAAATTTCTACGTCCAATTGAAATATTTAATTCTTTTAAGGGGACTGTATCTGCGTAGATTTGACTTGCGTGTCAAGTTTAATTTACAATTACAACAAGATCTCCGTCTACAGTCTAAGCTGGCGGCACATTTCTTAAAATGTTTAGGAAAAAATTTCGCAAAGCATTTAAAACCGGGTTAATGTTTTGTATATCAGAATTCTTCGTCTTGAATTAAATGCTGACCGGTCACACACACAGGTTCAAAACTTTGTGTTATCAAACTTCTGTGTTATCAAACTTCTGTGTTATAAAATATAATGAATATTAATTTTGAACAAAAATTAGATTAATCTAATTATTTTAAAACATTCACTTAGTACACGAAAAAGTCAGTACCTAATACTGACATACTCTCAATTACGAAGTAATTAGAACTATACTTAAAATTAATGTGATACACAGAAATAGATAATTTGCCTATAACTAAGTTTGGATCACATATGAAAACAATAAAAATAAATAGAAAGAAACTTTATTAAATATGTTTTGATTATTTGAAGGTGACGTGAAGAAAATTTCTTGTCCATGTAAAACAACGGGGCCAAGTGGAATTCAGAACACCAGACAATCTTTTGTGATGATAACAGCAACACTGACTGTGACCACTTCAAGATGACGAATTGTCCTACAAGTCTGTCATTAGATAGATAAAGAGACGAAGACAGAATCCACTTTGTTCCTTGTTACCCCACAGCATGCTCGTCAAAGGCACGCAAACCAACAGCACAGTGTAACCCACTTCTCAGTCACTTCTAACTTACACTGTACAACTTAGTTACATGCAGAGTACGCTATTTAAAGTTTAAGTCGCCCTTCAACCTTAACACTTCTCCAGGCCAGTAGTTATGCACGGCATGCGCGAAGTGTCTACATCCACTCGGTAGTAACGTCGCAATGTTCAGTGCGGTTCTGCGAGTGCAGTAACGCTGTACCCCGTGACGCGGGTCGCTTGTCAATGTGGACACGCGTGCTCGCGTTCCCTCGCGTCCAACAGGCGGGACACCCAGAGAGGCACTGAGAGATGATGATGATGTTCGGGCCCGAGGGGGCGCAGCTACCGGGAGTCACGCCCGCTGGTGCCGATACTACTACTGGCGGGGCCGTGGCCAGTTCCCCGTCCCGCCCCGCTCTAGATACGTCACAAGATCACCCCGGGGGGACACATATCGAGGGGAGAGAGAACGAGATGGAGAGAAAACATACAGGAAGATGTGCAAATTGTAAGGAGGGGTGAGCCAGTAATTAAAGACGCAGTCTCGGAGCGGTGACATCACGTGACATGGGCTGTACGTCCCGCAGTTTCGTGGAAGGTAGACGTCTGGGGGCGGTAATTGGTGAAACGGAGTGACGAGACGAGAGGAGAAAGTTGTGAGATTCCAGTGAACACTAATATGTGACACCGTGCAGTTTGGTACAGAGGCTTTGGCGGAACCTACTGCCTGCCCTCTTACTTACGCTGGGTTCGTCAGGCACTTTTAGTGGAACAGGCTCTATGTGTCCTATCGGTCTCTTTATGTATATATGTACCTATCTATCTATCTATCTATCTATCTATCTATCTATCTATCTATCTATCTATCTATCTATCTATCTACCTGTCTGTCTGTCTGTCTGTCTATCTATCTATCTATCTATCTATCTATCTATCTATCTATCTATCTATCTATCTATCTACCTGTCTGTCTATCTATCTATCTATCTATCTATCTATCTATCTATCTATCTATCTATCTATCTATCTACCTGTCTGTCTATCTATCTATCTATCTATCTATCTATCTATCTATCTATCTATCTATCTATCTATCTATCTATCTATCTATCTATCTGTCTGTCTGTCTGTCTATCTATCTATCTATCTATCCATCTATCTATCTATCTATCTATCTATCTACCTGTCTGTCTATCTATCTATCTATCTATCTATCTATCTATCTATCTATCTATCTTTCTATCTATCTATCTATCTATCTATCTATCTATCTATCTATCTATCTATCTATCTATCTATCTATCTACCTACCTGTCTGTCTATCTATCTATCTATCTATCTATCTATCTATCTATCTATCTACCTGTCTGTCTGTCTGTCTATCTATCTATCTATCTATCTATCTATCTATCTATCTACCTGTCTGTCTGTCTGTCTGTCTATCTATCTATCTATCTATCTATCTATCTATCTATCTATCTACCTGTCTGTCTGTCTGTCTGTCTATCTATCTATCTACCTGTCTCTCTGTCTGTCTGTCTGTCTGTCTGTCTATCTATCTATCTATCTATCTATCTACCTGTCTGTCTGTCTATCTATCTATCTATCTATCTATCTATCTATCTATCTATCTATCTACCTACCAACCTATTTATATATCTACGTGTCTATATACAGATACCTTCTATCTCTTTAACTATCTATCTACGTAGGTATCCGTTGCCTATCTATCTATCCATGTGTCTGTCTATATACGTATATTTATTTACATATAAGCACACATATGCATACCACTGCAGTTATGCGGTATATGTGCCCAGCTGACGAACTACGAGCATGTCTCCAGCATGACGCAGTGTAACACCACAAGCACAGTAACATGTTAACGGATGTTTCCAACGTACATTTTGAAACTAGCGTCTCATTTCGTGCAGTCTCCAAAATTTCCCTTCCGTAGGTTTACAGGGTTCTAAAACCAAAAATTTGTTTAGGAATTTCTTGTTGAAACTTTGATTCCACAGAAATTTATTCCGCTGTTGCGCTGTTTCGATTCAGACACAGATCGTTGATCGCTCAGTATGGAGGAAACCGTTTTGCATGCAGTGACACTGGACAGGTGAGACATCACCGCCGCAGCACTGAGCGTGTGCTGCACATGGCGACAAGAACTGACAGTGCTTCGGGTGCGCATCTGAACGGCAGCCGGGAAGGTGGAAAAGTCGCAATGCCCCTACATTATTCGCAGAGCATTATGGCCCACAGCTACAGAAGGTTACAGCTTTGGGCAGCGGTCCGGTCCTCCGCGATGTGACCCTCCCACCCAATCCCCTGTCCTGTACCGTCCTTCCAGCACAAAACACCAACTCTTACCGCTCTGTTCACCCTTCTGGGACTACCCTAGAGACAGAGGCAGTAGCAAATCTGTCCGAAATGTTGGTGCCTACGTACCAGTCTACACAGTATCAAATCCCACAGCACTGGTGTATTGAATATCACCTCCACTTGGATTCATAGCAATGTTTTGCATTAGCTACTGGGTTTTACGTCCTAGGTAAGATTGTTTGTTCTTCAGACACTCACAAGGATGCACGATTTCAGTACAGAAGGAAAGAATGCGTGCAACACATTCAGGTATGCACAGAATTCGTGCTTTCTCCGATGTTAACGACTGCACTATCTACCAAACACATCAACAAAAGTTATTTCGAGAAGTGGACAAGGAATGTACGCTGAACCCTATAGGTTATGGGACCAGAGTCATTGCAAGGGACGTGCTTTGTGTGTTCGCCCTCGTTAAGCTATGAATACCAATATTACACGCGAAAACAGACGGACTGTAACAGCTCCATGTTAGGAAAATCTCGTAAAGGGGCCAGCCATAGCATCTTGACACGTTTTACATTTCTGTGCCAGTGGTTATTAACCTTCTGTGCACGTACCACCCGGAAGAAGCAAAATATACTTTCTGGGGTGCCATACATACCGAATTTTTCTAAATTTCACTGCAAAATAAAAGAAAACTTTCATTTTATCTCATTTTATGCCTATGTTGATCCTCAGGCGGGGAGTGCACAAATCCAGTGCGCCAGTTCGTTGGGGCAGCTACATTTTGTAGGGTGACACCCGATATTTGTGGGACCTCAGTATGGAACCTGCTTCAAGTCACCCTTCTGGCGCTTGAAGGTGTGAGGTGGCGCCCAGAATTTTGGAAAATTTGTGCATTCCTACGCGACATGTCAGGCTTCCGCCTTCATGTAGTTGAGGCCTTCGCTCGTCGGGGATGTTACGCGGCGTAGTTTGGTAGCTGGTTACCGACGTTTCGGGACAACATATAGAACCTTGGAAACTGGACCGATAGTTTGTTCCGAAACGTCGGTGGCCAAACATCAACATACGCAACGCATCATCCCAGATGAGAGAAAGCCTTGTACACCCCTGTCTTAGGTTCAGAGATCTGAAATATTTTAAAGATTTTTGTGTAAGCTGGAGAACACACTTTGAGAAAAGACGGGTGCAAGCTGCAGTACGGGTTTATAACCTCTGTTCTATATAAAATACAATGAGGAGTGCGGTTTTAGCAGAGTCAGACGTTCGTCATGTGGACGGGACGCTAAACCACTTTCCATCAATCTCCTGATCATCAGGGTTTACTTCGCCAGCAAACATCAAAACATGCCGACCTTTTAACTTCTAATAGCAGTGGTAAAAGTTTCAGTCTTTCATGATATGACACCGTGTAATTTGGTATATTTTTACCAACTTTTCGGAGGAACTTTTTTTGTCCATCTTCAGGGTAAGGAAAGACGAAGGCATCAATCTCCTACGGACCGGCAGTAAAAATATACAAGTTTATACAGCGTAATTTCGAAAAATATCAATATCTGGACCATGAGTCTCCATGCTTCGGTCACAACCTTTGTTGTGAACTGGCTCGCGGGCCGCGCGTGTAAAACCCACAGTACATGCTACACCTGACAGCGTAAACTGAAACATGTACATATTATGGAGTTTTATTACAAAAACGCAACATTATTATATTAGGCTAACTGCCTTAACAAGAGGAAATACTACTTTGATAAAATCTTAAACACGAAATGTCTTCCCTCTCGCCTTTCTGTCAAGGTCACGCTGTACTTCCAAGTGGAGGGGTCGCCTAGATTTATTCTAGCTAAAGACAATTGCATTATAGTGCATACATAATTTACAAATATGGCCGCGGGCTGCATAACACAACCTGGCGGGCCACGGGTTGGAAACCCATGACTTAGACATTATAGCTACTTCTGTCTCTCCCTCCCTGTCTTTAGATCAGAATTCCCTACCGTACTTATGAAGAAACCCCTTGCCTCTAACCACCCTGCCTGCATCATTCACTTAACTCCACCCGTTTATCCCACCAAGTACTTCTCGGGACACTACCACTTCACATCAGTTTATTGTCCTTGCCTCGCAGCCAGGCATCATTCTGCAATCGTTTTAGCTTAGGCGGTTAGTCATCGGCTTGTATCAAAACAAGCGCCTGTGTTCAATCCCACTACAGTGTATGTGGAATTTGGGAAGAAAAATACAGCACTGATGCAAGTTCGTCTCTCAACACTCGGTTTTTCCACTGCCGACCATCATTTCTCGAATGTTCTATAATCACCTAGCATCACGGCCTGGTAGAGAAGGTCCGTATGAAGCCGCCATACCAAAGGAACAAAAACTGGTGCGTGTTACAGTTACTGAGACACTGTTCTTACGCACCCACACAAAAACTGGTGCGTGTTACTGTTACTGAGACACTGTACTTACGCACCCACACAAAACAAGTGGTAAAGCAGAGGTAGTGGTGCCTCTGCGCGCACCATGAGGAAATATGAAGAAGAGATATTTCTCCAGTCATATGAAATTTCGGAACCAGATTGAGGTGTGTAAGAAGCTTCACATTCCGGCCGCTTTATCCCCGGCGAAAGACCTTTTAGTATCCACTGAATAGCAGAGTTGGCGAAACCCAAAAATTGTAGTAGAGTTTGGACAGCAGAAAAGTCTCTTGTCCCAGAAGCGGGCGGACGACAAAATAGCCAGTAAAATCTTTTTCGTGTTAGTAATATGCAATGACTAAAATATGGTACTGGATTAAATAGGTGTTTTTGTATATAGACAATATTTTACTGCTTGGCTGAAGTGCGGTGGAAAATAGACGCCACTTCTACCTTCTCAACAGCTACAAATGTCACGCAAAAAAATTCAGCGTACAGAATCTCGTTACAGGTGTTTTAGTATTCAAACAGCACGGCGGGGGGGGGGGGGGAGATAGCTTCCTCTATAAACTCACTTAATTCCGAACATCCTGTATTAAAATAGGAACTGACACGGCTCAGTCACGGCAGTAGACCAACCTTCCTATGGGCCGGTTGACCTATGAATCGGGCTTCGATTTCCGGAAGGAGCAGGAAGTCTATAACTTCTCGACAAAGCAAAGACTGGCTCGAGGCCCCGCTACCTCCGTTCTAGTGCGTACTGGGACGGACGCTCTAACTGGTTTGATCAACACAATGAGATGATGATGCCTAAACAAAATGAAGCTGGCAGGAGGAAGGCCAAGTACCAGCGCCAAGAACTGTTGTTAAAGCTTTGAAGATGAAACGTAATCTGTTTTATATAAGGACTCAGTCCCTACCGCGCTGTAAATACACTCCATCTCGGTTATAAAAACCAACCAGTTAATGCTGTATAGGGACACAATCACTGTTTGTTCTGAGATCCACACAAAACACATAAATACATTGTGTGGGCAGAACGTAGAATTACATTTAAAGACTCAGCCCGTACCGCGCAGTAAACACACTCTCTCTCGGTTACAAAAACCAGCCAGTTAATGCTGTATAGGGAAATAATCGCTATTTGTTCTGACATCCACACAAAACACATAAATACATTGTGTGGGCAGAACGTAGAATTATACTTAAAGACTCAGTCCGTACCGCGCAGTAAACACACTCTGTCTCGGTTACAAAAACCAGCCAGTTAATGCTGTATAGGGAAATAATCGCCGTTTGTTCTGAGATCCACACAAAACACATAAATACACTGTGAGGGCAGAACGTAGAAATTGTGAATGTTAAACCTGGCGGTACATATAGCAACCACCGGGCTTTACAGGGTTAATAGATAGGCCCACACGAACACAGCAACGAAATTCCACATCCCACGAACTGCTCAGAATAACTGTATAGCTTACATAGCATTGGCTTCACACGAAGAACAACGGCCCATAGATATATTTATACACTTATTTAGCTAAGAAGGGACGTGTGTTTAATACACGACGCTAATAGAATAGCGTGATAACAAAGAAACGCACCTAACTAAATACCTACTGCATACGGAGCGCGCAGAGCAATTTTCATTAAGTTTCTGCATAAAAATATGTTGCAATATTTGTGAGTCTTCAGACGGTGTTGTTGAAAGTTTCAAGGTTTCTGTGTTTCTACGTTGTATCGACTGGTAAACAGTTACCGACGTTTCGCAAGATCCTAGTACATTCAAAACATCGGTGCATATTGGCAGTTGACAAGGCCCAGCATCCTAGAAGAACTGAATATTAAATATGGCGTCATAGTATATATGTAATTAACACGTAACACGCTTGATAACACGTTCACTAACGTTTCATGACACTTCTAAACAAAACTCAGGCCCTCTCTCTTACAGTAGCCTTGTGTATTTAATTTCTATTCCAAGTTTAAGTTCCGATTTTCTCAGTTAGTACACCCTGTATATGGTAGGTGCTTACTAACGTTTCGGTGGAACATAGTGATTCCATCTTCAGTGCAGAACATGCAGGTACTATGTTGATAGGAACCTTCATACATAATGATGCCATGACACAAAAACAACATGACAGTCTCAAATATCTTATCTGAAAATCATACCACTCTTCTATAATATACAGTGCGTTTCTTTTATCGTTGCAAGGAGTACCGCAGTTGTCACGCGATATCCCTGCAAATGCACGGTTTCTGTACAATAAAGCTGCCATGATCCGTGACACGATAAAAAAAGCCGAGCACCCGTGGATTTACAGGCTAAGTTGAGTGGAACAATCGAGTAGACTTGGCATCATGAAATGGATGGCAGTTTTTTAATGGCGAAATATTTTGCTTTCCGTGGAGCGCACAGAATTTGTTCATATTGTTTAGAAAAATTACAAGATTTAATCAGACCTCTAAAGACTAACAGCAACCGGAATTATTTTTAAAGACTCAGTCCGTACCGCGCAGTAAGCACACTCCGTCTCGGTTATAAAAACCAGTCAGTTAATGCTGTATAGGGAAATAATCGCTGTTTGTTCTGAGATCCACACAAGACACATAAATACACTGTGTGGGCAGAACGTAGAATTGTTTAAAGACCCAGTTCGTACCGCGCAGTAAACACACTCCGTCTCGGTTATAAAAACCAATCAGTTCATGCTGTATAGGGAAATAATCGCAGTTTGTTCTGAGATCCACACAAAACACATAAACACACTGTGTGGGCAGAACGTAGAATTTGTGAATGTTAAACCTGGCGGTACATAAAGTAGCCACTGGGCTTTAGAGGGGATAGTTAAAGACTCAGTCCGTACCGCGCAGTAAACACACTCCGTCTCGGTTATAAAAACCAGTCAGTTAGTGCTGTATAGGGAAATAATCGCTGTTTGTTCTGAGATCCACACAAAACACATAAACACACTGTGCGGGCAGAAAGCAAAATTTTTAAGGTAATACGCGATGTTGTATAAATGCTGAAGTTTAAAGGGGCAAGATTAAAATATAAAGGAAGAAGACACTGCACCATTTTAATTACACCAGCACATAAACACTCATATAAAAATGTAAAGACAAGTTTACAAAAACAAACCTCATGGCTTGATATCTCCTTTAAATCCACACTTGTAGAAATCCACATTTATAATTTCTTGCACGTGATGGCTCCTCTATAAGCTAACGAATCACTACATAACATCTAAATAAAGCCACTAAGATGCTCAAAAGCAACACGCAACATCGCAAACATACGCGACATGCGTGACACAGCAGCACTGTAGAGGTTAGCAACACGAAATTCAACGATAAAATAAATCGCAACAGACTGAGAGCACATCGATTAACAATCGAAAGAAACGCACCGCAACATCACTATCGACTGTCGTCCTGTCCTGACAACCGTAGCCACACAACTGTCTGTTCAGCTGCTCCATAACTGTTAACTGCATTCACTCGCTGTTTTCTGTTCATTCTAACCGAATTGCTGCCTGAAGCAATGGGCATGGATTTAAGTTCTTGGACCAATCAAAATGCTACTCTCACTTCGTAAGTCCGTCCCAGCTTACGTTACAAATATCCCTTTGGGCGACATAAATAAAAACAACTTCCATTTTAAGTTGTTTTCGTTTTATTTTTTTCTTCTTTCTCTAAATTAAATTTTCAAAGCAAAAACGACGCATGTGTTAATTCCCAAAGTATTTACATTAAAAATTAAAACTATAAAAACAGGATAATTGAAAATAAATACGTAAATCAGACTATCACAGACTAGGATAGCTTGAGTCAATAACATACTTTACAGGATTATAGGAAAACTAATGGAAATTTCCCAGTTACTACAGAGTGGTGCACGTAAAGTTAGCACGTATCAGTTCCACAATTGCGACACGTTCCGTAATAGAGAAAGGCATTTTCTTTTATCAAGACGGCATACTTGGCATGGACACAGACACTGAGTACTTAGAAGGAGTGAAGTGATATGACAAGGGTACGCGCATGCGCCAGCTTTGTAAGCTACGTTCACAGTACAAGCAAACTGCGCGGATATGAGTTACTTTTAAGTGCGCCACTCTGTATACTCAATGCCTTTCGTGTAACAGCAATTTTGTTGCTACATAACTGTACCAATTCTGTTTCAAATATTAAACGTATCGAGACGTCAACGATGTCGGAAATTTAAATAAAAATATTTAAATGTAAAATTTCCACGTAACAAAAGACAGGATCATGGCGAGATTTCGTGTTTCTATATTGCTTTGGTTGAGGGTCATTGCTTGGACACAAAGCAGTGTCTGAGGGAGTGGTTTCCGATGTTTCGAAAGAATTTAGTGCCTGCATCTTCAGGGCCAAGTCATTCAACAAATTTATTTTTGTATCATGATTACACTTTTTGCACCATTTCATTACGCATCTGTAATTTATTCTTAACACTGCTTACCATATTCCACGTTTCTTATTTTACTCTCTATATCAAATTATTGTTTTTGCGATCTGCATTACAAATACAAATTTCCACATTTCTTATGCCTTTTTTTACCGGCCAATATATTTTCCAAATATGGCCTTATATTTTAGATAAAATAATGTGGGTCGTTTCCAAAATAAAACTTTATAATGCAACATCCAAGGGTCAAGTAGGCCTGCATACTTGCCATCTTTCCAAGAAGCGCCTGATCTCCCCTGTTTTTAATAAAGTTACACCTATTATTATTATTATTATTATTATCATCATCATCATCATCACCATCATCATTGTTATATATTTACTTGGTCCCTTTTAAAATCATATACAAATACAATTTTATAAATTTCTTAAATTTTATTTCTGAGGCTTCATTTCCATGTTATGTATTTTTATATAACGATATGTATATAACCTTAGAAATCTCAGACACATGCACTGTGTATATTTCATATCTGTTTGAATAGTCAGCCTGAATATTAGCCGAAACATGTAGCTGATTGTGTATGATAAATAACTTGTGTTAGGCTGAATATACGGTGGTGCTGATTATGGACTGTTTACGTGTTGAATGCTGCTGTGTAAAAATGCACCAAGTGTAACAGCATAGTAGTTTGCTTTCAGAAACGACGTCTCAGTTTGAAGAATACTCCCTCAGTGTGGTCCGAACGGACAAACACTGTAAGGACTTCGGACACGCTCTAGAACACAGTGCACATGTTACTTAATTCCTGGGCCATGACACTATTTATCACAATAAGGATCGATTTCGCGCTGCCCTCCATACATTCCCACAATTCAACAGATATTACCTGCCCGGACACAACACTCGGAAGTACATTTCAGGGGTCCCAAAAGTTTAAATTCATTCCGAAAGAGGAGGATAATGGCGGTAGAAATCTTTAGCGAAATACTGCATTTACGTAATCGGGCTCAAATATTTTGCATCTAGCAAAAGAGATTTCACATTATAACATCTCTAAATCGGAATACTAAATCCAATGTAGCTTAGAATTTGGTTAGGCACACACATATCTGTATTGCATTTGTTCTTCATGTTAAAAAATTGCCGATCCCAGTAGACGCGCGGTTTAAGGCGTAGGTCTGCGGCCGAGCGCTTGCTGGGATCGTGGGTTCGAATCCTACCGGGGGCATGGATTTTTTTCCTCTTGTACAGTGTTTGTGTTGTCAGGTAGAAGTCTCTGCGACAGGCCGATCCCCCGTCCAGAGGAGTCCTACCGACTGTGGTGTGTGCCTGAGTATGATCAAATGAAATCACAAAAACCCTCGACACCTGCTGTGAACAAGTAGGCAGAAGAGGGAAGGACTACGTTAAAGAAAATTCCACTAATGGACTCATCAACGTGTTTGAAAGCCTTCGTACAAAAATTTGGTAAAGACATAAAGACAAGCTTCTTGAACTAGAAACGAATGTCTAATACTATACAACTAGTTGAAGATCTAAACTGCAGGTGATGGTGACAATGACAGTGGTGGCGGCGGCGGTGGCGGTGATATTCCACCAATAATAAAGAAAACAAAAAAAGAGACGACGCAGAAAACGAAAGCATCCATTAAAAAGCCACCTCGGGCTAAACACAAAAGATCTATGAAAAGACAAAACAGGGAAGATGATGAGTTATTTGACACATAATGAGAGAGAGAGAGAGAGAGAAATGAAAAGAACAAAACAGAACAGAATGACTGCAAGACAAAACAAAGAAGAGGAAAAGCAGAACTCGAAACTTGCAAGCTGCTTAATTAGAGTACGGATGGCTGAGCACATGGACAGTACTCTGCCAACTACGTGAGTCTGGGTAGCTCAGTAAAATCACTGGCTACGGACGGGAGGACTCAGATTCCATTCCGAACAGAAGGTGGCGCGGCCGTAAATTCCTTATGGATCCAAGGATCAGCAATCCTACCACCCGCTGTTCCCCAAGGACAACTTCTTTGGGAGTAAGGCGGCCGGACGGTCAAACTGAAAATTCGCCGCCATACAGGATCAGTATCTAAACGGAGTTTGCAATCCTTGCCCTCTAATAGGGGTGTAGTAAGGGGGCGAGGGGTGCAGCCACCCCGGGCAGCACAGTCAAAGGGGTGGCAAATTGGGCAACAAAATAAATATTTTAAATGAAAAAAAATTATTTTTAGCAATTCTACAAACCTTAAATTACTAAGCCGAATACAAGTAATAAATAAACGAATAAATAATTGTGATTTATTTTAAAGTCCATCATTTCTGTTAAGGGCGGCTACTGTGATTACTCGCTTCGGACGCCAAAAAAAACCAGTTAAGTCACTGCAAACGTGCGCTAAAAACCTAGGTACGCCACTGCACATAGGTTCCTTTCTTTACCACTATTACCAGTTAATTAATGTGTTGAAAAGAACTTGTCTTGGCACCCCTGACACTATTGGACACATTACAATAAAAGCCACGAATATTTAGCACTGCCAAATCACAGGAAACAATAACACGTATTTTAATTATCTATGAGCGCCATTACATCCTATATCGCGTTATCACTGTGTGTTACCAATACGCAATAAGGCAGTTAATTACCGATAGCTACTTGTACCGCTGTTGCAACAAACAGCAGTATGGTAAGGCAAGTGAGTCACGTGGCTCCAGATTTTTTCGCGGCTCCGGGCGAAATCTCTCAAATCACGTGGCGGCTTTATTGCTCACTTCACGCGTCTCTAATATCGTTCGTTTCCTGTTCCGGTAACACAAAGTTATCTTCAAACAAATCTAATTGCAAGGTGCGCCGTGCACATCCGACTGGTGAAACAGATTCCATGTCACAATGCGTTTAACCCTTCACAGCCAGCGTTTCATATTTGAACACTCCACGTTCTGCCCACAGACTGTGTTCATGTGTTTGGCGTGAGTCCCACAGCCCACTGACATTGCTTCCCTATACTGCGTTAACTGATTAGTATTTGAAATGGAGATGGAATACGTTTACTGCCCAGTACGGACTGAATATTTAAATATAATTGAATTTAAATTCCGTACTGAATGGGACAGCGAGAAAACCTCAGGGAAAGGGACTACTTTGGAGACCTAGGCGTAAATGGGAGGATCTTAAAATGGCTTTTCAAGGAATTATTTGGGGGGGGGTGGTAGAGTGGTCTCAATTGATCTGGCTCAGGATACGGACAGGTGGCGAGCTCTTGTGAATGCGGTAATGAACATTGGGTTCCATAAAATGCGGTGAATTTATTGACTAGCTGAGGATCTGTTAGCGTCTCAGGAAGGGCCGTGCCCCATATACTTATTTATGAAGTTAGTTAGTTACGTAGTTAGTTGGTTGGTTGGTTATTTACAAAGTTAGTCAGTCAGTCAGGTAGGTAGGTAGGTAGGTAGGTAGGTAGGTAAGCAGGTAGGTAGATAGGTAGGTGGGTAGGTAGGTAGGTAGGTAGGTAGCTAGGCAGGTAAGTAGGTAGGTAGGTAGGTATGCAGGCAGGTAGTAGGTAGACAGGTAGGTAGGTAGATAGACAGGTAGTAGGCAGGCAGGCAGGCAGGCAGGCAGGCAGGTAGGTAGGTAGGTAGGTAGGTAGGCAGGCAGGTAGGTAGGTAGGTAGGCAGGCAGGCAGGTAGGTAGATAGACAGGCAGGCAGGCAAGCAGGCAGGCACGTAGGTAGGTAGGTAGGCAGGCATGCAGGTAGGCAGGCAGGCAGGCAGGCAGGCAGGCAGGTAGGTAGGTAGGCAGGCAGGCAGGTAGGTAGGTAGGTAGGTAGGCAGGCAGGCAGGCAGGCAGGCAGGCAGGTAGCCATGAGAAAGCGAGCGGGCGCAGACAATTCCGGCTTCCTGAATGTTCTGTTCTGCAGACACGAGGCGATGGGCAAATCCTAGACAACCAGGTAAACTAAGTGAGATGTACCGTGGTCAGAAACCTTTTCGATTTGCTTTCCTGCATGCAATAAGATGCAAAAACAGAAGTCGCTGGACCGGTACGTTGCGAGCCGTATGCTGACTAACCGCCCGTCACAGCACTTTGCGCTCTTCTGTTTAATGGCGTCTGAAGCAGCAGACATGTAAAAAATACTGCAGATTCACAGTAGCTTGTAAGCGTTAACGATGGTGACAAGTTGAATTTGAGCAGAAAGAAAAAAAAACAAAGATGTGACAATAGAATAGAGAATTGTAGGTGTTAATCAGTCTATTGTGGCTGCACATGCCAGTGGGGAGAAAGACTACAATTTAAAATAAATCAACCTTTGAGTAAATTACATTACATGAAGAAGGCAGAAGAAAAGTTTGCATAAACAAGGCATAATGGTGTATAAAACAATTTTTCAAAATAAATGGAACCAAATTATGCAAGAATAAGTAAATAAAGAAGGCATATACGAAGAGCTTGTTTTAAAAACCCCGCTTGTCCCCTGTCGACAAGAACCGGGTTTGCGCGAGTGTTTTAAAGCATGTTTTTCTAATTACATAAAAATTTCGCAATACAAAGGTAAAAAGAATGCATGCCGTCGAGGTTAGTATAAATTCGACGTTTCGGAGGAACGCGTCGCTTACATTTTCTTGCCCTGAAGATGTAAGTGTCACGTTCCCCTGAAACGTCATTAATTTCTAACAGACCACACGGTGTCACATTTCATACGATGGCATTATTAATGTTCGTCGCCATGGGAAAATAAAACGCTAAACCAAGAGGTTTATGCAGAGCAAAGAGCGTTCAGTCAGTTAGGTAAATGGCTGCAGTAGATGGACCCGGGTTTGGCTGCCGGCTGACATAGAAATTCTTCGACAGCATGCACACTGACTTCCACACAACACACTACCTAACACTGGCAGCTAGTACATCGCCCGGAAGTGCAGCTGATCGCTTGTGTTCACATGTGCTGCCTAAGCCTGTAACAAAGAGAATTTTGCCACAGTCCCTCGACGTCTTCAAGCTGTAGTAGCGTCCATACGCTCAGTCCTTCCGTCCGTTTTAACTTCTAAAGTAATAGGTTTGTGTACAGTGTTCAGGCCACAGCAGTGCAAAGATAAATTCTAAAACGGAACTTCTGGGAGTATTGTAGCTTGTACAGGCGTGTTGTCTGGAATAATTCACATTAGCCTGTTAAAGCCTAGCGGTAACTTTACGTACAACCAAGTTTAACATTAAAAAATTCTACGTGGTGCCCACATTGCGTTTATGTGTTTTGTACGCATCTCAGAACAAACAGCAACTTTTGCCTTATAAAACATTAAGAGATTGGTTTTTATAACCGAAGTGGAGAGTGTTTACAGCGCGGTACGCACTGAGTCCTTATATAAAACAGACACGCTTCGCCTTTAGAGGGTTAAGTCTGCGCAGTTCTCAGATATTACGCAGCGTTCGGTGATAGTTCTGCACCGACGTTTCAGGATAACCTGTCGGTCCCGTCTTCAAGAATCAACAAGTCGAAGAATAATTCTTGAACCTTGAAAATGGGCCCGACAGGTTGTCCCGAAACGTCGGTACAGAATTACCACTGTACGCTGCGTAATTTCCCACGAGAGCGCAGATCTTATATACGTCGTGGCGGAAACCCGAAATCCCGAATTTACATGCAACACGGCGCCAGCGTTTTGTGACACAAACTTACACAAAAAGTTAGATTTGTTTAATAAAATACTGGATCACGAAATCGCGCAGCTTACTAGGTGACCAGGCGACGAGATTAAAATGACGATGCATATGAAGATATGTCGTTCTGAATGTGACGCCAAACAGTTTCCTAGCGTGCCCGAGGAAAAGCAGTTTGAGTGTCTGCAGAGACTGGACTTTTTGTCTTCTCCGAAACGTCCATAACAGTTCTGGGGCCCATCCACCGTCCTATTCAATAGCCCCCGCGGTTCTCTCTCCAGGGGTAAGGCGGCCAGGGCGTTAAGCAAACCACTTACATCCATCTAGTGACGTGGTTACAAGTAAATCAAACTATACCTCCACTCCGCCACACGCCTTAATGTCGTCGACAGAATGCTTAGGAGAAAACAGAGATTTATTTCTCCTACCAGGAACCAAACCCCCAATCGCCCAGCCCGTAGCCTCTTCACTACATCGACTGAAATATTCTTCCTGCTCTACCTTAAGCTAGATACCACCCTTTGCACAGAAACCTGATGCACGTATTTGCTAAATATATGACACACCCTACAAAACCCTATTCTTTCTAAGTTGTTCAGCATCTCGCAGACTACGAGACGATGTGCCTGTCCGAAAGCAGACGACCACAATCCAATTGTAAGTACCGTTAGACCGCAAATTTCAAACGTGAATCAAGTGCAGATCATTCCATTTCCATATAGAGCAGAAGTTCATTTACCTGGCATGATTGGGGGAACAGGATAAGCGAGTGTAAAGAAGGGTGAGCTACAGAAAACGTATTTCCATGTGGGCAAAGACAGCAAAACAAAACAAGAAATAAAGCATAGAGTATTTACAGAGTATTGCGAACAGTGAAATATGCGACAGTGTTTACTGCCTGCCAGGTGTTGCGGGATTCGCTGTGCCGTCAGTTCCTTCCTCTAGAAAATCGGCAGTGTAAATCGTGGTTATGTACACAGCAATGGACACGCGGAAGGCAATACTGTCAGGGAAATTATTGCACCTCCTTAAGCACTGGACAAATACAACTATGAGCCATTAAAAAATTATTACATGTTTCGGCACCGAGATGCCATCTTCAGGGGCCGTTCAATACAAAGGAATGTCGCCTTTACAGGGGTGATTAAAATATTAAACATTAAAATTCTAAGATACACGAATTTAAAAATCATAAAATCAAAATTGTGTAATATTAGGCCTAAAAGTATAAAAATATTAAAATTATTCCGTTCCCGGTATAGCGGTTGCTTGCAACTGCACGGATCATGCGTACACACGTGTCAAACGTAGGTAAGATTTTAATGTTTCATGTTGTAATCACCCATGTCAGGGCGACATACTACCTATATTACTGTGTTGGGGGCTCTATGCTTTTGTTCTAAAACCCCCCGTACGACGATTGCACTCCCGGTGCCGAAACATGTAGCAGTTTTATAATAGCTCATTAATGTATTTTACGTAGAGCATAATTTGATGCGTGCGATAATATAAGCATACGCACGGTACGCATAACATAAAACTGTCAGAGCAAACTTGCCGCTAAACGGAGTGCCGGATAAACGAACGTCTCCCAGTTACGCCCCACTGCGCACTGAGCTGAATGTTCAGCTCCTCACGCACAAGTGCTCCTCTCCATTTACATCCATTTATATGTCATGTCATTATTCTTTTGTAAAGCGCACAACCTGAGCGGTGTCACTTCTTGGCCGTCTCCAGACACGCCCACAATAGACTGACTTAAGATGTCACTCATGTGTCACCTGCAGCAGTTACGCCTATAGTAAAGACCTCACAATAATTTAAATTGGAAACAGACCCAACATTTCAATTCACGATGGAACAAAACATTAATGGTGATTTATTGTGGCGAATGACTTTATCGTATGGAGACATCAAATGTATTCCGCGGTAACCAAACAACTTGAAATGGTTCAGAGAAAAGCAGTCAGGAATTTACATCTCTATGTGTTAAAAAACACGGATGTGAAGATAAAGCAGCAAGTTGTTATACCGAATGCGCTATCACGGCCCACACTTGACGTGGATGTTTTGTATTTTATCAGGTTTACTGAGGCAGCGCCGTGGCTCAGACGGTTAGCAACCGGCATTGCAACGGGTAGCGTCGTGTTCGAAACCAGGAGAGTCCATGTGGGATTTCTGCTGGATAAAGTGGCAGGGGGACAGGTGCCTGCCCAGTAGTCATGCCTTCCCCTGTAAGTAGCAATCCACCAATGCTCCATACTCATTCACTCATCTACCACCGACGCTGTATAATGTTTTTCTCCCAGTACTTCAGTTTCCCCTGTCAGTATCATTCCACCAATGCTCCATACTCATTCATTCATCTACCACCGACGCTGTATAATGTTTTTCTCCCAGTACTTCAGTTTCCCCTGTCAGTATCATTCCACCAATGCTCCATACTCATTCATTCATCTACCGCCGACGCTGTATAATGTTTTTCTCCCAGTACTTCAATTTCCCCTGTCAGTATCATTCCACCAATGCTCCAGACTCATTCATCCATCTACCACCGACGCTGTATAATGTTTTTCTCCCAGTACTTCAATTTCCCCTGTCAGTATCATTCCACCAATGCTCCATACTCATTCATTCATCTACCACCGACGCTGTATAATGTTTTTCTCCCAGTACTTCAGTTTCCCCTGTCAGTACCATTCCACCAATGCTCCATACTCATTCATTCATCTACCACCGACGCTGTATAATGTTTTTCTCCCTGTACTTCAGTTTCCCCTGTCAGTATCATTCCACCAATGCTCCATACTCATTCATTCATCTACCACCGAAGCTGTATGTTTTCTCCCAGTACTTCAGGTCTCCACCCTCAGTATAACCAGACCACAGTTACGTACTCATCTTCTTCTATCGCTGAAGCTGTACAACTTTAATAACTGAGGGCATCACTAAAGAAAACAAAAACGAAGAACCACGTGCAGTGCGGCGGTACGCCCATACATGACACACAATGTCCAATTTCGTATTATATTCCGAATTGCGCCAGTACTGCTTATTCACATAAGAACTTCAGAATTCTAAGTACGGCCCTTCACACCGAAGGCCAACACGTTTAGCGCAGTGTTAACGTGTCTGAGACGTACTTGGAAGACGTCCGGTTTGAATTTCTGCTCTACAACCTGACTCGCAATTCTTGGCTACTCTCAGTTCTCTGAGACGAAACTTAGATATTCGTCAATGCATCTTACCATAATATCCTCATTTCACAACAAATGGTCACTGTAGCTGAGCAGCGTCGTTAAATATCGCGAGTTATATGTCGGCCAACAATCTTGTACACCCCTGTTGCGCAGAAGCAATGATGGCAGTCGCGGTGTCCCGTCACTGCGCCCACCTCCATGTCTTACCGGCATTACATCTTCAGCTTTCCCCTCTACAGCAATCCCAGCAAACAGGGGTGTGGAAAATAAGAAGTAACTGCCAGCGTAAAGGCGAAAACAACATTATTCCTGTGCTTAGTCAATCATCGCCCTATACAGGTCGTGAGGAAGTGGGGCTAGAGCTCCTCTAGTTTTTAAACTCGAGACGAAATGCAGACGAGTGGTTAGCTTCACACACCGGAAACTTCAACGCAGGAGATGGCTGGTTAAACCTGAATTTTGAGCTCGATTATTTGCAGAAAATTTCTTGGCCCTATGGGAAATGGAACCACGATTCCTTGGTGATCCATTGCGTACCGCCAAAAGCATTATCATAATTACTTATCGTTATCAGACGTATAAAAATACAGACGCTTAAGTTTTACGGCCCCCAACTTCAAGGTTGAACCAATTCCTTCAACCTTAAGATGGGAACACACTCCACGCTTGTTCACGATACTCCAAAAAAGGATATATTCAATAATTACAAATTTCTTATTTTCAAGACCTCTACTATTTTACAGAACTTCAGAATATAAATTAAAACTTTAGAAGAAGAAAATTAAATTACATGCATTTAAAGATTTAGTGAGTACCTCACAGAACAGACTTTGAAGTTGTATTGCAAAGAACAATCACTTAAGCCTGTTCTGTAAGAAACACACAAATTCAGACAACACTGCAAAATGCCGTACTGTTTAGGGTTGAGTATGTTGGTATATATACTGACAACTAAACTTAGGCATTCCTTGTGTCGCTCAAACTCGCAAGTTTGCACAGTCGCCATGTTTATATTTATAGTCGACAGGTGCCGCTAGTGGCGTGACAGAAATTCGTCAAATCTTCTAAAGCTACCACCAGCAGACGCACAAACCACAAGACAATTCTTAAGTAGGTCAATAGGCCTATACATGTGCGTGCTACGGGCAGCTGGCAAGTCCTTCTGGTAAGATTTGTTTTCTTATCCATGACGGAGCAGTCAGTGGTTTTTCACGGATTTTCTCACGATTATATGACATAATAATAATAATAAAAATAATAATAATCAGTCGGTGTTTATTAACGTGCAGGCTTAACAGCAAAAGTGCCTATTATGAAGCCAGCACAAAAACACAAATACAACACAAAAACAGCACAGATACACAAAACAAAGAAACAAACAAACAAACAAAAGAAAACAATATTACAGGAAAAGACATATAAAGGTCCTGGGGCAAACACCCTAAACTCTGAAGAAACACAGATAAATTTATTTAAAAAATTGTCCCAGTTCAGCGCAAATATCTTTTAAAGAAGCGACGGGCTTCCTAAAAACATCGATGTCTTTGCACACGCGGTTGCCGGCCGAACACATCTCGCTGACGGAGAGATTTTACACGTAGCAGTGAATAGAGAGGAGTCTCTGACATTACAAGAAGCAACTCGAATACCAGTGGTATCCAAAACAGACGGGCAACATTTAATAATAATAATAATAATAATAATAATAATAATAATAATAATAATAACCACGCACGTAAACAGATGTAGGACAACTGGTGCCCGTCATGTAACAACTCGATTTTGAAGACGCTGTTGGTCTCTCCATCTTGTTTTTCGTCCACCTATGTCGCGTTTGTCTTGTGGTTTGTATTCCAGTGCCATCCTGGGTATTCGTGTTCCACCGGGTTAACAAGTTGCAGCTAATTAAATGAAACTTCTGAGATCACTTGCACGCCGAAGTATCACGGATGTATTAGTCTTCTCATATCTTCGCTGCGTAATGTAAAGTACAAAATCCATGCCTAAGCACCACAACATAAAACCTTATGGGGGACGTGGAGGCACGTATCCACACGCAATTACTCTCGATCCTAGATAACAAGGAGTTGTTATATTTTATGGTTTTCGTATCCTTGCTCTTCAATATATTTCGCTCCGTATTTTACCTTCATTGTGTGTTTGTTTTGTAGTTAGTATTTTAAGAATACTGTGATTTATGTACGTCTTGCTCTACAGCAGAATATTGCTAATTGGAAGCGTTTTAATGTAAAAGAGAAAAACACGCGCCAGAGGACCGTCCTGGTCTAATGTAAGTACCATTACAATGTACACGGAGTGACAAAGACCCGGCCCAAAACCTCAAAATTACAAGACTCTGGGCCCAATATCCAGGGCCGAATCTCCCAAACACGATTACTAACTAACTAACTAACTAACTAACTAACTAACTAACTAACTAACTAACTAACTAACTAACTAACTAACTAACTAACTAACTCCATGGAGCAGAGGCCTTCTTGAGAAGCTAACAGTTTCTCAGCTTGTCAAGAAATTCCCCGCATTTTATGGAACCCGGAGGTTGATTACCGCATTCACAACAGCCCGCCACCTGCCCCTATCTTGAACCAACTCAATCCGGTTCATGCCCCCATCCCACTTCTTGCAGATACATTTTAATATTATCCTCCCATCTACGCCTGTGTCTCCTAAGTGGTCGTCTTCCCTCAGGTCTCCCCACCAAAATCCTGTATGTACCTATCTTTTCCCCCATACATGCTACATACCCCGCTCATGTCATTCTTCTCGATTTGATTACCCGAATAATATTTGGTGAAAACACGATTACAACCATCGGATTTTAAATTAAACCCGTATGACGTCATAGAGAGGGTGTCGTCATGCACCAGCGGTACAGAATGCTACAGCAGGCACCTGAGTCTTGTAGTCTTTTGGGAACCCCTGAAACTCATTCTCAAGAAGCGTTGCCCTGCAGGAGCTGGGCTGGTCGCGCCCCGCCCTGTGCCAACAGGAACACCGTTCAAATAGTATCTAGCTGTCCGACAGACAGACAGACAGACAGACTGGTTCTGAAGATGCATGCAGCTGACCAGGCAGTGTGCGTATTGTCACTTACAGAGATTAAGTGTACTGCTTGTTCCAGCCTGCAAATGTGAGTATTGTCACTTACAGCAACACTAAGCTTCTCTTGCAAAATTGACAACGAATTTTCGGGTTCCATAAATAAGATACAATTTTTGATTTCAGGTTTCCGCCGCGATGTTGGTCAGATTTTCTGGGGTATTACGCGGCTTCAAAAGGTAATCCTTTACCGACGTTTCGGGACAACGTATCTGTCTCATTTTCAAGGGTCAAGACGTCTAAGAAGAAAAGGGACTTACTGACCCTTGAAGATGGGACTAATATGTTGTCCCGAAACGTCGGTATAGGATTACCTTTCAACGCTGCGTAATACCCCGGAAGAGCGCAGATCTGATCAAGATACAATTTTTTGAATCCATATCCGAGTCAACACTGTCATCACAAGAAGGACTTCGAGCCCGTGTTTAAGGCAAAAAGGTAACGCTCACTCTAGAACAGGAAATAAAGGCCCCGAGGGGGAATGAAGGTGTAGCTTCACTCTTCCTTTAACCTCAGCTCTAGATGCGGGGAGGTTGGTCAACGCCATGCTCCGGCCGCTTTACCACCGGGGAAAGACACCCGTACCCATTTTACAACAGGCTGGGTGGGTGGGCCCCAGGGCCGGTCTGGACGGCGGCCGAAAATCCCACCCCTCTCGTTTGGCACGCATTTAGACGCCAAAAATCCTGTACCCAAAGTGATGGTGTATTGACTAATAACGCCGCTTTATACTGCTTGGTCTTACTCAGGCACTCTAAAAAGTTATTACATTACGTAACGCAACTTGAGATTGCCACAACGGCGTTCATGAAGACTCAAGTATTTTGCCTTGTAATGCAGTGCCATTGGGTGTGTAGTTTCCGACGTTTCGAAAGCAATACGATGCTTGGAGACATGGCGGACTGCTCACACAAAAAAGGCAACATCACATTTTACAGTACCTAAATTCTCGCTAAACAATTAGCAATTCATTAGCCTTTTAAAGCCTAGCGGTAACTTTACGTACCCCCAGGTTTAACATTAAAAAATTCTACGTGGTGCCCACATTGCGTTTATGTGTTTTGTACGGATCTCAGAACAAACAGCTACTTTTGCCTTATAAAACATTAAGAGACTGGTTTTTATAACCG
>BLKM01009909.1:0-85729 GCA_013340265.1 Coptotermes formosanus | reverse complement strand
CTTAATGTTTTATAAGGCAAAAGTTGCTGTTTGTTCTGAGATCCGTACAAAACACATAAACGCAATGTGGGCACCACGTAGAATTTTTTAATGTTAAACCTAGTGGTACGTAAAGTTACCGCTAGGCTTTAAAAGATTAAGTAAAATTTGTAAGTCTCTATATCGTTTTGTCCAATGCATTGACAAAGCATGCCTCTTAACGTGACGTATAATTTCGCGTAGTCTATGTCGGCACTTATTACACGATGTGAGAAGTCAAATCGACGCTTCGACCGCTTTAACCCACAGAAATATCTCCTCGTACAGTTTTCATAGGAAGCCGGATGGAAGCAAGAGACAGTCCCGACAGTTTGCTGGGAAAAGAGCACCCGCGAGGGTGGAACCCCGGTTAACCGGTCACGGACTGGGTAACTCCGTCGGCATCCGTCTTATGTAACGAAGTACTTAATTGTTAAGTTTATTCAGCGTCGGTGGTAGAAATATGAGTGCAAAGCGTCGGTGGAGTGATACTGATGCGGGAAATCTGTCCCACCGACACTTTTTAGGCGCGCTTGCAAACTTACGAAAAGTGACTACTAAGCTTCGTCATGTCCGTCCGTCCGTCCGTCCGTCCGTCCGTCCGTCCGTCCGTCCGCCTGTCGGTTCGCATGGAATCACTCGGCTTCCACTTGAAGGATTTTCATGAAGTTTGATATTTAGTATTTTTCGAAAATCTGTCGAGAAAATTCAAATTTTATTGAAATACCGGGTACTTCACATGCAGACCACTCTACATGTGCGAAAATATCTCGCTGAATTCTTCTTGTAACGAGAAATGTTCAAGACAAATTTTGTAGAGGAAACCAAAACACATTTTATGTTCAATAACGTTTTTCCGAAAATCGTACAGTTTATGAGATAATGTGGAAAAATATGGTACAGCCAGAGAGACCACAGATGGCAATATAATACGGCGCATGCGCTTTGCATGCTGGGTAACTACGGCTACAGACACGCACTCAGAACATGTAATACTTATTACTTTTACACTACAAAAATTGTTACGCGAACGCGCCTCACTGTTTCTTTACATGTACACAGCCTCTCTCGTTAACCTTTTAAAACCTAGCGGTAACTTTACATACCGCCAGGTTTAACATTAAAAAATTCTACGTGGTGCCCACATTGCGTTTATGTGTTTTGTACGGATCTCAGAACAAACAGCAACTTTTGCCTTATAAAATATTAAGAGACTGGTTTTTATAACCGAAGTGGAGAGTGTTTACAGCGCGGTACGCACTGAGTCCTTATATAAAACAGATACGCTTCGTCTTTAACCTTTTAAAGCCTAGCGGTAACTTTACATACCGCCAGGTTTAACATTAAAAAATTCTACGTGGTGCCCACATTGCGTTTATGTGTTTTGTACGGATCTCAGAACAAACAGTAACTTTTGCCTTATAAAACATTAAGAGACTGGTTTTTATAACCGAAGTGGAGAGTGTTTACAGCGCGGTACGCACTGAGTCCTTATATAAAACAGATACGCTTCGTCTTTAACCTTTTAAAACCTAGCGGTAACTTTACATACCGCCAGGTTTAACATTAAAAAATTCTACGTGGTACCCACATTGCGTTTATGTGTTTTGTACGGATCTCAGAACAAACAGCAACTTCTGCCTTATAACATATTAACAGATTGGTTTTTATAACGGAAGTGGAGAGTGTTTACAGCGCGGTACGCACTGAGTCCTTATATAAAACAGATACGCTTCGTCTTTAAACTTCAAATCCCACACAAAATTCGCTGGAATCCACACCGAACTTCCGCGGTAAGAGGCAGCCAACCAACCGCCTGAACCAAGGCACAGTTTGTAACTTACACATGGAGTGAACTGTCAGTGGCTAAGTCACTCTGACCCCATCACTTCATTATTGTTACTACCACACTCTAGGAGACGATTAATCCTCACTAATTTTTTTTTTCGAAAAAAGAACTCGGTGGAGAAAATAAATGACTTTAAGAAAAGATTATAGTTATGTGGATGTGACGCCGTGTAGTTTCGTACAAGGGTCACTGGAAATTTAAACCAAACTTTCGGCGGAATATAACACTGTCTCTTATTTAAAGCTATATTTTAGCCTGAAGATACAAGAGGTTATATTTCTGCGGAATCGTTGCTAACCATTAACTGAGAACATAAGGTGTTACAACCCAATACAGACTAATTTTTACACCCAATAACGTGAAAAGTCATATCTCAGCCCTATTAAGTCTTCTAATGACAGAATAAACTGTCGTAATTAGATTATAGTAAGTAAAGTCTCATGCTATAGGGCATCATTAGCAAAACACTCTCACTGACTGTCACACTGCAAGGCAGTTAGGCTCTGTAACCCAACCGACTGTCTCATAAATTCCACAGCTGAAGTGCAAACCTGGCGAACCAGTAGGAGAATTTCCACGCGTATAGCACGTTAAGCACTGCATGCTTTTATACTGGCGTAACAGCTGTAAAACTCTTGCTTATAATTGGATTACACGTCCACATCTTACCGACAGTGAAAAAAAGAAGTTTCATAAACCTGTCTGGAAACATTTAGAATTCAAATTTCGCAACCTGAAGAACATTCATGCTTTAAAATCACAGTGTGACTGGATCATGCATGTGAATCAGCACTACACCCTCTGTTATCGAGAATTCCGACCGTCTGGGATGTTACGCGGCGTAAAGTGATGTTTATCGACGTTTCGGGATAACCTATCTGTCCCACTTGTCAAGGGTAAAGCAATCAAAGAAGAATTTCTTTGGGGATGATTGATCCTTAAAAACAGGACTGGACAGGTTGCCCCTGAACGTCGGTAGCTATCTACCAATCTGCGCTAACATCCTTGAAAAGGGAACGTCACTTTACATCGCGGCGGAACCCTCAAATTACCCATCTTCTGTTATTACTTGGACGCACCTTATTCCACAAGCGGCGTGGCGTATCTACAAACTGTGGATTTAGAAGGCTGTCGGGTGGTCAGAAGAAAGTAGCGGCATGACCGGCAGCTAGTCAACCAGTCCTAGCGCCGATCCCTGAACGGGGGAACATTACCAGACAATCCTGCTGACTCACAAGCAGACGTCAGACCTTAAGGTCACAAACGGCGTCAGACCTTAAGGTCACAAAGGAGGTCAGAGCTTCGGATGACCACGAACAGGTATTACACTTAAAAAAAGATATCGGACTAAAGTGCAGTTGTGTCTTGTGCGTGTTAGTTCTTATTTTTTCTGTTGTGTTCTATTTAGCCAGAGCTCTTCATAAATTTGTGATTGGTGTGAACTGAGCACATAACAAATGGCGACCAGCAGGAACAAATATGAGCAGTGGTACACACTTATGTTTTCGACACAGCCTCTACGTTTTATCCGCAAATTTACTCCGGATATTCAGACTTGGCGTTGAAAACTCAGTTACTGCATCTCCGATTCTTTACATACGTGGTTAAAATCTCTGTCCGCGCGTCGGCTCAGTCCCGTACAATTTTTATTTTCACAACTTCATTTCGGTGAAATTTGTCTTCTAGGAAGTGACGTCGTGTAGTCGGGTAGAAAGGAGAAAAAGCGTCCGACGTATTTGCAGCCTCAGTGTTCAGTGCCACAGTAAGGGAAGCAATGTCGTGACCAGGCACCTTTGAAAACCTTATGGTACCTACCAGTTTACACGGTGTAACATCCCAGAAGATCACAAACTGGGCCCTCACCACAGTAACAACCTAATGACTTACAAACTGTTTTCTTGCTATCCCCTCATACATTTGCCATTACTTTCAGTAACTTTCCTGGAATTCATCGCCAGTAAAGTAGGAGTATAAAGTGGCGCGAAAAGAAATGCACTTGGCAGCGCTGGAGAAGAATTGGCTGTAGGTACACTTACAGACAAAAGTTACTATTCCTTGTGTTCGAAATCTTTCTGTGGTGAGAAAATATTAAGTAGACAGGACGGCTGTATGACGTAAACAACCCCAACACGTGTGGCACACAGTTACCGTTTTATGCACATAAATTTCCAATTAACTTTATCGTAAGAAATTCAAAAACAGAACGTTTGAGACGAATTCAATAATTTGTACCGTCTGTCCTTCCGTCTCAGGGTGAAGAAATTTTCATTACTTTTCCAGGCATCAACAAATTCACGGCAGAGTGCTCTTGTTTGCAGTTCATAAGTTAAGCGTCTGTATAATCAGTCTGCTCGTTCTTAGGTTTGTGATAGGGCAGACAGGTGACAGAGATGCGATTGACAGTTCTGAAACCACAGAGGGATATGAATAGAGAATCACTGTAAAGGCAGCATATCTAAGAACTTTTATTTGCAATCACGAACAGAGCCTGGAGGATAATCATGCATCGGAAATTAACAGAATCCTAGTGAAATCTCATGTCAGTGTTGGGCACTTTCCTGCTTCAAGAACCTTGAAACCAGGACGTTCGTGTCACGCGCATGGCGGGTCGTCCTGCAGACATGTAAAGGTTAGAGGTCAATCATCACGGCCGTCGTATTCCTTCATCTCGCACAAGTATTAACTGATTCCTCTCACGCTACGGCCGCCTTACCCACGGTTCTCCTTAGCCATTGGGTTGGAGGGTGGGCGAGCCCCAGAGGGGGTCTGGAATGGGTCCTAAGGGGTCACGTATTCCGCCACCCACTCCCAGAATCAAATGGTAATTATCTGGTCGCGCATAGGTAGTATAGTTACCGTTGTGCCTGAACCGACAGACACTGACTAATTAACTAACTAACTAACTGACAATCTAACTAACTAACTAACCAACTCCACAGAGCAGATGCCTTCTTGAGAAGCTAACAGTTTCTCAGCTAGTCAATAAATTCCCCGCATTTTATGGAACCCGGAGGTTCATTACCGCATTCACAACAGCCCGCCACCTGTCTCTATCCTGAGCCAGCTCAATCCAGTCCATACCCCATCCCACTTCTTGAACATCCATTTTAATATTATCCTCCCATCTACGCCTGGGTCTCCCAAGTGGTCGCTTTCCCTCAGGTCTCCCCACCAAAATCCTGTATGCACCTCTCTTTACCCCATACATGCTACATGCCCCCGTCCATCTAATTCTTCTCGATTTGATTACCCCAATAATATTTGGTGATGAGTACAGGTCATTAAGTTCCTCGTTATGTAATTTTCGCCAGTCCCCTGTCGCCTCGTCCCTCTTATGCCCAAATATCCTCCTCAGCACCCTATTCTCGAACACCCTCAGTCTTTGTCCCCCCCCCTCAGTGTGAGAGACCAAGTTTCACACCCATAACTGACAGACACTAGTCAGAGATTTTGGTGATAAAATTGACACACTGTGTTCTTCCATGTCACGAAGAGGCATAAGAACTGGGGTATAATTTGAAAGCTGAAGACAAACGTATTTCAGCAAATGTGCCTCAGGTTTTATGACGCAATAAACTAGTATGTAAAGTTGTCTTCATGTTCCAGTTAGCATGAAAAACAAGCGTCAGTTTTAATATGCACAGAAGAGTACTTAGCAAACCTTTATCAACTGCTAAGTTCATTCAACCCTTTAGAAACAAAAAGTGGAAGTACTTTGGTATCCAGCGTTCCCGGATGTCCGAAAAACCGTTGCTTTTTAGAAGGTTTAGAGGTTTCTTCCTTTCTTCTTTCTGGAAGAGCAAAATGTAGATGAAGACGAGTATTGGAGCGTTGGTAGAATAATATTGACCAGGGAAAACCGAAGTACTGGCACTAAAAGCTACCCCCGTGCCTCTCCTTCCACCAGAAATCTGACACAAACTGATCTCAGATCGAAAGCGGGCCTCAGCACATCAGAAAGAGAAGACAAAATGAATAATAGTTAAACATCCAGTCCGTACCGCGCAGTAAACACACTGCGTCTCGGTTATAAAAACCAGTCAGTTAATGCTGTATAAGGCCGTGCCATGGCTCAGGCGGTTAGCTGCCGGCCTCCCACCGCGGAGGCCCGGGTTCGATCCCGGGTCAGTCCATGTGGGATTTGTGGTGGACAAAGTGGCACTGGGACAGGTTTTTCCCCGAGTACTTCGGTTTTCCCCTGTCACTTTCATTCCACCGGTGCTCCATTACTAGGAAAAGGACAAAAAATAATCATCATCTTCATCTCCATCATAGGGTTGCACAATAAGCCTTAAGGCTGCGGTGCGTCCGTAGCGTCTGCTGCGGGGCCCTTCACAACTTAAAAAAAATGCTGTATAGGGAAATAATCGCTGTTTGTTTTGAGATCCACACAAAACACATAAATACACTGTGTGGGCAGAACGTAGAATTGTTTAAAGACTCAGTCCGTACCGCGCAGTAAACACACTCCGTCTCGGTTATAAAAACCAGTCAGTTAATGCTGTATAGGGAAATAATCGCTGTTTGTTCTGAGATCCACACAAAACACATAAACACACTGTGTGGGCAGAACGTAGAATTTGTGAACGTTACACCTGGCGGTGCGTAAAGAAACCATCTTGTTTATATAGTTATACGAGATGACGTTGCAAGTGATTATGAAGATCAATTTAAAAACCCTCAAGGTACCAAGCAAATTAAACGTCAGCAGGGTATTTCTGGACCTGTAGAGGTTCGAAATCAGTACGATCCGAATACAAATTACCGTTCGAAGGAACCGCTTAGTATTGTTGCATTCAGTGAAAGCCATTTGCAAACTACAGCCATCTTAGCTACTATTTCAGGCGGCTTGTAATGTTTGCTCTAAGAACACTGCCGTTGTGTATTTAGGGATTAACATTTGTCAATACAAAAAGGTGCTGAATTTCTACTCGCCTTCCATATAAGCCTATCTGAGAGTGAAATTCAAACTCCAAACTTATTAGTGTGTTCCATGTCCATGCGCTACATTATACAAAAAAAACACTAATCACCAACAAATGCACAAAGAGAGTTTTATCATCAATCGTAACACACTCCTATATGTTTCGACCCTGCTGGGTCATCTTCAGGGAGAACTTTTTTGTTATCGTTACACTAAGGTTGCACTTTATAGTTGAGTGAGAATGTGCTGCTGACTGTGTACTGCGTTGATTTTGGAGGCGTGAACTGTCTGCAGTCCGGGCTTGCACAGCAAGCTGTGCAAGCCCCAGTTAACACGTGTTTGACAAAATTGTATTTACATTATCAGAAGAGATAAGTTCGAATGCAGGAAATGCCTGCTACTTTCGCTTTAGAATATTTTCATCTTCCAGTTTCTCATATATGAGCCAAAAGATTAAAAAATTTGTCTTTTTATGTGGCACTTTTCTACTCCCTTTCGCGTCATGGCTTTGCCAGTTATTGGTGTTTCACGATCGCACTCAGACACACACCACACTCGGTAGGACTCCTCTGGACGAGGGATCGGCCCGACGCAGAGACCTCTACTTGACAACACGCAACAACCACAAGATACAGACATCCATGTCGCCGGAGGGATTCGAACTCGCAATCCCAACAACTGAACGCCCGCAGGCCGACGCCATAGACGGCGCGGCCACTAGGATCGGCAAAGATGAAAATACACAGGACTACAATTCTGCCTGCGGCTTTTCACCGGTGTAAAATTTGGTATTTTACAACACAGGAAGAACACAATCCAAGAAACGTGGGTCGACCAAGAAAAAGATGAAGACCGACAAACACGAAGACGCAACAAGCAAACAACGGCTTATACTCTGTTGCTTAAGATAATAACTGGACAGATATTCACGTTTGGAAAGCACTTGCTGCCTCCATCTTCAGGGTAAACAATTTGTAGCCATTCAAACTTACGAACGTTGTCCGTGGTAGCCACTCTGTACAGGGTAATATCTGATGTTCTTAAGTCAATGTTTTACAGCTGCTCTAACTCAGTACCAGACTACACGGTGTCACAACGAAATGCAAAGCTTCAACTACTTCAGAATTTCGAATATTGTTACCCTGAGATACGTTTTCATCAGCAGCTTCCCCTTCAGTATTTTGGAACACACCCAGACGATGAACGAATGACTAAATAAAGTTTCTGAATATATTCCACTCTCAACCAGCAGATTTTTCTCAGAAACCACCAGAACACCTCTGGGGTCCACCCAGCCCCTCATTCAATGACTAATACATGCCCTTTCCCCGGGGACAAAGGCGGCGGAGGATGTTGGAGCTAACAACCCCCATGTAGTGTCAAAGTTAAGTATGAGTGGAGCTATACTTCTACTCCCCTATACGGCATCATGACGTGCACGGGGACATTTTTATTGTTCCACTGTTAGTATCGTTGCCGATTTCATAGCCCATGTGCGGACCGGCTGAAGTAAGACCAGTCCAAAAACCAAACCAACAACAGGCTTGCCCCGCAGGCCAATGACCTATCACACGCAGGCTAATAAAACGTATCCAGCTGTAACACGTACTTTCTCCCTGCCTTTATCACGGCATTCATCTCTGCCTTGTAGTTGTGCCTTCTCAGGGGCGCGGGTTCTTCTCCTCTATTTCGAATACAGGCTGTTACTTTGGGGTCATGTTCTCGGGCGACGGCTACTGAACCACTGCACTACGTATGTTTTATTTATTGCACGACCGATGCTTAATTAACCCTTTAAAGACGGAAGGTGATATGTTTTATATAAGGACTCAGTGCGTACCGCGCTGTAAACACTCTCCACTTCGGTTATAAAAACCAATCTCTTAATGTTTTATAAGGCAAAAGTTGCTGTTTGTTCTGAGATCCGTACAAAACACATAAACGCAATGTGAGCACCACGTAGAATTTTTTAATGTTAAACCTGGTGGTACGTAAAGTTACCGCTAGGCTTTAAAAGGTTAAATCCGTCAAAACCATGAAGATAGAAGAAGAAAAGGAGAAATGGGAAATGAAGTGACAGTCACTACATTTATTATTATTATTATTATTATTATGTTGTTGTTGATGTTGTTGTTGTTGCTGTCTTTTGTCACTGACCATACGAAACACCAGAAAAGAAAAAAAGAGAGAGCCAGAGAAAATACCTCATTATTTTGCGTTCATATCATATTGAAGTAACACAGAACCCTATCAGGCTGTTTACCCATAACATTCATGCGGCCACAGAGTTCTCAGAAAGCGAAGGTGACTTTCAATGTTGTGTTTGGGAAGAAAACGATATTACATAATATTAGCTTCAGACGCAAGGCGGATCAAGGACTCGTACAAACGGCGGACCCGTGTCTTCAGGCGATAAACTGAACGCCTTCAGCACTGACATAACTGTGCACTGGTGTCGAGAAGCGCAGGTGTACTTTATGGTTCATCTGACACCTTGCAAGCAGCACTAGGTTGCGCTGGACACTTACAGAGCAATGAATGAGAAAGAATGTGGAAGGAAACAGAAGTGGGTTAATTCGCTTCGCAGTCCTTCCCTCTTCTACCTACTTGTTCACAGCAGGTGTCGAGGTTGTTTATTTTCACTTGATCACACTCAGACACACACCACAGTCGGTAGGACTCCTCTGGACGAGGGATCGGCCCGTCGCAGAGACCTCTACCTGACAACACGAACACTGTACAAGAGACAAATATCCATGCCCCCGGTTGGATGCGAACCCACGTTCCCAGCAAGCGCTCGGCCGCAGACCTACGCCTTAGACCGCGCGGCCACTGGGATGAAACAACCGTACTAGCGTATATTTACGAAGAACAACGTTGGGAACGGGAAGTGAAATACATATATTTGTAACGGCACGATACAAGACGTAAGATAATTCAATTAGCCTTTTAAAGCCTAGCGGTAACTTTACGTACCACCAGGTTTAACATTAAAAAATTCTACGTGGTGCTCACATTGCGTTTATGTGTTTTGTACGGATCTCAGAACAAACAGCAACAATAAAACATTAAGAGACTGGTTTTTATAACCGAAGTGGAGAGTGTTTACAGCGCGGTACGCACTGAGTCCTTATATAAAACAGATACGCTTCGTCTTTAAAGGGTTAATGTGAAATCAGCGAAGAGCATTAGGTAATGACGCCCTCATAACTTTCCTGATGTGATTACATAAACAGAGAGATTAAATGAATGTGTAGCATTCATGTGGAGGAAATAAGACGTTATGCATAAATTGGTCCGTAAACATTGAGGAAAACATGTGTTGTGCCAATATAAATATGTGTTGTGCCAATATAAGTATGTGTTGTGCAAATATAAATATGTGTTGTGCCAATATAAATATGTGTTTTGCCAATATAAATATGTGTTGTGCCAATATAAATATGTGTTGTGCCTATATAAAGATGTGTTGTGCCAATATAAATATGTGTTGTGCCAATATAAATATGTGTTGTGCCAATATAAATATGTGTTGTGCCAATATAAATATGTGTTGTGCCTATATAAATACGGTATTGACACTGATGTGACTGAAACTATCAGTTAATGATGCTGGTATGCGTTATTTTTTGTATGCAAAGTTAAGTAAATACCGCCTGGATAGCCTATCTTATGTGCATAAGGACACAGTATTATTATACTCTATTGAATTGACCAGACAGTGTGACAATAACACAACGCACTTACTGGTAGAAAGTTTACACAGAAACGTTGTCCAGATTGGGAATCTTTATCGAAATGCACAAGTTATTAGAAATCTGTTTTACATTTAGCATACTGACAATGGATTCACACAACTCAATTCACTCGCAGTCACCAGGGCTTTTCCCATCGTCACACTATATAAAAAAAACACACAACATTTCGGAGGCTAACTGCTTCCGTCCTCAGCTGATGGTCAAGGTAAAGGTAAAGCAGTCCCATTACGGGCCCGCACAGGCTCCGAGGGTTCCAGGAGGTTCAGGCTCCCAGATTTCCAGACAATTGGTACATGAAGGTGGTAAGGTTGTCAGCCCTACGCACCGGCCGCCTTTACCCCACAGGAAATATTCCTGGTAGTCATTTCTGTTAGAGGCTGAGTCGACCCCAGGGCCATAGTGTGGCCGGAAGGATTATGTCAATGAAAAATTACAGTAACACCACCGGGAATCGAACCCGCGACCTTCCGGCTGGTAGCGCAGAGCCTCAGCTGATAAAAGTTTGATATAAATCTGCTTAGCTTTTCAGTTGCTCATTGTACATCTCGGCGCGGAGACTTCGGGTTCGAAAAGGGAATGTTAGACTCTGACATCTTTGTGAACGAAAGGAGTTCAGCGCTCCAGTGCTGTCCGACCCATCATGTCCCATAACCCACTTAACCCTTTAAAGACAAAGTGTGTCTGTTTTATATAAAGACTCGGTGCGTACCGCGCTGTAAACACTCTCCACTTCGGTTATAAAAACCAGTCTCTTAATGTTTTATAAGGCAAAAGTTGCTATTTGTTCTGAGATCCACACAAAACACATAAACGCAATGTGGGCACCACGTAGAATTTTTTAATGTTAAACCTGGCGGTACGTAAAGTTACCGCTAGGCTTTAAAAGGTTAATACTAAACTCGCAGTTATGTGCGAAAGTCACGTAAGGGTTTGCACAATCATATTAAGGGGCCCATACTGAGATCCAAACCAAGACTCAGCTACACAACGCGTACAGCAATTTCAACTGACCCTGTGAAATGCCCATATGCCAGATCATGTTTATCTCTGTAAAGCAAAGCCAAAGTACGGACCCATTTGACACCAAAATCTCCACATTTTACCCACGGAGTACTGATTTTAATATGCCTCATAACATCCGTGTATTAGTCAGGGTCTAAGAAGTGCAGGTAGCAGTTTGTTTGCAATATCGTTATATGTTACAACAGTCCGCAACATGTTTCGGCTACAAATGGGACATCACGCAGCACGGACATAGTCATAAGAGATACACGTGACAATACCACCTGTCCGCAAAAAATACAGCTCATGCGTATATAAAAATATACAGTTAGAATTCAAAATATATAAAAGGTGTATTAGACAGGGACGTATAAATTTGTGATAAAAAATTAAATTTGTATTCAAACATCTACAAATCTCTCTTCAACCCGAATGAAAAAATGAGTTCCCCGACGTTTGATTACGCTTTATTATAAGCTATAAGCGATTCCAGTTTAGGCTACGGGCTGGGCGTCCGGAACTTCAATCCTGCCAGGTACAAGAGTTTTCTTCTTCAAAACGCCCAGGCCCTCTCTGGTGCCCAATCCGACTCGTATTTAACAGGTGGTGGGTGTTTTACTCCGGAGGTAAAGCAGCCAGGACCTGAAGCCCACCATCTAACTAACTAACTAACTCCATGGAGCAGAGGCCTTCTTGAGAAGCTAACAGTTTATCAGCTAGTCAAGAAATTCCCCGCATTTTATGGAACCCGAAGGTTCATTACCGCATTCACAAGAGCCCGCCACCTGTCCCTATCCTGAGCCAGATCAATCCAGTTCATGTCCTCCCATCCCACTTCCCGAATGTCCATCTTAATATTATCCTCCCATCTACGCCTGGGTCTCCCAAGTGGTCGCCTTCCCTCGGGTCTCCCCACCAAAATCCGGTATGCACCTCTCTCCTCCCCCATACGTGCCACATGCCCCGCCCATCTCAGTCTTCTCGATTTGATTACCCGAATAATATTTGGTGATGAGTACAGGTCATTAAGTTCCTCGTTATGTAGTCTTCTCCACTCCCCTGTCGCCTCGTCCCTCTTAGGCCCAAATATCCTCCTCAGCACCCTATTCTCGAACACCCTCAGTCTTTGTTCCTCCCTCAGTGTGAGAGACCAAGTTTCGCATCCATACAGAACAACAGGTAAAATTATAGTTCTGTATACCCTAATCTTTGTGTTTTTGGATAGCAACCTCGAAGACAAAAGATTCTGCACCGAATGATAGCAAGCATTCCCCGACTTCAATCTGCTCTTAATTTCTTCATGAATGGAGTTTCGATTCGTTAGGGTTGCTCCCAAATATTTGAATTCTTCCACCCTTTCAAAGGATTTATTATCTATATTTATGTTGTGATTGTGTCCTGCATTCTGATTTCGAGACATGACCATGTACTTAGTTTTCTCAGCATTTACTTCTAGACCAATCTCCTTACTAGCAATAATTAATTCTTCTGCATTTTTCTTTATGCTATGTACGCTTCCGCCCAATATATTAACATCATCAGCATAAACCAGAAGCTGATGTGTACCATTCAATTTCAAGCCCTCCTGGTTTGCCTGAACCCTCCTAATGGCATATTCTAAAGCAAAGTTGAAAAGCAATGGCGACAGAGCATCCCCTTGTTTCAAGCCATTCTTAATAGGGAACGTGTCAGACAGATGTTTGCCTACCCGAACTCTGCTATATGTTTCACTTAGGCACATTTTTATTAACCTTACTAGTTTCATGGGGATACCGAACTCAATGAGAATATTATACAAGACCTCCCTCCTAACTGAATCATAGGCTTTCTTGAAGTCTATAAATAGCTGATGAACTGCCTCATTGTATTCCCATTTTTTCTCAAGTATTTGACGAATGCTGAATATATGATCAGTGGTTGACCTGTTACGTCGAAATCCACACTGATGATCCCCAATAATTTCCTCTGCATATGGAGTTAACCTTGACAAAAGGATGTTGGATAGAATTTTGTACGTAGTCGGCAAAAGTGATATGCCTCGATAGTTATTGCAATCTGTCTTATCACCCTTTTTATAAATAGGCACAATGACCGACTCCTTCCATTCCTCAGGCAATTCCTCCTTATTCCAAATAGAAATAATAAGTTTATGGATTTCAGACCGAATAATCCTACCCCCTGCTTTAATCAATTCTGCTGGAATCTGATCAATACCTGGTGATTTGTGGCTTTTTAGTTTTCCAATAGCCATCTCAACCTCAAAGGCACTGGGCTCAGGCACTAGTGGCTCTGCTGTGTGTACTTCAATCTGCCTAACATCATTAACCCCGTGTATATTCAACAGCTGGGAGAAATGATTCCTCCACCTAGCCAAAATACTGTGGGAGTCTGCAACCAGGTCACCCTTCTCATCCTTTACTACATTACTTCTAGGCTGGTACCCCCTCTTAAACTCATTGATACCCCTATACAAGTCTCTTATATTCTTCTTCTTACTGTTTGTTTCAATTTCATTAATTCTAGCTTTCAGATATTCCTTCTTTTTGTGCCTGAAATGTCTACTAGCTTCACGTCTTACGTTGTGCAGATTATCTCCATTATTTTGGTTTGGATTCTGTAACCACTGAATTTTAGCCTGCTTCCTTTTATCTAAAAATTCTGCACATTCTGCATCAAACCATGGTTTATGCTGCTTCCGTTCGTGTAGACCTAGACTCTCTTGAGCCGAGATTTTGATATTCTCTTTAATGTTTTCCCAAGCCCTATTCATGTCCTCACTAACATTTAAGTTTTCCAGAGCTGCAAACCTGTTTGAGATCTTAAGCTGATACTGTTTCCTAGCCTCTAGTTCACTTAGCTTCTTGAGATTAAATCTCTCTACATCAAACTTCTGTGCTGCTTGTTTACTTACTGCCAGTCTTTCCCTAACTTTCGCAACCACCAGATAGTGATCAGTATCACAGTCAGCTCCCCTGAAAGATCGCACATCGAGTATACTGGAATGCCGTCTCCTATCTATCAATATGTGATCGATTTGATTGTGAGTCTTCCCATCAGGAGAGGTCCAGGTGTATTTATGAATATTTCGGTGCGGAAACATAGTGCTCTTAACAACTAGATTCTTTGATGTGGCAAAGTTTACTACTCTAACACCATTATCGTTGCTATCCTGATGTAAACTCTCATTCCCAATAGTCGGTTTGAAAATATCCTCTCTCCCCACTTTTGCATTAAAATCTCCTAACAGAATTTTCATATGGTATTTAGGAAAATGATCAAAAACCCCTTCTAATTCCTCATAGAAGCTGTCCTTTGAATCATCACCCTTCTCTTCCGTTGAAGCCCACCATCACCTCCAATTAGTCCCAAAGTTAAAAATGAAAGGATGTATACCTCCATTCCCCCGATATGCCTTTATGGCGTTCAAAGGGGCAAATTTACTTTAACGTAAAACGAGTCAAATTATTTTATCTGTGCCAGTTTTGTATAGCTGAAATACAACTCTTGAGTTGCGTTCAAAATATTCACTAAACACGCAAGTTTTTCTCTTATCCTTACAACACAAGGCAAGTCTTCTTCATCCGGGTTACATAAACTCTAGCGCCGACAAAACGCCCGTGACGGAGGCGCGCCGTGGCTCTAATGAGAGACGTAAAGCGAAGAACAAACTATTGTTGGGTCAAGGCCGCCATGAATTTCCTCGAGCCGTCTTTCCAGACCATGCTTCGAGCAAGTGTTAACTCAAAATAAAACAGGACCTGTACTTAGTAGAACCTGTTACGTACACCTCACGATGTTTGCTCCACGAACGCTCATGTGTATTGCAAATGGATTTGACAGCGTTGCTACAACTGAGAGCTGAAGAAGGAGGTGTCAAAATGAAGCCACGTCTGTATAAACAGGACTAAATTTTGAGATTCTCACAGCACTGTTTCTCAGGATTAGGACTCAGGTCTTCAGGGATGACACTGTGTCGCTTAGTGAGTTGTTCCCGACGTTTCGAAAGCTTGGTCCCTTAATTTGAAGACACTAACCTCCTCGGAAACGTCTGTAATCACTCACCCAACGAAACAGCGTAAAATCTAAGAAGACTTGAGTCAAAAATACTTAACGGTCTTCAAACGTGATGTATCTTAGACTGGTAGATTGACTAACTGCATACAGAAAAGTCTTTCTTGAGAAGCTGACAGTTCCTCAGCTAGTCAAGAAATCCACCGAATTTTATGGAACCCGAATGTTCATTACAGCATTCATAACATCTCGCCACTTGTAAGCCTTCTGAGCCAGATCAATCCATTCCAGGCCCCATCCCATTATTCTGAATTTCTATTTTTAATATTATCCTCCCATCTACGCCTAGATCCTCTAGGTGGTTTCTCTTCAGATTTCCCCACCACAACCCTGTATGTACTTCCCCCATATGTGCTACATGGCTAGCGCATCTCATTATCATGAATTTGATCGCCCGGATATTTGGTGTGCAACGAAAATCATGAAGTTCCTCATTATGCATCCTCCAGGCCCCCCTACCTAGTCCCTTCTAGGCTCCAAAAATTAGTCTGGTAAATATCTAGGAAAATTTCGCGGTAGACAGCTGCCATCTTCAGGATAAAACTTAAGACGGAGGCAATAATTTTCTCATAAACCCAGGCCTACATATAGGACATCAAAGCTAGTACTCAGTCACTTCCCCGGGAACTGCAGACTTGTATCCGATTCTTGACAAAGACTCTGGGACATTGTCTTCGCTGTACAGCGGGAACCGCTCTGAGGTCCAGTGTCCAGAGTACAGCCCTCCTCAGCGCAAGGCTCTTTCTGCGTGGCCAACACAGGATGTTTCTACTATTTAGATTTTCGTTGTTCATAAGGTTTACAGAAATTACATGAAGCGTAAGTGGTTTTTATAACTTCCACCACATTGAAGGCCTAAGCCAGGGTTTCAGAATAAAGAGTCACTGTGACACGCAGTATGCTTCAAGCACTAGCGCACTGCAGACATCTGAACAGGGTAAGGTACCGGGAGATTCACAAGAGGCGGAAAATTTGATTAGCTAAACCACTATCAGGTTTCCAAAATGGGTTATACTACGTGGAAGCAACGTATTGGCTACAATACCTAAACTGGAAAACATTGTACACCCCCCCCCCCCCCCCCAAAGCATTAAGAATCTATCTTTTAACCACATACGAATTTGCCTGTTCTTTGCCTGCATTGAAGTCTCCAAATTTTTTTGGTGACTTTCGCAATTCTTATCTGCTATCCTACATACAGTAAGTTACTGTCATATAAGTTGTTAGTCTGTATTGTAGTCACTGCCGAGTGCCAGCAAATACGGAATGCGCATTATTTAAACGTATTACGGAGGGCAAAAATACCTGGACGTATGTACGGTTATATCCACCGTTGCGTGTCTTCTACTTGCACCCATTAATTAAAGACGAAGCGTATCTGTTTTATATAAGGACTCAGTGCGTACCGCGCTGTAAACACTCTCCACTTCGGTTATAAAAACCAGTCTCTTAATGTTTTATAAGGCAAAAGTTGCTGTTTGTTCTGAGATCCGTACAAAACACATAAACGCAATGTTGGCACCACGCAGAATTTTTTAATGTTAAAACCTGGCGGTACGTAAAGTTACCGCTAGGCTTTAAAAGGTTAACTGGTATGTCGGTTACTGCGCCATCTACCACTCACTTTCAGCTTCCGTCCATATTCGCCCCACGCCCAAATGATCGTGTCTCAGTCGAGCACGAAATCTGAGATCTGCGCTCTTTTGCGATATTACGCAGCGCAGGGTGGAAATTCTATACAGAGATTTCGGGACAACCTATCAGTACCATCTTCGAGGGTCAAGGTATCCAAATAATATTGGTCAATAATATGGTGACCGTGTTGCACGCAGAGTTTTGGTTGGGAAACTTGAATGACAGAGAAAACTTGAAAGGTCTAGGCGTAAAGGGGAGGATAATATTAAAATGGAGCTTCAAGAAATAGGATGGGTTGTGGGTGCATTAACCTTTTAAGGCCCAGCGGCAACTTTAGGTAACCACCAGGTTCAACATTCAAGAATTCTACATGGTGCCCACATTGCGTTTATGTGTTTTGTACGGATCTCAGAACAAACAGCAACTTTTGCCTTATAAAACATTAAGAGACCGGTTTTTATAACCGAAGTGGAGAGTGTTTACAGCGCGGTACGCACTGAGTCCTTATATAAAACAGACACTCTTCCTCTTTAGAGGGTTAATCCGGCTCAGGAATGAGGGGGAGGTCGCTGTTTTGAACACGGTAACTATCCTTCGGGTGCCATAAAATGCGAGGAATTTCTTGACTAGCTCAGGAATAAAGCTTCTGAAGAAAGATATTGCTCCATGCAGTTAGATTGTGACCTTGTACGTGTTTCCACATCATCTGAATGTGAGGGCAGCTGCCATGCTGAGGACTGGTCTTACACCAAACATGGTGCTACTCTGGCCACAGCTACCTGCATATTCTAACAAGACAACAACTTTCCGTTCAATTAGATAGGAACACGTTCGGGTCAAGTTCTGTGTTCACAGACTTACAGTTCATATAGCTGATTCTGCGGCTGTGCAGTCTAAAAGCATGCATTGTCACGTGATCTAAACACGAAGCATTACTCGTCACATACTTATCTCGACAATTGTTTGTTCAAACGCTTTATATGGCCTTGTACCTTAAAACTACAAGCATTTTGAAGGACCTGTCCTTTATTTCAGCTGCCTTGTTGCATCTCGGTTATGATGAAGAAAAAATAGCTTATCATATATGAAAACACAGCTGAAAATTGATTATACCCAAAAGTCAGTAATTAACCCTTTAAAGACGAAGCGTATCTGTTTTATATAAGGACTCAGTGCGTACCGCGCTGTAAACACTCTGCACTTCGGTTATAAAAACCAATCTCTTAATGTTTTATAAGGCAAAAGTTGCTGTTTGTTCTGAGATCCGTACAAAACACGTAAACGCAATGTGCGCACCACGTAGAATTTTTTAATTTTAAACCTGGTAGTATGTAAAGTTACCGCTAGGCTTTAAAAGGTTAATGAGTAAATAATTTCCACATTACAATGCTGTTGTTTATCAGTCTACATCCAATGAGCTGGGCCAGAGGCAGGCCGTTGCTACGGATAGCAAAATACCTTATACTTGCCACACAATATTCAGTGCAACAAAATGCACTACCTCCTCCTTCCACCCATGCGCAAACAGTCTCCAATACACAGTACACCTGGGACTCACCACATAACAAATCGCACACGTTGTAACTAATCGACTTTATATTTTTTTTTAATGTGTATATGCACTGCAAGTTCAGACTTGCGAAATATTAATTTCTTTTAAATTCCTGATGATGATCCCATAAGGGATCGAAACATGTAGCAGTCTTCAATGTGACAATGTATTGTAAAATATCTGGAAACAACAGAATGTATTGTGTTGGCTGGATACTGTGTGATACTATTATCGACAATGCACGGTATGAACAATGTAAACAAACTGTACACTTGTATTACAAGAAATTTTATGTGTGGCGATGGGTTTATGGAATTTATCCATCGTCCGAAGAGTAAAATATTAGAAATATTAAAAAATTTTACTCTTCGGACGATGGATAAAGTCCATAAACCCATCACCACACAATATGATACAGCATCGTCAAAACCTTTAAGAAATTTTATATAATTTATGTTCTCTTCTTCTTTAATGTTTTCCATGTCCGTGCACTATATTATACAAAAACACTAATCACCAATAAATGCACAAACAGAGTTTTATCATCAATCGTAACACACTCCTACATGTTTCGATCCTGCTGGGTCATCTTCAGGGAGAACTTTTTTGTTATCGTTACACTAAAGTTGCACTTTATAGTTGAGTGAGAATGTGCTGTTGACTGTGTACTGTGTTGTTTTTGGAGGCGTGAACTCTCTGCGGTCCGGACTTGCACAGCAAGCTCGGACAGCAGATAGTGGCACAGTTTGTAGAGGCACTGCGCTACAAACCGGAAGGTCGCGGGTTCGATTCTCGATGGGGTCACTGGAATTTTTCATTAGCATAATACTTCCGGCCGCACTATGGCCCTGGGGTCGACTCAGCCTCTAACAGAAATGAGTGCCAGGAATATTTAGGTACTTACATTTTAATTCCGGATGGTGCTGCTTTAGTAAGTCAGCCAAAGAAGTGCATTTTATTAAGTGCTGCCACACAAGTATGCCCTCCCTTCTATATGTTGATTTGGTACCTGCACAACCAAAAACTTCTAATTTTAGGGCACTTTCTTCATGCCAGCCTCACATTTTGGGAAACACGGGAGTCGCTCAGTCAGTACAGAGGCTACGCAACGGGCTGCACCATTGGGGGTTCGAATCCCGGCAGGGGCAATAGATTTCTGTCTTGTCCAAAAACGTCCGGACCGGCTGAGGCCCCCTCCCAGCCCCCCACTCAATGGGTACCGGGGTTCTTAAAGCAGCTGAGGCTTGAATCCAACCACTCATCTTCACTTAGCGCGGAGGAGAATGAGTGGAGGAATACATCCACTCGTATACGCCTTGATATCTTAAACCGGGATAACTGCACCTTTTATGCCCTGTATTTTGAGGGGCAAAGAAATGATTTTTTTACCTAAACTCCGCTTAAAAATGGCACAATAGCATCGATGAGACTCTATATTTTCCGCGACGTACGGAACATAGGCTTTAATTGATGTGATGGAATTGAGTTTCTCATGGCCGATACTACAGACGTGTGACGCCGTGTTGTTTGCTGAGATCCGAACAAAAATACCCATGAAAATAAAGGAAATTGAAGTTGTAAATTTAGGTGCCTGTTGCAGACGCAGGTAGAAAGACTAGGCTGCAGGTCTCTATTTGGAACTGCCGACTGGCTTCAAAACCTGTCGGGCAGGCTTGAGGCTGGACCCTGGAGGGAATGGAATGTCGTCGCGTTGACCCGGACAGTACAGCGGCTGACTGAGAACTGGAACTCTACAACTGCTGTCGGGCTGCCTGCCTGCCTACTGCGATCTTAAAATCTCGCACACAATTATTAACCGAACCGCTGTTAGTGTCCCAGCAGTTTCTTTATTATATATGTCTGTGTCTGGTAGAGTGAAACGCCTCGGCTTTCGATAAGAAATGACCACAATACGCGGAAAACAAAAGTCTTCAACAAAATGTCGGTAGATGTGCGAGACTAGGAGTTATTCCTGATTTTGTGTATCAGGGATGCGGTCTTTTGAGATACAAGGCAGTTTAGTTTAGTAGATTTTAGAAACGTTTGGGAGAAAACTACTGACTCCTTCTTCAGGCCTGACTACAGCACTGTATCACAATCCACATGACGACGGTCAAAGGTTATAACTGTTGTTGTAAAAGGTTTCTGTGTCTCCATAAATTTCTGGGCACAACAAACAAAATGGAAGGGTCAAAGATTAATTATCGAATTATTATTATTATTATTATTATTATTATTATTATTATTATTATTATTATTACATTTCTCACCTTTGTGCAGGGTATTTACAGTTGTATACCTGAAACAAACCACGTTCCTAGGGTATATAGCTTTGCAGCTATTCTCTAGGTGCAGTTTATGGCACGTGTAATGTTATTTCCCATGCTGAATGTTTTGTACGTTCACATTAGCACTTCCCGCAGTGTGTGTGCCGTGCCCAGTACAGCTGTGTTCTGTAGTTCCTTGATACCGTGCTTTCCTGGTACGGTGCTCAAGTATTTTCTGAATGATAGGTGAACCGCATACAGCACCTTTTTGGAAAAGCCTGAAGTGGGGTAACAGCCGAGAAGACCGAAGAGTGCATGTGGCGATAATATTAAAATGAATATTAACCCTTTAAAGACGAAGCGTATCTGTTTTATATAAGGACTCGGTGCGTACCGCGCTGTAAACACTCTCCACTTCGGTTATAAAAACCAGTCTCTTAATGTTTTATAAGGCAAACGTTGCTGTTTGTTCTCAGATCCGTACAAAACACATAAACGCAATGTGGGCACCACGTAGAATTTTTTAATGTTAAACCTGGTCGTATGTAAAGTTACCGCTAGGCTTTAAAAGGTTAAAGGAAAAAGATGAAACACGTGGGACTGGATATATCTGATTAATGGTACGGAGAAGTATCGGGCTCTTGTGAACGCGGTAATGAACTTTAAGTTTCCATAATAATCGGAACATTTCTTGACTAACCGAGGCAATATGGGCTCCTCATTGACTCTATACCATGGAGTTATTTATTTATTTATTTATTTATTTATTTATTAAGACTGCTAATCCTTTTCGGCCTGCTGCAAACTTATTCGTAATGCAAACCACATTTAAAACAAAATTAATTCCCACGTCTGTATGTTCCACAATACAGTTGTTATCCCCACACAGGCTGGCTTTTGCAATTCCAGATGGCAGTCGTCACAGGAATGTCTGCTGAATGTTTCTGACAGGACCCCGACTTACCTGTTGTGGTACCTGCTATAACCTTCAGTGTCATATTCCGCATTCACTGTAATTCAACCGGTGGACCCTCTAATTTTTCTAACTAGAGATTCATCCTTCAGTAGAATATTTATCAATTTCTTTAGAAGAAATGTCAGCCATTAATACATTCCTTTTCCATCGAGACACTGTCGACGTCGCTGCTGTTGTTAAGCAAAGAGACAATTACGTATGGGAAACATTTCCAGCTAATGTCCACGTCGACAAGCATCAAGAGCAGTTACTGTCCAACCATCCGGTACAATGACCCGAAATGAACGTAGATTTTGTGGGCAAGAAGGGGGGCGGGAAGGGGGGAGACAAATGATAACGAGGGTCCAAAGTGACGTGCTGACGAAAAGATAGCGGTCCGTCCTGTTAATAAAATTTTGATGTCATGTACCTTCAAAAGACTGGGAGTCCTTCTGTACTCAGCCGACCTGGGACAGTTGCTAAATCACTCGGTGCCGCTGGTGGGCTTATTAGCAATAAGCGACGGAGCGACGCCTGCAGGAGGCGCGGGACAGAATTGAAATCATGACATGATTTTGTTTAAGGCGGATTTTTGAAAAACCAATGGATCATACTTACATTTTAATATATCCATTAACGAAAGTGCGTAAGGCGAACAGCGGCATTTTTAAAATTGTTCATGTAAGGTGATATTTTAAAGTGACGACAGACACAGAAAATACTTTCGAAAATTTGGTAAAAGCCAATGAAAAGACGCGTCGTAATATCCCAGAAACAATGGTTCTGACCCCATTAAATGGCCTAAACTACCGAAAGGCTGTCGATTAAATTTGTTACACGCAGCCCAATATTAATATTTTTTTCTCCACATTGCCCAGACCGACGGCCAGATCCACCCAGCATCCTGTCCCGTGGGTAAAGCGGGTCCCTGTCCCGTGGGTAAAGCGGGTCCCTGTCCCTGGGTAAAGCGGGTCCCTGTCCCGTGGGTAAAGCGGGTACCTGTCCCTGGGTAAAGCGGGTCCCTGTCCCTGGGTAAAGTGGGTCCTTGTCCCGTGGGTAAAGCTGGTCCCTGTCCCTGGGTAAAGCGGGTACCTGTCCCGTGGGTAAAGCGGGTCCCTGTCCCTGGGTAAAGCGGGTCCCTGTCCCTGGGTAAAGCGGGTCCTTGTCCCGTGGGTAAAGCGGGTCCCTGTCCCTGGGTAAAGTGGGTACCTGTCCCTGGGTAAAGTGGGTTCCTGTCCCGTGGGTAAAGCGGGTCCCTGTCCCGTGGGTAAAGCGGGTCCCTGTCCCTGGGTAAAGCGGGTCCCTGTCCCGTGGTTAAAGCGGGTCCCTATTCCGTGGGTAAAGCGGCCGGGGCGTGGCGTTAACCACTCATCTCCATTTAGCACGGAGGTTAAAAATGAGTGGAGCTGTACGTCTGTTCTACCAATACGTCTTTATAGCGTGACACGGACAACTTGACCTTTACCCCCTACGAATGTGACTGTGAACACCACCCTGTGGTACTTCACACCGTTAAACCTGAAAGAAAAACACTGACGTTTGGGCGCATATTGTTGCGGAATGTGCCCATATTCGATATTACACGGCTTTGGGCCCCTGCAGATGATATTGGGCTGATGTACGAATGCAACCCTGCCAGAGTACATAGTTGTTTTGTCCTGTGAGCTTACGTGTCAAGCTGTAGAAGCCACGGTTAGTACGGATGGAAGAATGAGACGTTCTTAGAAGGAAGCGGGTGGGGGGGGGGGGGGTCTTATAATTTCAGAGCTGGCCAGATCGGGGTCTCTGAAAAGTAGTTAAATCCGATATAAGCAATTGTGAGTAAAGAAACCAGATTTTCCTACGGTGTTCGACATTTTCCGAAATTAGAAAATATTTTGGAATTTCAAAAGAAATAGAGTTGTAATGCCTATTTCATCTGAACCTGATGAAGGACTCAGAAAAATCGTACGAAACGTCAGTACATTTCTGCTAGTTTACAGCCCGTCACGTTCCACTAGGCATCAAAATTCGTAGCCACCGCCAAAAGAACTCTCACACCAATATTTGTAAATTCGGGTGTCTACGGAAACATGGCTCTGCTGAACACACACACACCATGGAACACAAAATGAGTAATAACACAAATTTGACGGTTAGAACAACCTAAAGGGTAAACTGTCTAGATCAAATGAAAGAGCATAAAAAGGAAACGTTAACTTGTACAAGAAATTCAAAACAGCGGAACACAGACCGCGGTAAAAATATTCTTGAGAAAAATACTTTACATGGCTAAAATTTTCAAAACGCTCTGAACAGCAAGCAGCCTTCTGCCAAACAGACTCTTAACACACAACGCCAATGGTACAGAAGTTGTAAGGTAAGTAGTCATGCGTTTTATATTTGCTTATCCCTTTAAAGACGAAGCGTATCTGTTTTATATAAGGACTCAGTGCGTACCGCGCTGTAAACACTCTCCACTTCCGTTATAAAAACCAGTCTCTTAATGTTTTATAAGGCAAAAGTTGCTGTTTGTTCTGAGATCCGTACAAAACACATAAACGCAATGTGGGCACCACGTAGAATTTTTTAATGTTAAACCTGGTGGTACGTAAAGTTACCACTAGGCTTTAAAAGGTTATAGATGGAAGAGCAATGACTAAGTATATATTAAAAGTGACCCCAAATACAACACTTTCCCCTCTAACCGAATTTTACACAAAGTCCAACAACCGTCCAGCAACAGCAATGACCAAGCTGTGTCCAGCAACAGTGTCCAAAAAGAGTATCAAAACATCAGCCAACAGCAGTGTCCAACAACCTGTGTCCAACAGTGACCCCAGCAGTGACCCCAGATTACAGCCTGCCTCCACACAGGCTGAGACGTACTCCTGCATTTCGTTAACCATCCTAATATTCCAGGCTGTATAACAGTCAGTACTACCAACAGAATAAACAGATAACGACAAATATCTCCAAGAGGAGAGTGCTGCAATGTACCAGGTAAATTTTAGTTTAAAATAAAAATGTTGCAGTAACATAAACAGAGAGATTGTACGACAGGTATTGTGGGTACGCCCAGGGCCATTTTAGCTTAAGTAAATACACTAACACTTGCGCTAAAAGCATGTTTATGGGAGTCAGGTGTTTCGACGTCCAAGTCTCAGTGACGGATTAGTGGAACCTGTTATAATCAAGGCTATAAATGGGTGTAGATGGCATCTACGTCATTTACTCCGTCAAAAACCGCTTTTTCACACATCAATGCCACGTCACACGACACACATATGAACAAACTACCCAGCCTACATTTCAATAATTTTCGTCAGAAATATGTGATGCCTGTTCTTCAGGGCTCTTCTACTTAGCTGGCAGTGTCTATTACATTTTCAGATGCCACTGACAGCCCTGCTTGTAACCAATTTATTTGAGTACTATTCAATACTATTATAAACAATTTCATACGGTCTTTAAATGCCAGACACATCAACGGAAATGTCACTTCAATAACACAACTTACAACACTGCACTTAATCACTTCCAACTGCAAGAAGTGATGGGCAAACCGACGAAACAAAACACAGTAGCACTTCATGTCATCGCCGTTGTTCTGACAATTAACCGAAGAAGAAATTTAAAGTTGTCATTGCACTTAATTAAGTACCGCGCAGCGAAAGCGCATGGGAGGGGAAGGGAGGGGAGGGGAATAAATTGCTGCGACGTCGCAACGTCGACGTTAGAAACGGAGGAGAGTGAACAGCTTCAACTTCCGGCCGTTATGTACCTTAAAAATTGCCACCCACCCCAGTGGCTATTGAGTAGGAGGCTGTTTCGGTCTCCTAGTCTGTCAGGGCAACTAAAAAGGAGAAAAATAAAATGTCCGTGATAATATTAAAATGGGAGATAACTGGATGTGACGTGAGTGTGTGGAAAAATTAAACTCAATTACAGGGTAAATAATTTGAAAAATAAGTAGAAAACGAAACACATCATAAGGGAGAGACACGTAACGGTCTGAGTGAGGTATTTATTTGAAGGAATAGTTCGAAAGAGTCGACACTGCAGTTAAAGAAATTTGCAGTCCTGAATGTCAACTGTCGGCCTGCAGCAAACACCTTAGTAACAAACTGCACAATTCATCACGCAGTCCAGAGATTCATCGCGTTTCACAGACTCGTGCATTTCTTTACATTATTTACAAAAACTCACCCATAACTTTCTCCTGCCCTAAGCCAGACAAACCTAATCCACGCCCTTCCATCTATTTCTTCAATGTCTCTTTTTGATTCTCGACATCATTTAAAGTAAAGAGTCATTACGCATTCTAATGACAGCAAAACAGAAAACGACACTTAAGTGCGCAGTACATGTATATTATAAGGTATCACCTAAGGTTTTACACGTTTCAGTGGTGTCGACCTTCTCTTGCTGCTGCTGCTGCTGATGATGATGATGATGATGTAAACAACCGTAATAGATCAAACATAAGTTGCTTTCAGATATGTAAATACACGTCATAAATTCAAGTTTTTAATTCCATATATCCGTGAATTAAAATAAAAATCTTGACTTTTAACAATCTACTTTAACCCTTTAAAGACGAAGTGTGTCTGTTTTATATAAGGACTCAGTGCGTACCGCGCTGTAAACACTCTCCACTTCGGTTATAAAACCAATCTCTTAATGTTTTATAAGGCAAAAGTTGCTGTTTGTTCTGAGATCCGTACAAAACACATAAACGCAATGTGGGCACCACGCAGAATTTTTTAATGTTAAACCTGGCGGTACGTAAAGTTACCACTAGGCTTTAAAAGGTTAACGTGTTTTGTTTGTTACATATTAGCAATTTTGGGTTTCTTAAGAGAGCGGGAGGGGACCGAATGTACGTACACAATGAGAAACTTTACGATATGACTTTCTCGCCAAATATCATTCGGGTTAGCAACTCAGAGAATAAGATGGGCGGAAAAAGGGGCGGTACGGGGGAGAGAAAAAACGCGTAAACGTCTTTGGTTGGGAAACCTGAAAGAGACCGCTTGGAAGAACTAGGCATAGATGGAAATATAGTATTCCAATAGGTTTCAAAGGCATAAGCTAGGACATAGGAGACAAGGACATAGGACAAAGATATAGGAGTGCTTGGGCTAGATTAATTTCCCTCTGTATGGGGACAAGGTTTTGCTGTGGACACGGAGATAAACTTACAGTTTCCATAAATTGCGGGGAATGTCTTGAATAGGTGAGACACTACTAGCTTCACGGCATAAGCGCAACTTGGCTGGTAAGACTGGGGCGGAAAAACTGACAATGGGTATTAGAAACTTTATTTTACAAAGGAGTCAAATTTGAAAGAGGGGAAAATTTGTCCCATAAAATGTAAGTTTTTGATTTTCTTTTTTAAGTTTATTTTGTATTTTCCATTAGTCAAGTCAATAACCGAATAAAATATTCCTAGGTTGAAAAAATATTGGGGGGGGGCATTTGCCCCCCCTTGACCCCTCCCCCAAGTTACGCGTATGCTTTACGCAGTACTGCCAACGTTCATAGACGTAACATTAAAATCTTGTGTAAATACTGTGTGTTCAATCAATGAATCAATCAATCACAATCCGCCGGATCGAAGCGGTGAAAGCAAGGCAGAGACCATGACAATGTCCACGCCAAGTCTTTGTTTACTCCACACATTCCTGCGGTTTTAAACACGAGGCCGGAACTTTCGCCACCAGCAACAATTTTCAGTCTGAGTGCGCGTTATTTCGTGGAACGCTCGACGCTACAGATTCTTTCTCAAACAGAAACACTCTTAAAATTCTACGAAGCAAACTGCGGCGTTTACCGAGGGTACAGATGTAAAGAGGTGAAGGAAAAGTTACCCCTGTACACGCCATGAAGGCATAGAGGTGTTGTGGAAAGACAGTTCCAGTTATTTTAAACTCGGCCCTAAATACAGGCGAGGTTAATATCACGCCTCGGCCGCTTTAACCCTAGGAAAACTATGCCGATACGTATGGTGTAAATGGCTTGGTGGTCCCCAGAGGTCTAAACAATTTGGGGAAGAGAACCCTTATCGGTACCGGGATTTGAACCCTGGACTTTACAGCTCCTAGCCTAGTCACTATATCGACTGCAATATCTAGACTCCAAACACAATCGACGTGACGATTTTAGGGCCATAAATAATTTTGTATCGTGGCATTTAGTAAGGCTTTGTGATAAACGATTCTTTTTGTAACTGGTAGTAAATTCTGAGGTCTGAGATTCTCACAGCAATATCGCTGAGATATTTGCCCGCGATGTGACGCCGTGTCCTTTAGCGACAAGTTCCCGACGTTTCTTTGGCTTGTAATGACTATGTTCAGAACCAAGCAGTACAAGAAATGCTGACCTTGAAGATAAAAGCAATAAGAACCTTCGAAAAGTCGACGACTCCCCGCCAAACAACATAGTGTCACAAATCAGAAGGCCTGCTTCTTCAGGTAGCATTGGCATGACGTGAGTTTGAAGCCTGGACCGCTCGGAAGTTACTGGCGCGCAGTACCACTGTGCCAGCTTCCCACTCTCATGGCATTGATGTATGTTTTTTTGCCACCTGCCGACCGACTGCTGCAGCCTACCTGTTCCCATATAACTGAACTGGACAAGTGCAAAAAATACGCTCACCAGCGTTGCCAAATTATCTCCAATAGCTATTCGATACCTTTGTTTGCAGTTGTAACGTAAGTTATGGGGTTTTGCGGTTTCAGAAACATCAGGTTTAAGACAATGAGATATTCTACTTCATCTACATGCCACATGTAATGATACGTCGGCAAATATGCCGATATTGAGGCTTTGTCCTGGAAATGGAGCTTCCCTGGGCAAGGTAAAGACTCGCACAGATATTGAACTAATTTTGTGCTAGAATCATAAAAACATGATGTAACAAGGCGCGAAAGAAAATTACGCAATTGTGTAACAATCAGTGTAACTTAATGTGGTGGGCAGGAGTATATGATAGTGGAGAGATGGCGGGATACACGGCCCAACAGGCGACTGTGGGGGTTGTCAGTAGTTCCCGTTCTGATTAAGTCTAAAAATCACGTGCCCACTTTGACCGTGGAGCCTGGATAATGCGCAAAGTCACATAGGTTATGAAACTGATTTAAATTTACTGTCTTTCTTATTGACTTAAGATAACCTTGGTCTTAATTGTCTATGAAATAAAATTACACCCTACACGCGTTTTAGATCAAAATATCTTCATATATGTTAATGGAAAGATGGACGATTTTACAAATCCTGGTTCGCAGAGACACAGAAGTGAATGCAGAAAACCATCAAAATTCCAACAGAAGCTACTCCATCCCGCAACTCGGGTTTCCACGGTTAGGAAGTACATAGTTAGCCCAGGCGTTGATCTTTCCTTTTAAAATTAAACGCCTGTTACACGCTGTGCTAGAAACAATTCATAGCAGACAGCCTATAGAATGTACAGGCTACACACAACAGCTTGTTTCGGAACAAACAGCGCGCGTAGGAATTTTTGCAATATTAAAAATGTTTTGGGAGTCTGCAAGGAAGTCAAATGACCTTCAGATGTGCAAGGTCACAACATTAATTAACAAGGGATTTACTAACTCTCTTCAACCTGCATCGTACAAGGGTTGGTATTTAAGTTTTAGCGCATGGTATACGAAAAAGGGGTTTCATTTGAATAGAAGAATATATAATTACGAAACAATCAGAATTTTGTGGAAAATAAAACATATATTATGCAGCATGTCTTAAAAATGCATTAGGCCTAAATTTCCGTGTTGCCTAAGTATATAAAATGAATTTTTAACGGACTTTTCGTAAGTGTGTTAGCGCATTTCTTTGGAGACTTCAACGCTGGAATAAGACAGTGGAAACCGCCCATCATTAAGCAACTCCGATCCAGCTGGGAGTTTAATAGGGATGTAATAATGGCTTCTATTCACGCATTTCGTCACACTCAAATTTGGTGGTAATTTTCTGAAAATTTGAAGATAATTTGTTTAAAAAATCTTGTGTTGGGTCATCCCGTTGTGCCAACATATAAATAAAAACATACAATAAAATACCGTCAGACACAATATATGCGGTGTATGTTTTTATTTATAATTTGTTTAATTTTGACTACAACACCTCCTACCCTACCTGAACAGAACTTTTTTCTTAAAATTTATCGAGAATTATTTAATCACAAAAGTGATAAACAACTTTTTTAATGTGTTCCATGTCCGTGCACTATATTATACAAAAACACTAATCACCAAGAAATGCACAAAGAGAGTTTTATCATCAATCGTAACACACTCCTACATGTTTCGACCCTGCTGGATCATCTTCAGGGACAACTTTTTTGTTATCGTTACACTAAGGTTGCACTTTATAGTTGAGTGAGAATGTGCCGCAGCCCGGACCGCAGACAGTTCAACCCTCCAAAAACAACGCAGTACACAGTCAACAGCACATTCTCACTCAACTATAAAGTGCAACCTTAGTGTAACGATAACAAAAAAGTTCTCCCTGAAGGTGACCCAGCAGGGTCGAAACATGTAGGAGTGTGTTACGATTGATGATAAAACTCTCTTTGTGCATTTGTTGGTGATTGGTGTTTTCGATAAGTAACTGTTATTCTAAGGTCGCTGCGCTGTAAGATGGCTTATGGTGCGGTAAAGTACAGGTGGTAACTGGCACGTGTAACGCGTGGAATGAACAACGGAGAAGACAGACAGGGTGTAAAAGAAGGAGAAAGGAAAAAGATATTATGTAAAGAAATGCGAAGTAAATCCCAAGAACTGGCTGTGGGCGATCTTACATCTCTACACACTATTCTCTTTTCTCCAGTGCAAGTCAGCAAGTAAGGTTAAAGCAACCAACAGGACTTGTCCCTAGCCTAACCAAACAAGCTTGGCCTCCACACTCATCTGAACAGAAAAACGACATGACTCACACTAGACAGATCACTGTAAGTCTTTTAAATAAACAAATAATTTTGCCCAAAATAAATCTCACAAACTCTCAGTCCGAACTCCAAATCACACACAAGGACTTAAGTCATTCGAATATAAACTCGTGAGGCGATGAACTTGAGAAAGAGGGGTTAAGACGGCAACACTACTTGTGCCACTCTTATACTGATTAGCATGATGGAGAATGAAGAACGACTGCACACAACTACAAACAGACATGGCAGACAAGTCATGTAGCTGAGGTAGCCTGGCTTGCCAACCCCTGAGGGAAATTGGGGAATACCATCGCAAAACGACGACGCAGTCTCTCGTCTGTGGCCGAACTTCCTGTAGCGCAACGCAAAAATCTGCATCATTGAGTTCCCATACGAAATGATTAAGAAGTGACGAAACACTTTTGGCCAGACGTGGCGTGTTGAGAGAAGAAAACTGTTATACGGTAGGCACGGCCCATATTTAGAAGGAAGATTTTATAATCTAGCCTTCTTCCGTAAATATCTGAAACCTCGTAAGTTCTTTCTTTAAAAATACCATAGAAGATTTTTCGAAATGTCACTACAGTAATAAAAATTCATAATTGATTTCAGTTTCTTTTTTACATTGCCATATAAAAACTACTCTTCCAATTTTACATCCAGTACCAAAATACTGAAAAATTTTTGTTGCACACAGAGTACAAACTCTTTGAACTGTCAGACAGAACAAAATGTACTCTTAAGTTGATGAATGACCAAAACTAAATTTCGTGTACTTGTAATAATTATTTTGATTTTCTGGCTTGCTTGGTTCCCCCGCAGCTTACGTTCTTATTGTGTCACGTTTATTCTATAACGTGCCAATAATTACTAAAATTTAAATAAAAGCCAACAACATATGCTGAGCTAACGCACCATTTGTACGTTTTTCTTTGACCGCGGACACAACGAGAACGAATGGCTTTAACATATTAATTACATTTTAAAATTAACAAAATTATATTTTGAACTGTTGGCAGCAGTGTTGTATGAGTAATAAGCGAGGGCCTTACGAACATCGCAGGACAGCCAACTGCAGTTAAAAAAAACACTGAATCAAATGTGCCTGTCACATTGACGACCTCTCACGTTCCTCTTAATGATTACAGAAAGAGATAAATTTGACTCAGCAGCATACCTCCCCGTTATGGGCCCTGCACTGCACAGTTCAACATTCCACATCTCATCACTTCTTGCTCCGCTTCACACGACCCTCCTCTTTGCTAAGTAGTAAGCAATGATGCGAGTTACTGAATCACTGACCTCGCTGGCTAAGTAAGAAATAATTTGCCCATTAACAGGTCACTTCTTTGGCAAGCCTAAAGTCTAACGCCCCATCAGTTCCAAGCACCAAACGACTATTCTAAAGCAGTAACAATGCCACTTTGCATTACGAAAACGGCAGTCTAAAATACCGGCTGGGCCACCCACTAAACTGACGGAAAGGGATTATCGCGGTTTTCCTAAGGTATTCGAGGCAAATACCGGGAGGGTGCTTCAAAATAGACTGACTGCATTCTTAAGGTGATTCATCCCATTACAGTATCACAAGAATCATGTAACCGTGGTAGTCTAAGCGCAACTTTATTCTTAAAGGTTAATAACAGCCACTTGTTTCGACTGACTAAAGTAGTAATCATCAGGGTGAACATGAGGAAAATGACTGCAGCTGTAAAGCTTCGTCTTTATTTTCATGTTCAGCCTGATGGTGGCTACTTTAGCTAGCCGAAACATGTGGCTGTTTAATTTTTAAGGATAAAGTTGTGTTTAGACCAGGGCTGTGAAGTCGGAGTCGTGGAGTCGGAGTCGGAAGGAATTTTAGGTAGAGTCGGAGTCGGTAAAAATGTACCGACTCCGACTCCGACCTCAATCTAAAATCTTAACTAGATACTCCAACTGCAGAGACCTGATAGCTACAGTAACCATTAGACTTATACTTAAATATAGGTTATAAGTCTAAACAGTAGCCTGATGATTCACGTGGTGGTGACGAAACGTCTTACAGGTTTACCGTTATTAATATATATTGAGCGTTTTTATGAAGGGGTCGGAGTCGGAGTTTTAAAAATCGAGGAGTCGGATTCGGAGCTTTTGTGTACCGACTGCACAGCCCTGGTTTAGAAGGAAAATAATTAAGCTGATATCATTCTTGCGACAGCTGCGTCCCTCTACATACTTTCCATATCAACGCTTTGTAATCACTCCTCAGTGTCACACCACCGAGCCTCTCCTATTAATGACGTCATTACGAACATAAATAAATAAACGAACAGGTGAACACAAATCTCTTTAATTCCACACGGCCTGCTTCGGTAACAGCTCGCGTATTACGCTAATACCTAATAAGACAACATGTCATTTGATAGACAAAAATTGGCTTTTCGGAGGAACACGCTGCCTCCACCTTCACGTTCAACTTTCTAGTCTGAAAATGAAGCCAGCTTCCGTACGTATCTACCAAATCGCACGGCGTAACAGCATACAATACATTAATTTTATATCCATTGTTTTAGCACATTTTACTAATGCATTTTTATTACTTTCTCTCCTATGTGAATAAATGAGGTTTCACATTAATGACACATTTGAGGTTATCACAGCGGTGACAAGGCAGATCGCTGTTTTCTAGATCTTTATGCCATCTAGAGTGGTGCCTTAACACCAATGTCTAGAAGGAACCCTCCGCCCCCATCTGGCAATTTAATTCCGGGTCTCCCTTCTCTTGGCGTGTGGCTCCATGTCACTTGATGATTGGTGCCCGACGTTTCGGAATATTATGATCTCACCGTCAAGGATCGAAATGTACAATAAGTTCGTGTAATGGAATTACTTTAAGAAATAAATTACTGCCGTTTAATTGAAATGTTTATCGAGGTGGACACCATAAAGAAGTTATTTTGGAAAGGCGATTGTGTTCCACGGCTAATAAGGACGTTAATCAGCAAGAAGGGAAGTACAGTCACTGCAAGGGAAACAGAGAAATAAATCTGTGACGTTTATGAAAATGCATCGGTATTAAATTAGACTGTAGAAATGTGAAGGCCCCATTCAATTTCAAAATAGTTATTATTATCATTTGTTACGCATGCGTCAGCAGATATGTTCTAGAGACGCACCGTCTCTATCAGCATTTCAGCAACACAAGTGTGCGTGCGTGCGTGCGTGCGTGCGTGTGTGAGTGCGTGTGCGCGTGCGTGCGTGTGTGTGTGTGTCGACACATGCGACCGTACATGAAACTGTTTTTCAGTTCAATGTACCTTAGCTATAACGTAAGAGGAACTTAGAAAGATGAGTTCTCTGAAACGTGTTTCATATTATAATACGACAAAACAGGAAAGCCCGACATGTAACCACAGCATACCCTCGCATAAGCATGTACTAGGTACATAACTTTGTGTTACGCACGGTCTATATTCTTTGCTTCAGCAAGTCATTTTGATCCAAGCTCAATTTTCAGTGAAAATTGGTACTGCGTGTGTGAAAGTATCTTGTTTTAAGAAACAAAAAAAAAGTCCATTGCCGTACTTACAAAAAACCCAACCAAGCAAATATACGCATGACTTGAATTAAACAGACAAGTCTTGAATTTGGGAAACAGCAGAAGCTTTGATTTCTCATGGCGTTCATTATGAATACTGCGAAGCGTTAGTACGAGAATTTACAAAGTTGTGGGGTAAAGTACTGTTTGTATCAGCGCAGGACGGGATAAAGTTAAGACAACGAGGACTTTAGAAACATCGATAAAACTACAAAAATATACAGCGTCATATAGAAGACAGCAGACTCTGGAGGAGAAAAATTTGGTATTTATTTGGAAAGAAATTGGGTTATAAATTATTTTAAGAGCGATCATGAAACTTATCGTTTGCACGTTAACCCAGAAATCTTTCAATTACTGCCGAGCACGTTGGCGCTGTCATCAAAAAGTTTTGCCTTTGAAGGTCTTTTATGCATGACGAGGATTATATTTGGATATAGTCTGAAACATCCGAAAGCATCGCGTTTGAACCTTTAATGTTCCTATCAAACAAAAACCTAAGCATCGATTCTGAAACCTGTTAATCTGCGGTGTCATGGAGTCCTATTTTTTTTAATATATCAAATGGAACTTGAACCCATTTAAGGTTTAAAACAAAATAAATCACAAGCCCTGTAAAATCTGATACAACTTTCAAAAATTGCGCGTTCTACCCACAGACGTTATACGTTTTATACATCTCTAAGGACACGATTTTTCTCTGGAATGGGGAAGAAGTGTGTTCAGTGTGACGTAGAAACTCGTGTATTACACGTGTTTTTTGGTTGAAATGTGTGCTCCAGAGTATTAAGACGTTTACACGAAATACTTGTCAGTTCTTTGCAGATTCTTCAACGTCTACGCCTTCTCGAACGATAGTGTCCCAAATTTATGCAAAAACCTGACAGCATTTGCCTCGTTCAAATCTCGAAATTTTCTCCCCACTGATAACCTTAGCGTATTTTCTTTTACAAGAAAATATTCCAGCTCCTAATAAATTCGGTTATTAACCTTTCACAGACTAGAATTGAACTGCACTATATTTAACAAACTGTTTCCTAATGCCTCGTCGTAAACACTAATAAGTGCTATACAGAAGAAATCGCTGTAAAACGCAAGGATTACACAGCAAAAATAAATACACAATGCAGAAAAATGTGAAGTTCAAAGCTTGCAAGGTTTAAGCTCCTATTCTCTATAATGTGCAGTAGGCTACATTTAATGGGCAGGGTATGTAGCACGTATGGGAGAAAAGAGGGGTGCATACAGAATTTTGGTGGGGAGACCTGAGGGAAGGCGACCACTTGGAAGACACAGGCGTACATGGGAGGATAATATTAAAATGGATCTTCAAGAAGTGGGATGGGGGTATAGACTGGATTGAGCTGACTCAGGATAGGGACAGGTGGTGGGCTCTTGTGAATGCGGTAATGAACGTCCGGGTTCCATAAAATACGGGGAATTTCTTGACTAGCTGAGAAACTGTTAGCTTCTCAAGAAGGCCTCTGCTCCATGGAGTTAGCTAGTTAGGCTATATTTAACACGTATTCTTGCTTTTGGGGCACCCAGTTAAAGTCCTACCCTGTCTAAACTGATTGTTCAGAAGAACAAAGGACACCGCTGCAAAGCACCCTGACACAAACAAAATATTTTTGTCTCCATGCATCGAATTCAAAAGGCCACAACCGCATTCTTCCGCTTACCTCTGTCATATCTTGCACATTGTCGGGATCCACGACATCAGCCGACCCCAGTTCATCACCCGGACCTCCACCGTCGTCATCCATCAAGACAAAAGTGACGTCATTGTTGTTGGTGGTGTTCCCATGATGCATCTGTTTCCTGGGTGACAGTGCATCACCGTCAGTGTCTTCATGATTGAGAGGTGAGGTTTTCCTCTTGTGGTTGCTATTACCGCTGTTAACAACAACAACCTCATTGCCTCCGATGATGTCCCCAACCGGGATCTGATCACACGAATTTTGGGAATCTGTGGGACTCACGGGACAGTGCTCGTCATCCATTTTGCTTCTGTCTGTGCCCTCGGTTAGTTCTGTTTACACGCTTTGCATAGGTCTATCTAGCAGCATTATGAACTGTCACACGTGCGCCATGTTTCGGCAATATTTTCAACAAAATTTGCACAGGCGTTGTACACAACTTTGTACTTTTAACAGTACTACAAAAATATTGTCCTACCTGTTTTTGATTTTGGAATTCACCATAATTCATATGAGATGAAACACGGTACAACACAATCACTTTTCGAACACGTAGAGGGACGAACACATCACACACACAACAAGTTAACACTCGCTGGTTTTAGATTAACTTCATATTAAAGTCGTATTTCGAATTTAAGTCGCTTTGTTGGTATAACGCTGCAAAGAAAAGTTGTTATTCTTACCAATTCCTATGCTTTCCCTTTGTCGAAACGTCTGTTCCAGAATATAACATGATAAGATCACAATTAACGTGCCACATGCACGTAAGAACGCCACCTAATTCACAAACCCAGACCGTTTCATTCACTGCAATATCCAGACAATTCACTTGCAATTTTTACTACCACAAAAACACACTTGAAACATTTATACGCGTTGCGTACACGAGAAAAGGCACTAAAACAAGGATATATTTATAAAATGTTCAAGCTTTTTCCTATTAAACACCACTCCAAAACCCCCTTGCCTTCACTTCACTGTCCTTCTGATTCCTTCCTTCAGCTCAAAGGGGCCCCCATTCCAATAACAAACAACAGAGAAGCGACAGCGCAGCACCAGCGCCACAAACTCATTCTGTCTTATTATTCTTCTTCTGCCTTCCTTTTTCCATCCACCAGAGCTGTTCCCTGAGATGCTAGACTCTGCTCATTCCACCAGTGATGCTAGGCTCTTGTCCTCTCTTCTTCAGATGTTGCAGGTGCTTGGTAGTTTTCAAAGATGGCTGAAACTCACTGTCCGTAATATATTCCAGCTCGCTTGGGTTACGTTAAGTTGCCACGCTGAGCACAAGGATAAACTTTCCGTCCCTTTCTCTCTGGTTTTCATCTTTGTCTGCAGCTGTTTCACCTTGTTCCTCTAGCTGCCACGTACTGGACTGAAAGACAGGTACAGCAAGCAACCTTGAAATTGCGCGCGTTCTTTTCTATCCTCTTTCAATTATCTCTTCTCTCATTCTTTCAATATCCTTCCATCTCTCTTCTTTCCAATATCCTTGTCTCTCTTTAAGTATACTCAGGTAGTTACATATATTCGTTCAGGTTGGCTTATTGCTATCAAATATGGCAGGTACTGTTGAATAAAACGAAGTATTTGAAAATAACAAAACACAAAAAATTCTTGCAGAATATATAAATATTTTTGGAAACAGAAAAATTCCTAGGCTTAGTGTAACTGATAGGAAACACAGTACCAGCTTAGGCGTTCCGTAATAAGGTAAACAGGTTCTCTGAACATGACAAATAAAAGCACAGTCCGGGAATGAATACAGCAAACTGTCACTCGTTCTCACACGACGATGCATTCGCGAACGGGAGAAAACCTTCCAGTTGTGTAGCTTGTCCTTTCAACTTTACGAAATTCAAAGTCACACGTTTGTATGAATGGTATTTTTTTTATAGAACACAACTATACAGCTCTCTCGTCTAATCCCCCTCTCTCTTAAACACTCTGTCTTAGACTTGCTGTTCAATTGCAGGTTCGCTACCCTATGTCAGACAGCACACGAGTCAATGTTTTGTAGCGGACAGGTACACAGTGGGGTCAACAAAGCCGTAGTCTGTCTTTCCGTATAAATTTTAAATTATGAACAACACATTTACGTAATTTATTTAATAAATGCTTACAAAAAATCGGGAAGTTGACGAGACACTTTTATAACAACTGGGCCGTTTGTATTACGAATTTATACAGCGCGATTCTAAAGTAATTGCTTAAGGTTAAATAATGACTGTTTCTTCTAGTCTGAACGCTATTGTTACGATTCTTGCACGATTTTAAAGCCCATACGCTGCCATTTTGTGACGGATACAATAACACATAATGCATTTATCTAAACTCACCCTGTACATTCAAGTGACGGAAAATGTGTTCTAAAATTTTGAGCCATATTGTGATGTTGCAATTACTGTTATGTTACAACTAGCATAGTCATTATTAGCATATTTTAATTTTTTTCACTTGAAGATCTAGCGGGGAATTGTAACCCAAGCATACAATTAGAGATTTGTATATTTCTGATTGCAAATACGTATTTATTTTATTTGTGCCTGACATCATGCCGCGCAAATAACATCTTTATTTCCATTAATACGTTTTTATACATTTGGTTTCATATGTTTGTTATTAATTAATTCCATGGAGTTCAGTATTTGAGCCGCTGACCGTTCCTAAGCTGGTCAATAATTCCCACAGATTTTGACAAACAGAGGTTTTTTTTTCAAAACTTCCACGTCGACTAAACTAGATAAAATGTTCTGGGGCTAGCAGTCGCGTCGGGTTGTTGCTTAATGGCGAGTTAACCGACGTTTCGAGAACCATCTCTGTCCTCGTCATCAGGGAACTGACTGCCTCCAAAATCTGTCCGCGTCGGGACCTTATTCAGGAAGGTTCTTTGCCGTGTTCAAACCAGCCCGCCACTTGGTGCTTCCTGAGGAAGGGGAACGTAGCCCAGGGCCTTCCATCCCACTTCTTTTACGTAGATCCATTTTAATTTTATCCTTCCATCTAGGACTAAGTCTTCGGAGAGATTTAACCTCTCTAGGCTTTCTTACCAAGACTGGTCATGCTTCTTCTCTCTCCCCAGTGCCTTCATACTGTGGAATTTTGAGATCTCGCCACAGGTTACGTAAATTTGGCGCGGTCACAGCTGTTGACTGATTAACTAACAAACCAATCAAAGGACTAATTAACTAAATAACCAATCAACTAAGTAATTAACTAAACAACTAATTAACCAACCAGATACTTTACTGAATAACTCCAGGGAGCATGTTCTTTCTTGTTCAGATAAGGGTGGCTAAGACATTTTTTGCCGAATGCAAGCCACATGCCCCACCCATCTCATCTTCCTTGATCTGTTCATCAAAATGATATTTAAGGACTATTATAAATCATGAAGCCCCTGGTTACAGAATTCTCTCATGTACTGGCACGTACTCACTGTTCTTATGGCTCTGTCCAGCACAGTGTTGACGCGACCTGAAGCTTTCACTCCCAAGACGATAAAATCTGACGTTCTGACGTTATTTTTGGAATCCGCTGTTCAAGTTGCAGGTGCCTGAATCTTTACACGAAAGGGCGAGGGTCTACCTGTTTAGAGTTCTACACTGCATTCCCCACAGTTCCATCCATTAGCCAAACCGTGTTTCTTTTGTTCGACTTAACTGTTACCGGTTACTGCAAGGGTGCGCTTGATCCCACAAACTGCCCCCTGTGGAGGGATATTTCTGGTCATTCTTAGGACAAAAAAAAAAAAAGAAGAGAAACAGGTACAAGTGAAGTCGGCCTTCTTGTCTCCAGACCGAGTACTTTTACCTGAAATATGAGACACCTAAATAATTCAAAAGCTTTCAAACTTCGATGGTATGGTGAATTTCCCATTGGGTGTTCTTTCTGAGAAATTTGATATTAGTGTTGGTAGGCCTTATTAACTTGCGAACTTAATAGCTTTTTACACGGATTTTGCCCTTAATTTTGCAATTTGAGAGGAAGAGCTATTAAAAATGGCTGACAGTAAAAGAGTTGAGTAGAAATTTTGGACGTACGGCACACGAAGTTGGAAGAAGTTTGTGCAAATCTAGAAAGATTAACTTCATATTTTTCAAGAAAAACCGAGATAAAACATAAAGCCCAGCTGACACAGCTTTAGAATTTATTAATAACAATCCTCGTCAGTGTTACACTACATGTTTCGGTCTGAAAAGACCATCTTCAGGCGCAATCACACACAGAACAAGGTACAGGGCTTAAAGTTGCACGTACACTTGTCAGATCTCAGCAAGTGTTAAATTACCTTGACGAGCATTATTACTAATAAATTCTAAAGTTGTCTTACGCTGGGCTGTATACTTTACCTCAGTTCTTATTGACTTGAAACACAATGGGATGGATCAAGTTAAAATTAAAACCCATATATTTCCATGCTGATGCGCGTGAAGGGGCATTACATGTAATATTCATATTTCGAGTCAGAATAATGCCAATTTTGACCTATTTTACCCCCCTAAAAGAGAAATTTTATCCATTCAACTTGCTATTTTCGAGCGGACTTACGCTTTTCCTTGTGTTTCTCCCATTCCATCTTTGCAAATACTTGAAAAAATTTCATGAAATGCGGCACGAACTTCACATTAAAAGCCACACGGTCATACCTCGTAATATTCTGCAGCCAGTCACAACAGGACGGACTACTTGCAAAAATATCAGATGGAAACGATACTGGTCGGTACGGGCATGTCAGGGAACTGACGTCCGGAACATGTGTAACGTTTATCGAGATATTACTTGTAGAATGCAACAAAGACAACGTGTATGTGGCCCGGGAGCTTTTTTCTGTTGCTGTCTGGTGGGGATATCTCTTGTATTGCTCGATCTAGGAATGTGAAATTGGGCATCGAAACAAAATGCATAAAGTTACGTCTTTGGGCGACAAATAATTAAAATTAATGTGACCACGACAGACGCATATGTTATTTTTGACAAATTTAACGTAACTAAGGAGCAGGGTATTTGAAATTTAATTTCTTCACAAAGGTTAAAATAAAATAGGAAAATACTACTAACAGATACATAAGACTATCAATCCATCTAACCCTTTAAAGAAGAAGCTTATCAGCTTTAGATAAGGACTCAGTGCGTACCGCGCTGTAAACACTCTCCATTTCGGATATAAAAACCAATCTCTTAATGTTTTATAAGGCAAAAGTTGCTGTTTGTTCTGAGATCCGTACAAAACACATAAACGCAATGTGGGCGCCACGTAGAATTTTTTAACGTTAAACCTGGCGGTATGTAAAGTTACCACTAGGCTTTAAAAGGTTAATGTAAAGTCGGCTTCATTAGTTTTCCTCGCAACTACTGGCGTGAGTATCCCTTACTGCATTTGCATCTACAGAAGAAATTTCTCAGTTATGTAACAATTGTAAACTGTTCTTCATCATCAAAATGGCGACTCATGGCCATTCATTTGTACGACGCTAGGCGTGAAACTTCCACCGCGTTGCAAGTTGGGAGACCCTTTACCACGGGCCAGACAAGTTTTCACCTATAGGCCTGCACGGAATATGAGTTTATCGCCTAAAGTTAGCGGTAACAGGTAGGCATATGAGGCAACTAATTAGGTAACAAAGCCTTCGGTCCCGGTCTTCTGGGAATTTGACGTTGGGTACGTTGGGTACGTTGGGTACGTTGCTCCCGCCCTTTCGAAGGCACTTTTCATCTTCAACTTCAAATTTTGAACGTCCCTGTTAAATGGACTTTCCTTCAAGAAGTAGCGAAATGCTAACCCAGCCACGCTGCGTTAACACCCCAGAAAACCGCAACTACAGAGTACACCTCTGTGGAAAACTCAAGACGCATATATCAAAATGTTTCTTATATAATTTATACCTCTCATGTGTAGAAATATGCTGTTACAAATCCAAAAATTTCATGGCTATTATGAGATAAACCAAGTGTTGAAATTTATAACTGAAAAAGTCGAATTCTTTTAACACATTCCTTTAAAACCAATATTATAATCTCACACAAGGGCGTAACAACACAATTATCTCAACAGCACGTGATAAATTACTACAAATTAAAGAAAACAGACAATGTAGTCACGTATAACGTAACACTGAGGCGCGTTCGCGTAACCACTGTTGCTGTGGGAAAGCAATAAATATGACAGAGTCTTCTGCAGCCTTAGTTATCCAGCATGCAAAGCGCATGCGCCGTATTATATTGTCATCTGTGGCCTGTCCGGCTCTACCTATTTTTTAACATTATCTCATAAACGGCACGATTTTCGGAAAAAAGGTTGTTGAACATAAAAAGTGTGTTTTGATTTTCTCTACAAGTTTTGCCTGAAACATTTCTCATTTTAAGAAGAATTCGGCGAGATGTACATATGTCTTCATCTAAAGTACCCGTTATTCTTGCCAGATTTTAATGAAACTTGAATTCCCTTGACAGATTCGAAAAAATACTCAAATATCAAATTTCATGAAAATCCGTTCACTGGACGCCGAGTTGTTCCATGCGGACGGAAGGAAAGACGGGGCAGATGGACAGGCAGACGTGACAAAGTTAATAGTCGTTTTTCGCAATTTTGCGAACGCGTCTAACCAAAGTTTGATTCGTGCCCCGGACAGATGTTTTCATTCCCGGTACTGGGCCTTAGACCGACAGCGGGACGCACCCAGTCAGTAACAACATTAAAATGTGAAGATGTCCACTCGCTAGAACGTAGTGTGGACGTTAGAAATGTGTCGAACTGTACCCTCATTCACTCACATGTCTCACATACTTACGGCGTGATGTAAATTACGAAAGATGATAAGTTAATCTGGCTAATTAACGTACACAGCCTCCTTTTGCTTTTGCTTTTAGTCAGTTCAAATAAGACAAATGAAAGAACGCAGTGCCTTTCCTCAGTTGACGCTGCATAGCGACAGATTTGTAAAGTAGGATGTTGCTAGCAACTAACTGCAGCAAATGTTCACAGTGCATAACACTTATACTGCCTCCAATCCGTAAGTAAGTTTTCCAAGAAAATTGCAGAGTATTTTGACGCCCTATAACCCTTCACCGCAACTCAGCAGCGTGGTTGAAGTCTTCGCTGTTCTGGGACGTTAAGCAATGTAACATCCAAGAAGAGCGAAGGCCTTACGTGAACGACTGTCATTTCCTTTCCAAAAGCGAAATTTTTAAACTTCGTCACTGCCGAAATATTCCACTTCAGCAGCTCAATGTGCAGTGAAGAAGGAAATAATCGCCTATAGACCGTCAAAGCGCCCATGTCATCCATAGGGGTCATTTTCGTACCTCTACTCAAAAAATTGTAAAGAAAAAACAGGTAAGATCCGTTGAATTATGCCACAGGACTATGGTGCTTGCTGCATGTGTTATTGCATTGTCTCCTTTTAGAGTCGCGCCAAGTAATTGAGTGCCATATACAGGTAATGGCTATAACGTTACATGGCGTCCACTAAGCCCGGTGGTGCTGCCATTCTTGTTTTGCCTTAATACCCTTGCACTAAAGATAATGAAATAATAATTATAAAAGATTGAAAGGCAATTAGGAATCACGAATCAGGTTCAGCGGCAGTAGGTTCAGGTAGACTCGCAGCTTTTAAACTTGAAGTCAATATAGAAATATAATTTAAAAACTCATTTCCTGTCTCATAGAAAACACACTAATTCTCGATTAGGAAAACAAATTTCTTAATGGTGCTTGCGGAATTAGCGTATATATTGTGCAAGTTATATGAAATATAAACGGCAAAATGCAGAGTATTTGAAGTGTAAGGCAAGCAGTACACATAGCCGCAATTAGTACCTTACCATAACTGTAGCCGATCCCAGTGGCCGCGCTGTCTAAGGCGTGGGTCTGCGGCCGAGCGCTTGCTGGGATTGTGGGTTCGAATCCCACGGGGGCATGGATTTTCTTCTCTTGTACAGTGTTTGTGTTGTCAGGTAGAGGTCTCTGCGACGGGCCGATCCCTCGTCCAGAGGAATCCTACCGACTGTGGTGTGTGGCTGAGTGTGATCAAGTGAAAATAAACAACCTCGACACCTGCTGTGAACAAGTAGGTAGAAGACGGAAGGACTGCGAAACGAAACTATAACTGTACACAATTGGCGAACTTCAGCAACATACTCTCGATGCACATACCTAGTTGACGGCGTATTTAGCCGTCAAATGTAACATCCAACCATGTATATTACGTCACACGATATTGCGGAATATTTTGCCAGTAATTTACGTCAACAGAGAATCATTTCGTTTATGTAAGGAATATCGCACAAACAAGGCTTTTGACCGCGAACAAGAAGTTATAGAATACAGATGTTCGGGCGAGGTACGTGATATAGCAGTTTTTTTTTTGTGCAGAAGGGCCCCGCAGCGGACGCTACGGACGCACCATAGCTTTACGGCTTCTTGTGCAACCCTGCAACAGAGATGACGACGACGATGATGACGTTTTGTCCTTTTCCTAGTAATGGAGCACCGGTGGAATGAAACTGACGGGGGAAATCCGACGTACTCGGGGAAAAAAACCTGTCCCAGTGCCACTTTCTCCACCACAAATCCTACATGGACTGACCCGGGATCGAAGCCGGGCCTCCGTGGTGGGATAACCGCCTGAGTCATGGCACGGCCTAAACAGCACTTTGATTGAAATGTTTGTGCCCAAAGACACTATTTTAAAAACTGTTAAATAAGGTAAGTAAGCACGTGACGATGTCAGTCGTAATGCCGAAACATGTTGCAAGAACGTGTGATGTAGGTGACATCTACATACTCCTGTATTTGACGGAAACACAAGGCATATAGCTAGCTAGCTAGTTAACTAACAAACTAACTAACTAACTAACTAACTAACTAACTAACTAACTCCATGGACCAGAGGCCTTCTTGAGAAGCTAACAGTTTCTCAGCTAGTCAAGAAATTGCCCGCACTTTATGGAACCCGGAGGTTCATTACCGCATTCACAAGAGCCCGCCACCCGTCCCTATACTGAGCCAGCTCAATCCGGTCCATGCCCCATCCCACTTCTTGAAGATCCATTTTAATATTATCCTCCCATCTACGCCTGGGTCTCCCAAGTGGTCGCCTTCCCTCAGGTCTCCCCACCAAAATCCTGTATGCACCTCTCTTTTCCCCCATACGTGCTACAAGGGCACATAGCAGTTAGAAATTTACTCCGGCTAGTACATAGAAGTAAAAAAAAATAGAAATTGTATTTCAGAAAAATTACTCCTCTAACGCAGCTCGCTGCTGCCACACTTCTTAAAATCGGGACAGCAGTTCGTAGTAATGGGGTTACTGAAATGGCGACTTCAAACAGTAAGTCTAGAAATGCACGTAATGTGCTTAGTTTGTGAACAATTTAATAGCTCTCTGTGGGGCCCCCCCGCGATAATTAGGGAACACAAATTGTGCAAGGCGAATCCTTTTCTCTACCTCTTAACAGGTGCAAGAAAATTAATTATACAAAAATGGAGAAATTAATATATGACTTGACGGAAATTTATTCGCATAATGCATAAGTTACCATTTTTAAGTTAACACTCTCGGTACAGGTGTGTGTGACTTCTGATACCGCCCATATCTGGATTTGTACCTCCCAATGTCGCTATTGCCTGTATACAGGCGTAGACTTGACACGAGATGCCTACCTGCATATTAATCTGCCGCGGGTTGCAGACCCGCTTAATTTATTCGTGTTTACTGTTGTCTGTGTTCTAACATACGTGAAATTTATGCAGCCTTATGATTTTACAAAAAGATAAAAGACTAATCTATTTTGTAGTAACATGAGGTGTGGTAAACCGCAGTAAGGGCCCACTTCCATATTTACCGACATCCGTAAGGCCTGCGCCTTAAAGAAACACTAACTAACAAACTAACTAACTAACTATCTAACTAACTAACTAACTAACTAGCTAACTAACTAAATAACTAACTAACTCCATGGAGCAGAGGCCTTCTTGAGAAGCTAACAGTTTCTCAGCCTATCAAGAAATTCTCCACATTTTATGGAACCCGGACGTTCATTACCACATTCACAATAGCCCGCCACCTGTCTCTATCCTGAGCCAGCTCAATCCAGTCCATACCCCATCCCACTTCTTGAAGATACATTTTAATATTATCCTCCCATCTATGCCTGGGTCTCCCAAGTGGTCGCCTTCCCTCAGGTCTCCCCACCAAAATCCTGTATGCACCTCTCTTTTCCCCCATACGTGCTACATGGCCCGCCCGTCTGATTCTTCTCGATTTGGTCACCCGAATAATATTTGGTGATGAGTACAGCTTAAAGAAACACTCTTTTGTTAATATCCCACATTTTCAGGGCAAATGAATTTTTACTGTAGCAAAGCCGCTGGTATTCGTAGCCGGCTGTAACCGTTTTCGGCAACCTTTAAAAAGACTCATTTATCTCATCGAACACTCAGCACGTCTAGACTAAAGGAGCGAGCGCTCTTATGCGGGTTTGCTCGTGCGTAACACGGAAAAAGATTAATTTTATACATCGATACGCAGAGGCCAGATGGTAAAGCCATGGCGCACGGGCTGGGTAACCCGCGCAAACACTTCCGTCAGGCATATTTGTCACGAAGATGATTCTAAGACCCGGTTAGTATCTTATGCAGTTGGTTTCAGGTCGTTCTTAACCGCAGATGGGGCACACGGTGGCGCAGTTGGTTGACGCACTGCGCTACAAGCCGGATGGCCGAGGGTTCGATTTTCGATGCAGTCATTGTAATTTCTCATTGACATAATCCTTCCGGCCGCACTATGGCCCTGGGGTCGAGTCAGCCTCTTAACAGAAATGAGTACGAGGGATATTTCCTGGGGGTAAAGGTGGCCGGAGCGTAGGGTCACAACCCTACCAACTTCAAGTGCCAATCGCCTGGAAATGTTGAAGCCACAACCTCCTGGATTCCTCAGGGTCTGTCCAGGCCTGTAATTGGATTGCTTTACCTTTACCTTTACCAAAGATAAAGTTACTAATTAGTAACAAACGCGTCGCCGCCTCACGCGCGTTTTAGCCTACAACCGGATAACTTCACCCTATATATACACCAACCGTCAGTCCACAGTAACGTAGCTAACACAGACAGAGGTAAAAGGCAAAGTCGTCCCTTACACGTCATAAAGTCATAAGTTCAGGTCCACGTACTCTTAACCACGGCTGTAGAGGCAGCGTCTTACTGCCCTCGGCTTTACCCTCGGAAAGAGTCTCCCAGGCTGCCACTGAACGGGGCACTAGCACTGCTCCATATACCGTCTGCACACCTTTAATACGATATGCACCTCTGGTTCATAGCTAACCCAGAGGCTGGGAGTAGCTTCGCCTACAGGGCTGGTAAGACGTCTGGAATATTCCGTCAAAACACCGGAGTTTAATCAGGCCATAGAAATGGAGCGTGTAGGCCTGCATACGCCATTTGTCCTGACAAAATCCACGGAGAAGAATCCTTCTTGAAAAGCCAGTAGTCGCTCATCTTGTCAATCCCCAATTTTTACACAGCACAAAGGCCTATCACAGTGTTACAGAGTGACACTAAAGAACTCTGTCTGGAGAAAGGCTAATTCAGTCTTCACCGTCACGTCTCACCTTTCGAGATCCATCCCACTACTGTCGTCATAATGCAGCCTAATTTTTCCAAGAAATTTCTCTCCTTTCTTCAGACCTTCCGACAAAATTTCTGTACCGCATCATGCGTGCTACATGCTCCGGCAATCCCATCTTTCTTAACCTTTTAAAGCCTAGCGGTAACTTTACGTACCACCAGGTTTAACATTAAAAAATTCTACGTGGTGCCCACATTGCGTTTATGTGTTTTGTATGGATCTCAGAACAAACAGCAGCTTTTGCCTTATAAAACATTAAGAGACTGGTTTTTATAACCGAAGTAGAGAGTGTTTACAGCGCGGTACGCACTGAGTCCTTGTATAAAACAGATTATCTTTCGTCTTCAAAGGGTTAATGTTTACATCCTAATAACTGACGTATAGTGACAGACAGTCCTAATAAGACAGACAACCTTACAGCGTGTGTCAACGCGATTTGGACAGGTTGGAAAGTAGTCCTAACTGCCGCGATAGCTCAGTCGATACAGCGGTTAGCTTACGGGCTACAGGGTCCGGGGTTCGACTCCTCCAGACCGGCTCTGGAGTCCCCTCAGCATCCTATTCAATTGGAACAGGCGTTCTTTCCTGGGGGTAAAGCGACCAGAGCGTGAAATTAACCACTCATCTGCATCTAGAGCCGATATTAAGAACAAGTGGAGCTATACCTCTGCTCCCCCTATATGTTTTCATATCATGGACAGGAACGGCTTTGTCCTCAAGTAACAAAAGTTATTTTCAGCTGAACAAAGTGAGGTCTTCAGCCACGTGTTACCCTGCCAGAAGTTGCGTAGCTCTGTCAGTTTCACAGACTGTACAGACTAGTGTTTTGGCAAGACGCTTTACCTGCTGTAGACAAAAGCAGTCGACCTTAAAACACGTCTGTAAACTGTAACACAGAAACGAACGAGCTCCAGAAACATACAGGCGCCATAAAACTGATCGCTTTCCATTAAATTTGTTGCAGCCGATGAACGGCGCTCCACAAACTAACTCCATGGCACAGAAGCCTTCTTGAAAAGCTAACAGTTTCTCAGCTAGTCAAGAAATTACCCGCATTTTATGGAACCCGGAGGTTCATTACCGCATTCACAAGAGCCCGCCACCTGTCCCTATCCTGAGCCAGATCAATCCAGTTCATGTCCTCCCATCCCACTTCCCGAATATCCATCTTAATATTATCCTGCCATCTACGCCTGGGTCTCCCAAGTGGTCGCCTTCCCTCGGGTCTCCCCACAAAAATCCGGTATGCACCTCTCTCCTCCCCCATACGTGCCACATGCCCCGCCCATCTCAGTCTTCTCGATTTTATTACCCGAATAATATTTGGTGATGAGTACAGGTCATTAAGTTCCTCGTTATGTAGTCTTCTCCACTCCCCTGTCGCCTCGTCCCTCTTAGGCCCAAATATCCTCCTCAGCAGCCTATTCTCGAACACCCTCAGTCTTTGTTCCTCCCTTAGTGTGAGAGACCAAGTTTCACACCCATACAAAACAACAGGTAAAATTATAGTTGTGCATACCCTAGTCTTTGTGTTCTGGGATGGTGCTCCACTACAAGACGAAAAAAACGTCATTTAAAAAACCGTGGTGTGGGTACATGAAAACAAACCAGCCCCAAGGGAGGGGGAAAGCAACAGCACGCATCTTATGACACGAACGTAGTCCAACCATTCTTCCAGTCTCCATTCAACACGCTGGCCACTGCTGTTATTCATAAAAAATGAAAGGTTAATGAGATATCCCCCCCTCCCCCCGTGCCCCACTTGGTGTTCAAGGGCCACCGCCCACAGCTGTGAACCAGCCGTTGGTGATTGGCCAAGATATTGCACGTGCTGTAAGCGCATTGGCCAAACAAGCAACTTGGGTATCTTAGTGCAGAGACAGCGAGTGTTAGTGCCTGCATGAGTGGCACAGGTGCACACGTTCGGCTGCCTGTCCGTATAGGTATGTAGCAGATGTCCGGTCTATTGGGACGCTTACGTCAGACAACACAGCACACGTGCGGACTCGCCAGTGGCCCAGTGCAACTTCGTTAATGAAAAGCAGTCATACCTACTTCGGCGGATCACTCACGATCGCATTCATGAGGCAGATAGCTATTATGATTTGGTGTGGGGTTAAGATTCGAGAAGAATGAGGTGGGCGAGTCATGTAGCACGTATGGGGGAAAAGAGAGGTGCATACAGGATTTTGGTGGGGAGACCTGACGGAAGGCGACCACTTAGGAGACACAGGCGTAGATGGGAGGATAATATTAAAATGTATCTGCAACAGGTGGGATGGGGGCATGGACTGGATTGAGCTGGCTCAAGATAGGGACAGGTTGCGGGCTGTTGTGAATGCGGTAATGAACCTACGGGTTCCATAAAATGCGGGGAATTTCTTGATAAGCTGAGAAACTGTTAGCTTCTCAAGAAGGCCTCTGCTCCATGGAGTCAGTTAGTTAATTAGTTAGTTAGTTAGTCAGTTAGTCAGTCAGTCAGTCAGTTAGTTAGTTAGTTAGTCAGTTAGTTAGTTAGTGGTGTTAAGATTTCAAACTTTCACTGCATATTGGCTGGATTTGCTCTGTGCGTTTGTTATTTGACCCTTTAAACCCTCTGCAAACTGACAAAACCATTCTCAAGGCGCTTTCCCGTCCGGTGCTGTCCGGCGTCCGAAAGATCGTCCTGTCACTTTAAGATCTCCATTCGTATTCAGTTGGAGATGAGAACGCAGCATAAACGGTAAAGCATGGAGATCACAAGCAGAAAAGATGGGGGAAGGGACAGGGACAGAGACAAGGGACAGGGACAGTGACAGGGGGCAGGGGCAGGGACAGGGGCAGCGACAGGGACAGGGCTTCTATTGCATTTTGAAACACTGCAAACAGCATCAAGAGCTGGCGTGTCTCCACATTCCATCCCGGCAGCCGAAAGCTTCACTTTGACAGAAATGAGCCGTGAAACTGGGGAGTGGATTGAACTTGTTCACTGTCAGGACATGCGATCAATTCTAGTCCTGACTACGAATAACCACGAGGATGAGATCTGCGCTCTTCTGGGGTGTTACGCGTCATCATGTGGTAATTGTTTACCGACGTTTCGGCACAATCTATAGGTACTATCTTCAAACGTCAAGAGTCCGAGTAGAAAAGGACTCTTGACCCTTGAAGATGCAACCGATACGCTGTCCCGAAACGTCGGTAAACAATTACCACACGACGCCGCGTAACACCCCAGAAGAGCGCAGATTTAATCAACATCGCGGAGGAAGCCTGAAATCACGGGACGCACGAGGTTTCGTGGCAGTTTCAGATTTCTTTGACAGGTGAGAAGTTATCGCCTGTTCAACGTAAATTCGGCGAGTCAGTCAAACATCGAGTCAGGAAGTTAGTCACGCAACTAACTAGTCAATAATCTGAAGACTAAAGACAACAAAGAGTGAAATAATCAATTATGGATCTATAAATCAATAAATCACCTGAGCAGTAAATTTGGAATCCGCCAACTAATGAATCAACCATTCAATCAGACACCAAGCATTACTCACCCAACAAAGTGTTCACTCAAGCAACTAAAAAAGGTAAAGCAATCCCATTACAGGCCTGGACAGGCCCACAGGGTTCCAGGAGGTTGAGGCTCCCAGATTTCCAGACAATCGGCACATGAAGGTGGTAAGGTTGTCAGCCCTTCGCATCGGCCGCCTTTACTCCCCAGGAAAGATTCCTGGTACCCATTTCTGTTAGAGGCTGAGTCGACCCCAGGGCCATAGTGCGACCGGAAGGATTATGTCAATGAAAAATTCCACTGACACCATCGGGAATCGAACCTCAACCAACTTCGCCATAGCGGCCCCAAGTCAAGCAACTAATCAACAAACTAAGCACCCAGTCAATATTGCAGTAAGCCAACAAATATTCTATGATTTATCAGTCAACATATCAGTCAGCCAGACAAAACACAGCCGGTTTAAAATCAGACTGCTCTATGAATCAGCACGAAGAACGTCCGGTAACCCTCAGACAGTAACAAAACGGACTGTGAGGTGCCCCGCTGTATGAAGCAGCGCTGCGTAGCGGGAGGCAGAGAAGTTAGGGACAGTTAATTACTTCGAACTAATAATTTGTATGAAGCCAAAGCCGTGTTTCACAAAGGGTCATTGCTCCAAATTGTAATTATGGGCGTCAGGTAATGCAGACATGATGTTAAAGAAGGACAGGCGAAGAATAAAGAAAATAGTAGAAACGGACGCACACTGGTTATAAGGACATGTTATGTGTTTTGTTAAGAAATAAAATGTCGTACGTAAATTAAAATAACTAGGCACAGCTGTGTAAAAAATTTAATTATGCGTTTTCATTAAGTTGGCGCTAATATATGCCATCGTTTACTGTACGTGAGGAGGGAAACACAGTCTGCGGCCTGCAGACCATGAATGGCACGTGAACAGGCTTAGGTCTAATTTTCTTTTTTACAATAGCGCAAACATGCTACTGCTGTGAGCAGAAAATTTTTACACGACCTGACGACTGCGCGGCACTTCAAACTTTTTTGTAAAATGAATAATGGGAAAATTTAATACGAAAGTTCAAAAACTCCAGCTGCGCGGCAACAATTCAGCGTGCGTAGCAGCATTTCAGTTACTGCGCCGTCGCACACCTGCGCACCTTAGAGGGATCACTGCACGTGACTGACTGACTGACTGACTGACTGACTAACTAACTAACTAACTAACTAACTAACTAACTAACTAACTAACTAACTAACTAACTCCATTGAGCAGAGGCCTTCTTGAGAAGCTAACAGTTTCAAACCTAGTCAATAAATTCCCCCGCATTTTATGGAACCCGGAGGTTCATTACCGCATTCACAAGAGCCCGCCACCTGTCCCTATCCTGAGCCAGCTCAATCCGGTCAATGCCCCATCGCACTTTTTGAAGATCCATTTTAATATTATCCTTCCATCTACGCCTGGGTCTCCTAAGTGGTCACCTTCTCTCAGGTCTCCCCATGTGACATCATCTCTTTAGCCCCAGCACCGCTTTATTGCCTCTGCTTAGGCTTACACAAACCCCCTGTTATTGCTAGAGAATAACACCGTCTCTAAAGCCCACAGCTAAACTCTCTGACCAGTGTGTTTAATCCTTGTCACATATTAAACATTTACTTTTAAAAACTTATTTTCTAGCTCGTTCCATGTTTCGTCTTGCAATGTACGTTCAAGACACATGCGTCTGCCGAAACAAAGTTAGTACGTGACAGCAGTTGGACTATATTCAACAGAAAATGTATTTTTACTCATTTATTAATTTTTAATCTAATATTTCGGCTTAACATTTTTTTCATTTTCAAAGCGTGACGTACTACGAGGTTATTTCGTTTTAAGTCTGTCGATCAAAAATCGTTCTTTCTCCTGCGTGTTACATATTCCGCGCTTCTGAAACTTATAAAATTATTTTGCGCACTTTTGGAACCACAAAACAGTGTGTCGTAACTCAATCCATCAACTTAAAGACTAGGGATGTAATGCGTGTTGCCTAGTCAGGGCTACAGATGAATACGGAGCAATGATGGAGTGATCAGCAAGGGAAAGCCGGAGTAAATCAGGGAAAAGTCCGCGACAGTGCCACTTCACTCCTCATGAATTTCACAAGATTCAGCTGGAACTGAAATCAAGGCCCCACATTAGAAGCATTTAATGCTTTATTACAACAGACGGGAAAGCAGGAAGCTTATTCCAGAATAACGTCCCATTCAAGGTGCCGTTCTGAAAGCGATATTAAAGTGAACATTGTAACACTCCCAAGAAAAATATAACCCCTGAGACTAGGCCAATCGGGAGTCACCGAACAGCCTGGCTTCGATGATTCTATAAAGTTTTGTGACAACTACTGACGTGTGACAGCAATATTTAAGGGGTGTTTGACACTGTCTCTTAGTACAGAGACATTCTGTGGGCCGGGATAGCTCAGTCGATATAGCGACTAGCTATGAGGTGGAAGGCCAGGGGATCGAATCTTGGCAGCGGCAAGATATTACGCACCCGTCCAGACGGACCCTGGGGCCCATTCAGCTTACGGACCCTGGGGCCCATTCAGCTTTCTATACCATGGATACTGGGTCATTCCCCAGGCTAAAGCCTCCGGAATGTGACTTTGACCACCCACCCATACCTAGAGTCGAGGTTAAAGCCACAGTGGAGTTATACCTCTACTCCCCCCCTCTAACCTTCATGGTGTGCTATAGGGTCAAATTTACCCTTATCTTTTTTAAAGATATGAATATATTTTATAGAGCCTTAACTACTAGCTGAATACGAAATACAGTTCTGGCAATAGATAATACCCGACTGAATACCAAACAGATGTCTACATGAAATCCTAACCGAAAGGAAGCACATATGATGACAGGCAATCTGCGCACGGGTAAATTTGTTTGATGTCGAAAAAATAGAACGTATACAGCAGAACTTAAGGAACCTGCGATATTGCAATCTCATGTTCGGTTTGTAACGACAGTAACAACACCAGCCAGGCCACGCTACTGAGGGTGCTACGAATTTTCATGTTGAGTTACACATAACACTGTGTAACAGCATTATCATAAACCACTATTATTCATGTAATGATCATCACATCTGCCCTTACAGCATCTTACCGCATTCTATTACATCTGAATTACAGCCATTACAATTTGTTATGATATGCCAAAGGCGACAAACCGGAGAAAGAGACTAAAGTCTTTCAATCAGTTTAGCATTGATCACGGAACTCTCACGCCTAATTGTTAGGCAAACAAACTACCAAGTCTGTAAGTTGTGTTGCCTGTATCAAAGGTGTAAAACGGGATTGGACGGGGGTCGCGGTTGCCCAGCTGACTTCTACAACAGACAAGATGCACGGAATAGTTCAGTCGGGGCTTGAACTCCTCAACACAAGCACGTGCAAAAATCAGTACTGATGTGAAATCTTCGCTCTTCTGTGATGTTACGTAGTGTATATTGGTAGTTACCGACGTTTCGAGGCAACCTATCGATTCCATCTTCAAGAGTCAAGATGCCATCGGTCCCTAAAGTGTTCAAAATTCGGGATCGAAGATAGAGATCCGAAATCTTCCCCCCCCTCAAATATGACAGAAACGTCACCTTTTGAACTTTCTGTGTTACTAGGTGCCTTCTGGATGCTCTCCGTAACACTGAACGACATAAACATGAAAATGGTTACGGTAGAAGGCAGACACAGAGTATGGGACGTCCTACATACAGTGGGCAGACAACAAGAACCAAAGACACATTATTACCTCGCAACTGGAGCTTACTCTACGCCTGTACCTGGCATGTCAACACTTCACGCTTCTCTCGTACACAACCGCAAAGTATTCTGGGGATGGCTATAACCAAAGACCATGTTAAACTTTATCCTGCTAATGTGGAATATATGGTGAGCTGCTAATAATGCCAGCACCACTAATGTGTAATATTTGGTGACCTACATTTGGCAAAGCCGAAAGGAGCCTCTTTGTCTCTCTCTCTCTCTCTGCACAATGTCTCAACACTGAATCAATCGTGAAAGACGTCCTATGTCACATCTCTGTGCACACACTTACTCGGCTACCAACTAGGCCCTTAAGGGCCTGGTTACAAGGGCCTAGTTGGTAAACGAGTGGTGCTGGCATTATTAGCAACTCACCATATATTCCACATTAGCAGGATAAAGGTTAACCCTTTCCACTTACTGCCAACTTATCACAGAAGTACTGCAAAGGATTCAGGTCTTCTGGGGTGCGTGTTGACTTCGTCTTCAAGTGTGACCAATTCGTAAAGAATGATCTTATTATTATCCTTGGCAAAGAAGGCGACATCTTCTGTCAAAACTTCGTGATTGACTCGTTCAATGACACTGTCTCATCCCACGACCCTTGATTCCCAATCTTTATGTCTTCTGTTGCAAACTGCTGGTTGTGTACTGGCACCAGAAGACTGCAACAGGGAAGCAATCTTTGAACCATCACGTAATCAGAGACACCGGCTTGACCTCAAGTCTTTCCGTCTCCGATATCGCAAAGCCGCTAGCGAAGGACAAGTAGCTGAATCAGCGTAATACAATGATAACACTGCTGTGGCCATCGCTGCCGCTTCGAATTTTACACGCATCTGCAGCGTATTTGTAGTGCAAGTGTAGTGTTCTTGTAGTTTATTTTTGTGCAACTGTAGAGTACTTTAAAAATTTGTCAGCGTGAGTGACGACCTTGTCCAAGAAAGTATAAACTGACAGTGAGGACCTTGCATGGTTTCAGCACAAAAGAAACGTCCGTTCACTTATACCAGGCTACACAGCATCAAATTCAATAAGTTAACTTTCTACTTACTGACTGTTGTGGTTTTTGAAGATGAACCAGATATGGAAAAATATAGAAGAAGCATTCGAGAAATATTTTCATTCAAATTTCGAGTATACATTTCTATTCTTATGCCACAGTTATACGCCACTCATGCTCCCAGTAAACCAAACACGTTCTCATAATTTCACGTCCAAAGACACGTATAAGTGGACAATCCAGCAGCAGGCAGCTTGTCTGCAACATACCTAAACGCTCTAAACATCTGCGAGGGGCGTCCTAATAGCCCGTCCGCGTTATAACGCACGGCTCGGGGATTCCTTCGGCCCATCACACGAACTATAATCTTGTGGCTGTGCCTGGGCATAAAAAGTATAAGTTAGTACCACGGTTAGACTTGCAGTGGGCATATTCTCAGCAGCGATGCAGAGTTTTGATCAAGAAGTGACACGAGGATTGGATTACTTGTAGTATCAAACTGGTACACTGGGATGTAACGTGTTGCGGAGCGGGGTAATTGGCAGACAGCAGAAGGCCGTGTCGCAGAAATGGCGTATGTTGCTAACAAGGGTGCGATCTACAGGTGATAGAAGGGAATTTTGTGATGCAGACAAAAAAGTAGGTTCTACAGAACATAGAATTGTGTGATATAGACAAAAAGTAGGGTCTATAGAACACAGAATTGTGTGATATAGACAAAAAGTAGGGTCTATAGAACACAGAATTGTGTCTAATAGACAAATATAGGCTCTATAGAACATAGAATTGTGTGGTATAGAAAAGTGTAGACCCTATAGAACACAGAATTGTGTGATATAGACAAAAATTAGGGTCTATAGAACATAGAATTGTGTGGCATAAGCAAAGTCAAGCTCTACATAACACAGAATTGTCTCATATAGACAAAGATAGGCTCTATAGAACATAGAATTGTGGTATAGAAAAATGTAGGCCCTATAGAACACAGAATTGTGTGATATAGACAAAAATTAGGGTCTATGGAACATAGAATTGTGTGGCATAAGCAGGGTCAACCTCTACGGAACACAGAATTGTGTCATATAGACAAAGATAGGCTCTATAGAACAGAGAACTGTGTGGCATAGACAACAAGCAGGCCCTATAGAAGATAAAAGAGAATTTCTGGATAGACAAGAAAGTAGGGTCTCCATGACATAGAAGAAGCTTACCCAGCATTTAATTCTATACCAACTTCCCTCCTAACGACCAATCAACCTTCCTTTTTCTCCTGTACAGTGTACACAAACTACCTGTTTTATAGTTCTAAATAATCGACAGACTTTCTGTGGCTAAACAAACAACTCGGTCTTCTGGTGGACAAACAAAGTACAAAAAGAAGCGCGTCTCGCGGAGAGATCAGGACTTAATGAACTGCTGAACGATCAGGTGGCTACAGACGTTAAAGCGGACAAAACGTGTAGTCGCCGGTGCCGGTTGGTAACACAGCCGGTGCCCAAATTGACACTTGTGCGATAGCCTTGCCATCCCTCACACACAAAAAGGGTGAAGTTGAAAATATTTCTTGGCTAGGTTACACACTTGGGAGACCCAGGCGTAGATGGGAGGATAATATTAAAATGGATCTTCAAGACGTGGGATGGGGGCATGGACTGGATTGAGCTGACTCAGGATAGGGACAGGTGGCGAGCTCTTGTGAATGCGGTAATGAACCTCCAGGTTCCATAAAATGCGGGGATTTTTTGACTAGCTGAGAAACTGTTAGCTTCTCAAGAAGGCCTCTGCTCCATGGAGTTAGTTAGTTAGTTAGTTATTTAGTTAGTTAGTTATTTAGTTAGTTAGGTTACATATTCCAGATTCCAGGCTCCATAAGTTAAGAACCGGGATTCGAACCCTGGCCGAGGCTAAGAGTACTCCCACCTCCACAGCACACTGACTTTTGATTTCAGGCTTCCGCCGCGATGTTGCTTAGATCTGCGTTCTTCACGGATATTACGCGGCGTCTTTCTTTTCGGACTATTGACCCTTGAAGATGGGACCGAGACTTTGTCCCGAAACGTCGGTAAACAATTACCACACGACGCCGCGTAAGATCCCAGAAGACGACCCTTTCTCAACTTAGAGAGTGATTTCGGTTCCCACCTGGCCTCTTGACACATGGGTATGGCAATAAAGTGGCCGGAGCGTGAAGCCAGCCAACCTCCATTTAATGCCGATTTCAGAACACTTAAGCCAAGTTTACACCTCCAGTGTACCCTACGTTTCCAGAGCAAGCACACGCACCCTTCCTGCACTAAATTCATATTGTGTGGTGATGGGTTTATGGACTTTATCCATAGTCCGAAGAGTAAAGTATTAAAATCACAACGTTTCGGAAGCTGACTCTGCTTCCGTCCTCAGGTGAATGGAGAGGGAGAAGAGAAGAACACCTACTCTGTCTAAGGGGCCCAACAGAGTAGGTGTTCTTCTCTTGTCCCCCTCCATTCACCCGAGGACGGAAGCAGAACCAGCTTCCGAAACGTTGTAATTTTAATATTTTTAATATTTTACTCTTCGGACGATGGATAAAGTCCATAAACCCATCACCACGCAATATTATACACCATCGTCAAAACCTTTTAGAATTTGAATTCATATTACCGAAGTCAAAGTGCATCACACAGTGTTAAGGTACCAACTCGAACGCGAATTCTTCTTCTGTTACTTCCCTGTGCACGTGAAGGAGGACACAGTTCTTTAAGGAAACGCCAACGGTGATGGAACAGATTGACTCTTCGTGCTGTCTGACAAATTGGCTGGGCGACATCAGAGCAGCTACTCCCATCTTTTTGCCTCTTCTGCTTATCACAACATTAGAGACAAAGTGGCTTATGTAACAAGACAGGCAACAGATTTTAACAAGTGAAGATATAAGGAAGCGGGGGCCCCAGGCTTTCGGGCTTCCCCACAGCCTAATATTTGTCCATCTAAAGTTAAGTTAAATTACTAATCTTAATTTAACACTGCGTATCTTAACAAATTTGGAAGCAGTTTTCTAATCTGTACATTTAAACACCTTAGTACAGGCAAGTACTGTGTATCAGTCAACATGTGGGTCTGCAGATAGCCAGCACATAGAAGTGCACCAGACATTGCAATTTAGACACCAAAGTCACATCGACGAGTGCACCTGCACTTTATAACATTAACACTGCTAGCAGAGCTTAACACGAGCTTATAGACTGCTGCATAGGCGTTACTTGGGGGCGGGGGGGGGGGCCAAACCCCTCTCCCCCCAACATTTTTTTAACCTAGGAGTATTTTTGGATACTGAATTGAATAATGGCAAATAAAAATGCACAGAAAAAAGAAATGAAAAAAATTGCGTTTTATTGGACCAATTTTCCCCTCTTTCAAATTTGACTCCTTTGTAAAAAAAGTTCCTAATACCCACTGTTAATTTTGGGGGGGGGGGGGGGGGGGGGGGGGGGGGCGGGGGGGGGGGCGGGGGGGGGGGGGGGGGCGGCGGGGCGGGGGGGGGGGGCGGGGGGGGGGGNNCCCCCCCCCCCCCCCCCCCCCAGTGTTACTAGCCAAGTTACGCGTATGGACTGGTGTAACAGTAAAAAATTTACCTGTGCAATGGATAAGCAACCGGAATTTAAGGTCTAATGCGACCTTAAATGTTATAACTAACTCTATTACTTGCAAAGATCAGGACAAGATGGGCACTGTCTGTATAAACGTAATATTTAGGTGCGTTCGCGTAACCATTATTGCCGTGGTGAAACAATAAGTATTACATACTCCGAGTGTCTGTCTGTAGCCTTAGTTATCCAGCACGCAAAGCCCATGCGCCGTATTATATTGCCATCTGTGGCCTGTCTGGCTGTACCATATTTTTCCACATTATCTCACAAACGGCACGATTTTCGGGAAAAAGTTTTCGAACACAATGTGTGTATTTTTGTTTTCTCCACAACTTTTGTTTGAAACATTTCTCATTATAAGAAGAACTGAGCGAGATATTACCATAAAAGCACGCAGATCTTCATGTAAAGTACGCGCTATTCTTGTCAGATTTTAATGAAACTTCAGTTTTCTTGACAGGTTTCCGAAACATACTTAGCCATTAAAATTTAATAAAAATCCGTCCAGTGGGAGACGAGTTGCTCCATGCAGACAAACGGACGGACAGACACGACGAAGCTGACAGTCGTTTCTCGCAAATTTGCGAAAGCGCCTGAAAAATGTCATATGCAGAAAAGGCCAAAATTATGAACAAGTTAGGAAATATCGTTACAACTTAACACTTGTGGGGTGTTAGCGTGATCGCTCTTCCTAGATGTTAAATTTGTGCATACTTCCCAGTAAAAGACGAAACATTGCAACGCAACATAACATTCCCGCTCGCCTTTGTAACAGATTTACAGTCCCACACGACAGATATCGCAAACACGGTATCTGCAATCGATATCTCGTAAACTTCTTTATGCAAGGTTTACAATCGATTACGCTTGACTTTCGATGTTCCAGCTGGTACCTCTTACAGCAATCAATCATTTTCACAGAAACTTCTTCCGTTTCAGCCTCGATTTCAGGCTTCCGCTGCGTTGTTGATGATTTCTGCGCTATTCTGGGATGTTACCCGGCGTTGTGTGGCAACTGTTTACCGACGTTTCGGGACAACACATCGGTCCCATCTTCAAGGGTGAAGAGTCGGTGAAGAATTGCCACACGATACAGCGCGATATCCTATAAGAGAGCAGATTTCTTCGTCCGATTTAACGTCATGTCGAAACGTCTGTCAGGTTTCAACTTCACGTGTCAGACAGTGACGTGAGAATAGCAGTGCATACTCAGTACCTAACGCTCCTAGCGCAACTTCTAAATTTTGTCGTTTGATTCAAGGTCCAAAATAAACGTACCTGCATATTTTTGTGTGTAGGTGTTAAGGTAAATTGACGGTTTACCTCCCATGCATTAAAATCCCCTCCTTCTTTAACTTGATTTATTTTTCCTGGTTTATCTTCTATGTTGATTTATGTCATAATTAATACCAGTGGACTGGCATACCACAGAGCAGTAGGTCATCCGAGTTCCGACTGGGGAGTGGGGATTGGCGAGGAGGATAAAGAGGAAGAGATACAATTTAAGAAAATTTAAATTAGTGGCCACTGGGCAGGTACATCCTGTATGCATTCCTATAATACAGGTCAAGAGTGGACTAAAGGACATGTTAGAATGGGTTAAAATCTGCCCCTGATACAGATTTGATGCCATGTGAAACACTCTGTCACTCAGTAACATACACAGAGAGACAGACATACACACACTCACACATCCAACAGTCTGCGAACTCGCCAACAAAAGCGCACACCAACTAGCAAACGATTCACTCAGTAATACACGCATATTAAAGGAATTCCGTCATTCACTGACACACACACACACACACACACACACACACACACACACACACACACATCTATTTTTCTCTACTCCCGCACCCACCAACCTCCACGCACGCACACACACACACACGCAAACTCAAACAAATACCCACGCACACACACACACACGACTATACACGTTTTGCCTAAAAAGACCAGTGTATATCTGAAAGAGTATCCATTTATTCCTTCACACCACCCTCATTACTGTGGCAATATCATGCTATCATTACTAATTACATTAATTAGTGTCACAGTGATAATGGAACTATGAGTCAGCGGGTCGTCATAGCTCACGAAACCCTCGTTACGGAAGAAAGTCTTAACACCAGGCACATGATAAACAGAACTGCGTAACAGCCTTCATAACAACCAACAACTGCATTATATAGAACACATACATAATGTATATTAACCCTTCAAAGACGAAGCGTATCTGTTTTATATAAGGACTCAGTGCGTACCGCGCTGTAAACACTCTCCACTTCGGTTATAGAAACCAGTCTCTTAATGTTTTATAAGGCACAAGTTGCTGTTTGTTCTGAGATCCACACAAAACACATAAACGCAATGTGGGCACCACGTAGAATTTTTTAATGTTAAACCTGATGGTATGTAAAGTTACCGCTCGGTTTTAAAAGGTTAAATACACCTAAGTATGTTTCGACATAAAGGTGTTATCCTCAGGGGGTTCATCACAAAGGAGTACAAGAAAATCACATCAAATTGTAGGGTTGAAAGGTAAAAAATTATAAATCCCAAAAACACATATGTATTGAGATTTAATATGCATTACATAGTATTGCGTCTCATATATATTTGTTGGTTGTTATGCAGATTGTGACAATATGCACTGTGTGTATCATATAAAGAGTCCCGAAAATTTACGTCCATTTTTTAAAAAAAAATTCAGGGGCAAGAGGATCAGAATTTTTAGGCCCAATCTTGTGTGCCGAAGAGCAGCGAGATGTTAGCTTTACCAGACAACCTGACTGCTCTGTAAGAAAAGTTCCTGTGGTGTTGGGGAACCCCCCCAAGTGCTTCTTAATGCTTTGTAACACGTCATGTGACGTAGTTATTTATTGCTGCTTTGTAAAGAGCGGGCAGTGTCTACAGATGAGAAATTGGGCAAGGCAGGTGCATAAGCATTAAAAATCGTCTGTCTCGTGTACGATACGCGTTCTTCACGAACGCTCGTGTTTCCTAAATACGTCAAAATTAGAACTTAATTTAATAATGAAAAGTCAGTCTGAAAGTAAGTTGCTGCTGTTTCAGATACATCAGCTGCTTTTAAACCGAGAAACAGGTCAGTCGAGTCAGATATTGCGTGACTTAAATTACCGTGGTAAAGGGGAAATGTAGAACTGTCCTCCTCACACATTGAAAGTATATGGGGAAGTGGAGGTATGGTTCCACCCATCACGTCCCAGCCGATTTAATTCACAGAATATATTTCATATATTCATGTAATGATAGAGGCATAATAAGCTGAATACCGAACAAATTTCGAAGTGGGCAGACACTCGAGAAAAATTCGATTCCGTGGGTCTCCCAGTTCCTTGCATCCTGCCTGCAGTATAATATGCAAAATGTGAAGAGTGGAGCAATAATCGATAATCTCAAAACAATCGATTGCCCAAACTTGCACGCGTTACTATCATATCGACTATAGGTTCTCGAACGTGCACTCTCAACGAATACCCTCCAAACAAAGCCACCCTTTCTCCCTACATTAAGTGGAAATTTCTGTTCTATTCTGCCAGGTGAAGATTTACAGATATCTGGCCCTACAGAAGCCATTTGCACGAACAACCTGCTCCGCTGAACCTGTCGCGTAGACTGCATGCTACTGTCGTACTCCATGAGGTGTAGGACAGGCTTGCTTGCAAGGATTTACGTAACACATAAACCTAATGCAAAACAACCCCTTAAAGAGCACTGGGTACTATAAACACCGCATGCTCTAATATTGTTTGAATTTTGTCTGTGGGGTTACACATGTGTTTTGCTCAACTCACAGCACAAACAACTGGCTTCCTCTTCACTCTACAGGGTTAACCCTCTAAAGCCCAGCGGTTACTTTATGTACCGCCAGGCTTAACATTCACAAATTCTACGTTCTGCCCACACAGTGTGTTTATGTGTTTTGTGTGGATCTCAGAACAAACAGCGATTATTTCCCTACACAGCATTAATTGACTGGTTTTGTATAATCGATGTATAAAGTGTTCACTGCGCGGTACGGACTGAGTCCTTATATAAAACATGTAGATGCCATCTTCAAAGAGTTAAACGCTCGTCTTTCTGTTGAAGACAGTGTTTATTTCGAGGAATAAATTAATTTGTTATAAATAAACAGTTCTTGGAAAGAGCTCCATTCAAATCATTAAATATCAAATAGGACTCCAGTGTACACTGTACGTCACAGAGCAACAGCAAGCTGCCAATCCTAAACAGCAATTTTGCATCACATTGGATACTCTACGTCACATAATACCATCAAGTGACCAATTCCAGAGAACACTGTTGCAACACCAGGCGCAATGTGAAGAGATAATTACTTATATGAGCGGATTTTATCCCGATTTCTTGCGGTTCGTGCATGCTTCAGCGCTGTAATGCATAATGACACGGCCGGCCTGACTGCACGTACAAATCGGAGGCGCACGTGTGTGGAGCATGCCGGGGCTGTCCAGCTGGCAGTCCCTTGGCTGCTAGCCTGGCGATGACCAGTCCGAATAAGGCAAGAAAAATGAACTGTAGCGTATATAGACGTGTCGGCCTTATTTGTCAAACGTAAATAAATTTAGGCCGGTCCCAGCGGCCGCGCGGTCTAAGGCGTGGGTCTGCTGCCGAGCGTTTGCTGGGATCGTGGGTTCGAATCCCACCGGGGGCATGGATGTTTGTCTCTTGTACAGTGTTTGCGTTGTCAGGTAGAGGTCTCTGCGACGGGCCGATCCCTCGTCCAGAGGAGTCCTACCGACTGTGGTGTGTGTCTGAGTATGATCAAGTGAAAATAAACAACCTCGACACCTGCTGTGAGTAGATAGAAAGAGGTAAGGGCTACGAAACGAAATAAATTTATTAATTAGTTGGCTAGCTAATTATTTATCAATTCTGTTATACACCACCGTCTTGCCGCAGTTGTTACGTCACCAAAACCCGCATTATACACCATTATCACAAACACCCACCAAGTGAAGCTCCCGAACTGGTCGAATTAAGGTTACACCATGACAACCAATTTATCTGAGGCGCATTACGGTGTAATTCCTTCATGTGCAAAGTCACCTCGCGTGTTTCTGCAAGACGAAGAAATGTGAAACACATATCGTGCTTATTTTACGTTGCTTACATTTGATTTACAGGTAAAGAAGTCAGGATAATGCATTGTTATGGAAGGTCTTTGTTAAAGTCGGGTAAGATATCAGAAATAAATAAAGGAATCACTGGTTATTTGGTAGAGTGGTATCTGACAGGATTCCAATCGTTATTGTACAGGGGGTTTCTTTTCCGGTAATAGTGTCTGATACCAAGATAAAATGTATATTATTTATGACACAAATATTTTCGTACTGTAGCTATTATTCAAAACGAAATTTGTTCATTTTTGCCTTTTAACGATAGATTGTAAGCCTGAAGTTGCTCGAATTTATGGTTTTAAAATTCTTTCAATAACTGCCTTCTTCTCCTCCATCTTTTAAGTTATTACAGGAAAACAAAAATATCCGCAGGTGTTCGCGGACCACATTTTCATAACCGCTGTTTAGGCCTTGTGCCAGTGGTACTGAATCTTAGTAACATATCGTGGAGATGAAGGTCATAACCAATACCAGCTTAAGTATTGCAGGTCTAGAATATTCCCAAATAGCGGAATGACGTTGCACTGTATAGGTGCTCATAGCGGTGTTGCTGAGGACGCACGTCTTCCTGCTACGAGCTTCCCGACGTTTCGGAGGGAAATGGTTCCCTCATTTTAAAGCGTTAAGCAGTCCATGAAGAATTCTTATTTTACAACTTGACCCTTGAGGAAAGAGTCACTACTGGTGCTCGAAACGCCGGCAACCACTCAACCAATGACACAGCGTCATCACTGTCCGAACGCACGTGGAATTGACCTTCCGACCTCAAGCCCTGTTGCCAGACGTGCGCCCTCATATCAAAAGCGTCAGTGACAAGGCGCCGTTGTGTGTCACACCCCTTGCAGTTCTGCCGGCTGTTGTGTCGGGGCCGACAGCCAACCGGTTCACATAGGGCCGTCGCCTCACCGGGCGGCCGCAGACATCACCGTGGATTCGGCCAGCAGGCGGCCGGACGGACGCTGGCCAGTTCAGTCGGACGTTACCCGCAGCTTTCTGCAGAATCCGTCTTAATATTCGGATCAGAAGCGATACACAAAGCGATCCGCGGCCCGATAAAGCAGCAGGCTTCTAAAAACGACAGCTCAGAACCTACTGTTTAACGACGTTCTGTTAACAGAACTGATCGTGTGGTGTCGAATTACACGATAAATTTTAATGTTAAATCATATAAGATACGAAAGCATTAGGCTGTGCTTCATTACAAAACACTATCCCAACATAATGAAGAGAATCTGAAGGAAACCTTGACAGGGCGGATGGCTTATATGTCGATATTCATATTAGGAATACTAACCCTATAAATGCTGGAACTAAGTTGTATTACATATATAGTTTCAGCCCGTACCGCGCAGTAAACACACTGCGTCTCGGTTATAAAAACCAGTCAGTTAATGCTGTATAGGGAAATAATCGCTGTTTGTTCTGAGATCCACACAAAACACACAAACACACTGTGTGGGCAGAACGTAGAATTTGTGAATGTTAAACCTGGCGGTACATAAAGTTACCGCCAGGCTTTATAGCGTTACCATTAAGAATCAGGGGTGGGAATGACTGTAGTTAGAGTTTCGGTTGATAATACCTCCGAAAACTGCAGACTTATGAATATTAGCTTCTGAAACATGTAGACACAATATTTTTCAAAGCTAAGATCATTCAACATAACGTGGGCCATCGAAAAACAAGAATTCATGAAACTGTATCCCAAAGTGGGAGTTTTAAAAAAAAAGGAGAATAAGAGAATAACTTAACTTGCAACATGATGTAATTGCAAAATTTTTAGGGTTAGACAAAATATTCTCAAAATCACTGCCATTACGTTCAAATACGCTACAGACCCACTGTCACATCGTAATAACATCGCCCGGGACGCCCAAAGACGTCCATTCGGAGAACGTGAAATATGTCGGAAAGTTGGCCCCATAAAGTGTTTCCAGATCCAGCCTGTATATACTCCAACTGCTTAATTCCTTTCCTTATCAATTCTTAATTTCAGGCCACGGAAATCAGGAACACGATAACATCACGGATAATGGCAGTTTTGTAGTGCAGGTTGCAGTTTTCCTTTTATGTTTTTGCAATCTGATCCACAGACTCAGGTGTCATGTACGTCCTTTGTCTTAAAAATCTCAAATCACACACTTTGTTGACACAATCTTTTAGTAGCGATGCGTTAATCTCCTTCCAAGGACTACACACTCTATACAGTTCAGCCACAAATTTGATACCCTCACAGCAGAAACGTTACGACATGGAGGGGGCTACACCTTGTGGCAAAGTGTGTCTAATCACAGCTCAGCAGTCTAACGCATGCACATTCTGCTTCTTTTCCTTCTCCTTATCATCCCCCTCCACTTTTTCTTTCTCTTCGTCTCCTTCTGATTCTCGTCCTCTTTGCCGTTACAGCCCGTTTAGAGACCGACCTTCTCTGCTAACACTCTAAAACACTTATTTTAACAGTCAAAATAATTCTTCAAGCGGAAGGCTTTACAGCCAACACACCTCTGTCATGACAGGGCAACACATTGAATACGGCTAACTAACTAACTAACTAACTAAATAACTAACTAATTAACTGACTGACTGACTGACTAACTAACTAACTAACTAACTAACTAACTAACTAACTCCATGGAGTAGAGGCCTTCTTGAGAAGCTAACAGTTTCTCAGCTAGTCAACAAATTCCCCGCATTTTATGGAACCCGGACGCTCATTACCGCATTCACAAGAGCCCGCCACCTGTCCCTATCCTGAGTCAGCTCAATTCAGTCTATACCCCATCCCACTTCTTGAACATCCATTTTAATATTATCTCCCCATCTACGCCTGTGTCTCCCAAGTGGTCGCCTTCCCTCAGGTCTCCCCACAAAAATCCTGTATGTACGCCTCTTTTCCCCATACGTGCTACATGCCCCGCCCATCTCATTTTTCTCGATTTACAATAAATACGGCTACCAGACACAATTTAAACCACAGTGTTACAAAGTGCGACAATATGTAGTTTGATAGACAGGTATAAACCTTTCTAAAGGGCCTATCCACCATCTGGCCCCTTCTACACTGCAGACCACATAGCTACATTCATTCCAAACTATTGTACCTATCTACCAAAACAAATGGTGTCAAAATGTAGAAGCCCATACACTTAATTTTGACAGACCTCATAATCTCAAACCCCAAACACAGATTCTCACATCTCTGATTCCAACTCGCGGTTATAGTGTATAGACTTCAAAGACGTGTGTACTTTAGGCAACACTATTACAAACGAAAACGTTTAGTTGATAAATCCAGCTAAAATAACTAATTTGAGGCATACCATTTCTTATATTAGAAAGAAACAAGTTGAGCTAATCAGATCAGTTTCAAAAAGACACTGGCGTTTTTATTGCAAAGATATAAAAAAACATACTTGCTGTTGTAAATTGGATCCACTCATCACTTCTTACATAGACTGTACTGTGTACCAGAACAAATGTTTCTAAAAAAACGTGTAGTGTGTATTAGAAAATTTATTATTTTCATAAACGAACCACCAAAACAGATAAAACAAAACACAGCCCAGCTTCAGAGCCAACTTATCACTTCTCACAGGAGATCTGCTCAATAGTCGTCCGTGTTTTCGGGAGCAATGACCGCCCGCACAACCTGTCCTCGACTTGAGCGACTTAGAACGATGGGGCGCATGTGATTCACACAGCCTCTCGTAAACCGGTATTAGAGAATGCGACATCAAACACGTCTCGTTTTATAGGGGAATAAAAACAAATTTCAAACCATTTCAAGCCATAAATTAATTTAGTTTTAAATGCATGCCGCTATGAACAAATCAACAGGTTTTGCAGGTACATGCCTTGCAAGAGTAAATAATGATTCAAATTATATTTAAAACGGTACGACGAAAACGTCAACGAAGTCAGACCCAAAACACGCACAGCACATGTGTTAGAATTAGATACGCAGATCCGAGAATCCTAAAACTGGGAAATTCTCCGCAATTCATTGAAGCCGAAAATTGTCCTCCGGCTTGAATTTTTAAATATATAAAGGTTACGAGATAAAAAAAAAGGTAAAGCAGTCCCATTACAGGCCTGGACAGGCCCACAGGGTTCCAGGAGGTAGAGGCTCCCAGATTTCTAGACAATCGGCACATGAAGGTGGTAAGGTTGTCAGCCCTACGCACCGGCCGCCTTTACCCCCCAGGAAATATTCCTGGTACTCATTTCTGTTAGAGGCTGAGTCGACCCCAGGACCATAGAGCGGCCGGAAGGATTATGTCAATGAAAAATCCACTGACACCATCGGGAATCGAACCCGCGACCTGCCGGTTTGTAGCGCAGTGCCTCAACCAACTGCGCCACCGCGGCCCTTAGGTTACGAGATACAGAACAGAACTGTAATTTTGCTTGCCTTTTTATGGGTTTGGAATAGGGTCTCTCAAGTGAACAGAGGCTGAGGATGTCCGGTTAGAGGCTGCTCAAGAAGAAATTTACAGCTCAGACGGAAGGAGTGCTGCAGAAAGCTGCGTAATGAAGATTTCAACACTTTGCCAAATGTTTTAATTGTTAGGGGAGAGGAAATTGCTTTGCTCATTGACACGTCTCTTTTTTTTTTTTTTTTGCTACTTCGTCCACTCTCCTTTTCTTTTAATGAAGCTTAATGTTTCGGAAGTCGTCTCTGCTTCCGTCTTCAGGCACAGAAATACATAACCTGGTGGATCCCTTACACTGAGCCATGTTCAGTCACTGCGAACCATTGAAACAACAAACTTGCTAAGACTTGTTAAGACTGAAAACCTGAGACCTCAGTATGGTTGTCTGTCCGGACACACTGAAAAGGTTAGAACGTCCGTCCGTCCGTCCGTATTATGTGCAACGTACAGATACTTCAGATACTACAAGAAAAGTCCTCTGTTAGAATTGTGTGTAACAGATCCCAATGGCCGCGTGGTCTAAGGCGTAGGTCTGCTGGGAATGCGGGTTCGAATCCCGCCGGCGGTATGGATGTTTGTCTCTTGTGAGTGTTGTGTGTTGTCAGGTGGAGGTCTCTGCGTCGGGCCGACTTATCCTCCAGAGGAGTCTTGCCGAGTGTGTATATGTGCGTGTGTCATTGAATGGGACCAGGTGCAACAACAACCCTCTACACCTACAGTGAGTTGGTACGATTGGTCAGACTAAGGCAGGAAGAGGGACGACAGACTGTGGACACAGTTCGTGTCTCAGCAAGTCAGACATCTTGTTGGGAGTTTCCTGTGAATTACGAGTGTCACTCCGCATGCACAAAACACAACTGTCGTCTGATGACTTCTGGCAAGATACGGTCTAGTGATGTTTGTCATGGTCAAATGGAACAAAAATGACTCGGGGAATATAATACGTTCAAATCACGTTACATGTAAGTAGAAATATGTGTGTGTGTGGGGGGGTGTCCTTGATAATCGGTCCCAGTGCCATTGCTTATGATAAGAGCGACAGCACGGCCTTCAGATAGCAAACTTAACTTCCGTAAATTTTTCTAGCTCAGTTACGGGCTTAGAGAACATGACGCCCTAAAATCTGGCAGTCACCAGAAAACACGGGCGGCAGGTTTTCCCGGAACATTTCTATCAGTCTACCAAACTACACGTCGTCACACCATTACACACTGTAATATTACCTCCATAAGTTCCTCAAGTCTTCAATGAAGGCGAGGGTGAAAAGGGGACATTCCTGTCCACGCCATGAAGGTACAGCTCCACTTATTCTTTACCTCGGCACTACGTGGAGGCGAATGGTTAACAACACGTCCTGGCCGCCTTAACCCCGTTAAAGAACCCCGGTATCCACTGAACCGTAGGCTGGTTAGGCCCCAGAGACGGTGTGGACATTTTTGACAAAGAGAAAATTTTCTTCCCCTGCCAGGATTTCAACCCCGGATCATCAGCCAATAGCCTAGTCAGTACATCGACTACGCTATCCCGGCTCCAGCAAGCTGTTAATATCAAGAAATGTCAAATACAGTCAAAGCGAATACAGCGAGGCATATCTCTTAAAGCACGCACAGGCACTTGTTCTGCACATGCATTGAAGTCTCCTGGAGAAACACTGCATATCGCTTATGAAACAGCAATTTGTTGTCAGAAGTAAGGTTCATCACTGAACACGCCATGGGGGCCTTGAGAGGGAGCAGATATACAGCTCTACTCTTCCTTTAACATAGGCGCTTCACCCCCGGGAAAGGCACCCTTTACCCAGTTTACAGGAACACCGTCCTGAACGTGTGCAGAAAATTTCGACCCCCACTGGGATTCGATTCTCCGAGCGTCCAGCCCCGTAGCAAGTCGCTATACCGACTGAGCTATCCCGGCCATTTGTCGTAACTAGTACAGTAAGTCAAACTGAGAGTCTTGCATTACTAAACAGTTGCGTTACAAACACACCTTCTGTCAAAATGTCGTGTCCACAGAAAAGAAATTATGATCGCTCTGTCCTTATATATCCGTAAAACCCTAACACGCTTAACCTTTTAAAGCCTAGCGGTAACTTTACGTACCACCAGGTTTAACATTAAAAAATTCTACGTGGTGCCCACATTGCGTTTATGTGTTTTGTACGGATCTCAGAACAAACAGCAACTTTTGCCTTATAAAACATCAAGAGACTGGTTTTTATAACCGAAGTGGAGAGTGTTTACAGCGCGTTATGCACTGAGTCCTTATATAAAACCGATACGCTTCGTCTGTAAAGAGTTAAGTGTTGGTCTGTTGAGGATCGTTCAAGGTTTTTCTATCTCCTGTAAAATTGTGGATCGGTGGGATAAGACAACCTGACGTTTCATTATATATATATATATATATATATATATATATATATAGTCTCCTAGCATAACATTAACTGCAATTTAAAAAAAAATCAGGAGAAGAATTCTATTAAGAAACAGTGCTTCGTCCGATGACACTCTCAATTCCTAAGCTTATTGTGTGCCGACGTTAGGAATGAAGTGTGACTATGGGTCATTTATGGTATGATACTGATAGCGAAAAGCCGAAGCACACGGGAGATAAACCTGTCTCAGTGTCGTTTTATCTGCCACAAATCCCACATTGACCGACCTGGGATTGAGTCCACGCCTCTCCGGTTACAACCTGGTCACTAACCATCCAAACAATGGCGCAGAATGGCCTTACATCAGCTCTATGTTTTGTAGAGGCTAAAATATGCTTTCGTGCATTCGGTTAATTAAATCCTCCAACCAATTTTCATTCTGTTGAATCTCAGCGGACGCCCGTGCGTGCGTGCGCGCGCGTGTGTGTGTATTTGTGTGTGTGCAGGTTGCCAAGACAGGATAAGCGTAATCTGGTTCAACAGCCCCCAACTGCCGTGTTGTGAGGCAAACTCAACACGGCATGACACAATTTTTTATCACCTATCGTCATAGTTTAATTTATTACTATCCTCAGAAACTTTCGTGAATAGGTAACTGCAGATAAGAGTGACATACGTGCACTTTTTAGCCTCTAATAATATCCAGTAGGTATGTTATTTTTGTGTTTACAGCATTACAATAGCACAAGAATGATAAACCTCAATTATCTGCCCTGTATAACAGAAAGAAAATAGAAAGGGAGGAGAAAAGGGGCAGCGGGGGTGCAATGAGGGGCAATACATCCATTATTGGAGGGGGGGGGGGCGAATATTACAGTGTTGGAAGTTCCCAGTTAACCCTTTAAAGGCGAAGCTTATCTGTTTTATATAAGGACTCAGTGCGTACCGCGCTGTAAACACTCTCCACTTCGGTTATAAAAGCCAATCTCTTAATGTTTTGTAAGGCAAAAGTTGCTGTTTGTTCTGAGATCCGTACAAAACACATAAACGCAATGTGGGCACCACGTAGAATTTTTTAATGTTAAACCTGGCGGTACGTAAAGTTACCGCTAGGCCTTAAAAGGTTAATTCCCTCTCGTCCTTATCGTAAAGTGAGGACGGTGGCGAGGTGGAGCTTTTGGAAATGAAGAAGGTAATAAGATGAAAAATGAACAGTTGGAGTAAGGAGCGGAAGAAAAAGTTGAGCATCTGGGCTGAATTTTGGGTTTGAGATGCAGCATTACAACACGATTCCAGTAATTCTCACTAGAGTTGGTTTAGTCAAGTCATTTGTTGGCAGAACTGCACTGCCTAATGGATTTTGGGTACCAACTGCACACTAAAGCGGGAGTTTATCTATATAACACGTGTTCCAAAATGTATTCCTACTTCGTGCAGCAAAAGCGACACTTGTCCATTAATAAGATCAACAGGTGTATGCCGGTTACGGGCACAGTCGCACTCCGAGTCGTATAAAACATGCAACAGCATGCACACTTATTTAACGCTATGGCAGGTGGTACGTGCAAACACCACGGGCCTTTAACGCATTCTAATTTTTTTTAATTATTGTAACATTCCGAATTACTGGATTTTGGGAATTAATATTCCGCAAAGAACATACATTTTTGGAAAGTGGCTCTGTTTTCTTCCGCCTTTGGAAAGGCAGAAACGAACATGCTGATTTGGATCGGCCAAACCGAGTATATCTCAGTCAGCGGACAGCTTAGGGTGGGGGATCTCAAACTTTCTCGCTGGGGTACAACTAAACGAAATTTGACAAAGTCAGTGGAGCGCCAATATTTATTTTACTTAAATCCAAATTTCAAATTCGAAAGGTTGGTTGAGAGAGGGCATTATTTACATAACGTTGCCAGCACTGCTGCATATTAACAACTACACTGGCTTATGTTTTATTTACTTTCCAAAAGTTTATTCTTTTTTATATTTCCATCCTTTATTAAGGCCGCCTACCAGTAAACAATGGTTGACATTCCAGTAGTGGTACGCGTACCATAGTTTGAGAAACCCTGGCGCAGAGCCTTTAATTATATCCACTATAAACGGGTTTTATCACCAGGAAATAATAATAATATTTTCAACAAAGAATTTAAAAATAACCATCTGCAAGTAGGACAGAACGAGAAAACAGAACTTTAAATTGTGTATTTACCTCCTGCTCACACAGCCTGTCCCTAATGGCTCAGGTCTATATAATTGTAGTTGACTGACCTACAGAGTGCCCCTCAATTCACATCTAACTATTCCAGCAGGCCAAGGGAGTAAGGTAGGGCCTGTTTCTACAAACCCTTAACAGAGAACTGAAACGGCCGCAGTCTTCCACATATTGTCACGCAACAATTATTTTATAGGGTCATAACCGCATCATTGTGGTAACACACGCACCACTTTCTGTGACGTCAAAGCCTTCTGTAATGTAACATGAAATGAAAAGCTTACAGACACAGTTTCGCTGAAAGCCACTGTTAGCTACATCACATCACTTCACATTTACACGCTATTTTAACCTTTCAAAGCCCAGCGGTTACTGTACGTACCGCCAGGTTTAACATCCACAAATTCTACATTCTGCCCACACAGTGTATTTATGTGTTTTGTGTGGATCTCAGAACAAACAGCGATTATTTCCCTATACAGCATTAACTGACTGGTTTTTATAACCGAGACGGAGTGTGTTTACTGCGCGGTACGGACTCAATCTTTAAACAATTTTACGTTCTGCCCACACAGTGTATTTATGTGTTTTGTGTGGATCTGAGAACAAACAGCGATTATTTCCCTATACAGCATTAACTGACTGGTTCTTATAACCGAGACGGGGTGTGTTTACTGCGCGGTACGGACTGGGTCTTTAAACAATTCTACGTTCTGCCCACACAGTGTATTTATGTGTTTTGTGTGGATCTCAGAACAAACAGCGATTATTTCCCTATACAGCATTAACTGGCTGGTTCTTATAACCGAGACGGAGTGTGTTTACTGCGCGGTACGGACTCAATCTTTAAACAATTCTACGTTCTGCCCACACAGTGTGTTTATGTGTTTTGTGTGGATCTCAGAACAAACAGCGATTATTTCCCTATACAGCATTAACTGACTGGTTTTTATAATCGAGACGGAGTGTGTTTACTGCGCGGTACGGACTGAAACTATATATAATGAGAAATATTTCTAGCTTTCAAATGAATAAGACCAAAGGTCCAGGCAACGGCTCAGTTGAAAAGAAAGTGTTTAGCACGTGTATAGGGTTAAACAATTACAATTTAAATCATAATGCTGACGACAATAACAATAAAAATAATTCAGAGAAATCACTTCTCAGAAACACACAACAGCGCCACGTGATGGTACACATTGTCCGTCAGCAAAAGGGAGACAGGGTTTGCTTCTGAGAACAGGGCATTGCTAAACCTTTCATTTGGGAATTGCTAACTGCAGGTGGTGTCACTGTTTAATTGCTTTGACAAGAAACGTATCTTCATCTTGAAGATATTAAAATACACTCATTATTATATTGCAAGATGCATTTCTTTCTATAGAGTGCTTAGCAACCGATAAATATTGCAGATGATTGTTGCTTCTGACGTTTCCAAGAGCAATTCCAGGACCTCGCCACGTAATTCCTCTGTTCTTGCATGCAATTGTTCGGTAACAAACACATGCATGCGTCACCTGTGACGTGCTTCTCATTTATCCCGATGTCCATTAACGTGTACCTTATAGTCATATACGTATTCCCAGAACAGAAAAAAGTCACTTGTACGAAGTTGTTAGGTACTGACGTGGGTTCTAGTCTCTGTGATATTTACCGTTTAAAGACGAAGCATATCTGTTTTATATAAGGACTCAGTGCGTACCGCGCTGTAAACACTCTCCACTTCGATTATAAAAACCAATCTCTTAATGTTTTATAAGGCAAAGGTTGTTGTTCGTTCTGAGATCCACACAAAACACATAAACGCAATGTGGGCACCACGTAGAATTTTTTAATGGTAAACCTGCTGGTATGTAAAGTTACCGCTAGGCTTTAAAAGGTTAAGGGTTTGTGTACTGGTAAATATTTAACCACACAACACGACACAATATCACTTTAAAAGTGAATTTTTATCAGCAACGCGCTCAGAATCTCAAATTTTGCACTGTCAAATATTCATATAATACACATCTGATGTCTTTGAGCTAAAACTTTTCCATCACCATCAATGGTCTTGTAAAAATTGTTAGTTTAACCCTTTAAAGACGAAGCGTATCTGTTTTATACAAGGACTGAGTTCGTACCGCGCTGTAAACACTCTCCACTTCGGTTATAAAAACCAATCTCTTAATGTTTTATAAGGCAAAAGTTGCTGTTTGTTCTGAGATCCGTACAAAACACATAAACGCAATGTGGGCACCACGTAGAATTTTTTAATGTTAAACCTGGTGGTATGTAAAGTTACCGTTAGGCTTTAAAAGGTTAAGGAATACAATTATATGTTCAATATGGAAATTACTGTCCGATTTCGTACAACTCCCCACTAGAAATCTAATTAACGCTCCAAGAATTTACAATACAATACAAATTGTTGTACCTCGATGCACTCCGGTGTCACGAGTAAATGAAATGCACGGGGTAATTGTAGCCCACGGTTCATTTGACCTCTTTTTCTCTTTGTGTTGATGCGAAGTAATTTTGAAGAAACAGAAGTATTTTTTGCATCCCATTCCTAAAAAGTTCTAATGACCACGGCGCAGAAGGGATGGAAATAATTTCAAATAAAAGCATCGGGGTCACACTTGCACGCCAGAACATTTTTGTTCATGTTTTTGGCTCGATCCTGCTTCATAAAGGCCACACTTCGTGTTAATTACACGATGAACCATCGGAAACGCCAAAGGCGCGGATATTACTGCCTGCCAAAAAAAAAAAAAAACAAGGATACTCGTTAGACAGAAGTACTTTGGTATTAAATGCGTTAAGTGTCTCACTAATTAGCTGTTTCCTTAAAATCAGAACATTTGTAACTGCAGTTAGTAGCCCCAAATTATTTTAACCTTTTAAAGCCTAGCGGTAACTTTACATACGACCAGGCTTAACATTAAAAAATTCTACGTGGTGCCCACATTGCGTTTATGTGTTTTGTACGGATCTCAGAACAAACAGCAACTTTTGCCTTATAAAACATCAAGAGATTGGTTTTTATAACCGAAGTGGAGAGTGTTTACAGCGCGGTACGCACTGAGTCCTTATATAAAACAGATAAGCTTCGTCTTTAAAGGGTTAATGAATTTTAAAGCAATCTGAGATCGAGTCAGGGAAGAGAACAAATAAAGACTTCCGTACTTGTGACCTTACGAAATGACGTTGTACCAGACTGTTAACTGTCACACTTGGCTACTGTCTGACAGTCCCAGACCGAAGTTTAGTGGGAGTAATCCTGTGAAATGACATGTGACCCTAAGGACAGTGTGAAGGCGACAAAATTCCCTCTGTTTTGAGAGTTTGTAACTCACAGAAAACACACCAAATCTTTATCACAAACACAGCATAATTAATGTCGAAGATCAGGCAATCGTGTTGTGGATCTGACGCCGTGTATTGTGTTATAATTTTTCTGACTCTTTTTGTTTTAGAAACTTACTGACATCAATCATAGGGCAGACGAGGACGACGGTAGAATGTTCTTCTGAAACGTCAGTAAATTTCAACCAAACTACACGCCGTCATATTCAAAAAGACGCTAATGCGCATAACAACTGCAATGAAAGCTTCAAATTTAGCTCGTCTACCTTTTTTAACACCAGAAAATACGACATGCGTCGTTTTAGCAAACTCTGCTCCAAAATGAAAACAGAGGAAGAGTCGGTTAGAAGTAACGTAACCATAAAGGTCACCTTATGACCTTCCATGAAGGCCCAGAGGGGAGTTGACTTATAGCTCTACTCTTTCTTTGACCTCGGCTCCAGATGGGGATGGGTGGTCAACGCCACGGTCCAGCCGCTTTACCCTCTGGAAAGAGACCCAGTACCCACCGTACAAGAGGCTGGGTGGGACCCAGGGCCGGTTTCGACGGGTACGGAAAATTTCGCCCCCACCAGGATTCGATACCCGGACCATCCAGCCCGTAGCCTGTCGCTATACAGACTGAGCTATCCAGGCACACCTGCTATAAGTACAAGTTGCAGAACACTGGCACAAGCACACTGTTCAACAGGCGACGAGGAAACAGAAGAGCTGTCTATGCGCCTTCTATACAAAAGTCAGGGTCAACTTGACTTAACTGGGGTTTGTATGTTCGCTAGAAACGTATTTGCAAATTAAAGCTCGACAGACCAGTGGCAGCGAATCGCAGCAAATTCGCCGAACAGCAAGACAAAATTTGTCCTCGTCCAAGTCACAAAGAGGGAGCAGAAGCAAGCGCCAGTCACTTTTAACCTCGACAGTCGATGGAGGTGAAAGGTCAACATCACGCACCGGACGCCTTACCACCGGGAATAGAAAGCCGGTACCGACCGAACAGAGCCTGCGTGTGTCCCAGAGTCGTTCTGGTCGTTTGAAATGACAGGAAACTGCCCCTGCCGGGAACCGAACCCTAAAAAATCCCCCCCCCCCCTCACGTGGTCTAGTCACTTCACCGATTGTGCCAGCCTAGCTTAATCCCGATTTAGTCTGAATGTATAGATATATAAATTAAATAAACAGGAAACGCTTGTCTTGTAATGTATATACAGTCTGTTTACCTCACATGTGGGGCAAAATTAAACACTCACGGGGCTCCAAGAAACTGTAGCATTTACGAAATTATAAAATCTCCTTTTCCTTCCACTCAGCAGATAATTCCCCAAAACCATATCAAAATAAATTTGCACACCCTGTAACACACTGCAATGTAAGTCTATATATAGCTGCGTTATAAACATGGTTAAATACTCCGTTTTGCACCCCCTTCCCACTTCACCCTTGCCCTTCATAGTGAACATATTTTTAAATACATTTCCTGTGGTTTCTTCATGACATTCCAGTTCTCCAGAAATATTTTGCAATATAAACCAGCAGCAGCACACAAAATATTGTCCACAGCAACCGTAAGATTCAAGTTCCTGCTACATGTTTCTGCCAGGCTGGGTGGTCCATCATCAGCGGAACATGTAACATATAAAGTAGAAATTACTCAAATTTTACACTAAGTTGGCCGACCTATTACAAAATGTAAATTTACACAAATAGATTTCCAAAATATACGTATATGTCCCCCAGTTCCCATTCTTGGAAAATGGCGTACCGGTATCGCCCTTCAGCACCACAGAATTTAGCCCTAAACACCTGATACATATTGCATGAACTCTTTAAAGACGAAGCGTATCTGTTTTATATAAGGACTCAGTGCGTACCGCGCTGTAAACACTCTCCACTTCGGTTATAAAAACCAATCTCTTAATGTTTTATAAGGCAAAAGTTGCTGTTTGTTCTGAGATCCGTACAAAACACATAAACGCAATGTGGGCACCACGTAGAATTTTTTAATGTTAAACCTGGTGGTACGTAAAGTTACCGCTAGGCTTTTAAAGGTTAATAATCACTGCCGAAGAGATTCAGGTTAGCAGTAAGGTTCTGCTTTAGGACTCAGGTCGAATTTTGCCTCCACGCCCGCTATACGTGCAGTTACCGCAGTGTTTGCTGTTTGTACTAAGCACATTTGAATAGCAAAAGACGCACCTGGGCGGTGCTGTGAGTGCTTGCAGCACGGCTGAACACCGCTACGCGGTACACACGCTGCGGACACACTGAGGGCAGCCACGCCGCTAACATGATTGATGATACCAAGAGCACATCATCAATTCATCCACGGGAGAAAAAACTTCCCATTATTACTGCGTGGTTCTCAGTTACTCTCCAGTCTCTTTGGTCTATCCTTCTCTTTATCGCCTTTCCCCCTCCCTTTTATAAAATAATGCACCTATACGTAAGCAGGCTACAAACAAACAAACAAACAAACAAACTGAATAACTAACTAACCAATCAAGCAACTAATTAACTAAACTATAAGACACTAGACTGCCGATCCCAGTGGTCGCGCGGTCTAAGGCGTGGGTTTGCTGGCGATCGCTCCTTGGGATTGCGAGTTCGAATCCCGCCGGGGGCATGGATGTCTGTCTCTTATGAGTATTTTGTGTTGTGAGGTAGAGGTCTCTGTGACGGGCCGATCCCTTGTCAAGAGGAGTCCTACCGAGGGTGATGTGTGTCTGAGTGTGATCGTGAACCCCCGATAATGAGGAGACCCTGGCCCACTGGGGGCTGTCACGCCACTGGAGAAAAAAAAATAAGAAATTATATTAAACTAAATTACAAGGAACTAGAGTAAAATAAGTTAACTTTAAGGAGCAGAACTCTGCTTCAGAAAATATTCACAAAATCCCAAAGCATTTCAAGGAAGAGAAATGTTCGTTCAGCCTGTATTCACGACAGCCCGCGAGGGGCGCATTTCCATCCTATTTCGTTAAGATCCTTTCTAATACCACTTTTCACATTTATTTTATACTCTTCCAGTGGCGTTGTGAAAGAGACATTTAGGCTTATTAGACCTGCCTTCAGGTTACATTAAAAACATAAAATAGTGTGCTGTGAATTCCTTTTTATTTATGCAGTACGTTACGGTACACCAGCACGTTTACAATCACAGGGCAAATGTTTTGAGACAATTATTAACCCTTCAAAGACGAAGCGTATCTGTTTTATATAAGGACTCAGTGCGTACCGCGCTGTAAACACTCTCCACTTCGGTTATAAAAACCAGTCTCTTAATGTTTAATAAGGCAAAAGTTGCTGTTTGTTCTGAGATCCGTACAAAACACATAAACGCAATGTGGGCACCACGTAGAATTTTTTAACCCTTTAAAGACGAAGCGTATCTGTTTTATATAAGGACTCAGTGCGTACCGCGCTGTAAACACGCTCCACTTCAGTTATAAAAACCAATCTCTTAATGTTTTATAAGGCAAAAGTTGCTGTTTGTGCTGAGACCCGTACAAAACACATAAACGCAATGTGGGCACCACGTAGAATTTTTTAATGTTAAACCTGGTGGTATGTAAAGTTACCGCTAGCCTTTAAAAGGTTAATGATATCGGAAGAGTAACAGAAAGGCAGTAGGAAACGTGTTTTTCACGGTTAGTGGAATTTTTAGACGCTTTTGCACAATCACAAAAGGTGCATATTAGCTTCATGTCCTTCCGTCTCTCCGTCCGCATGCATCAAGGAGGCTCCCACTGGACGAATTTCCGTCAAATTTGAAACTGGAGCGTTTTATAAAAGTCTACAGAAAAACTCTAAATTTAGTTAAAATTGGGCGGAAGTATCGGACACTTGACACGAACATCTAACTACGTTATATTGTTGCTGCCGAAATAAATTCGCCATACAAACATTTTTGTTACATTGTTAATATGACATGCAGCTCAGAAATATGCGAATAACGCATTCTTGAGATTCCACTGCTACAAAGGTTATGCAAACATGTCATAAGCATATACGCACATTGCGTGGCTTGTTCACCCTTATAACTAACGACTAACATAAAGCCGACATCTGGAATCTGTATGTGAAATTAGGAGTACACGAAAGCACCACGTATCATCATGGCGCCACATGCGAGCCTTATTGCCAGTAGTTCATAATTCCTGCCACTGTATATCCCATGGCGCAGCAGTAGCGCTGCCTAACGCTATCGCTATCTGGTAGGAGAATGACGAACTAGTACCTGGAGGTAACTGAAACGCGGCAAAAGCAAACTACAAAACGAAGCGAACCATGAACGAATAAATTATTTTTTCTCTTCTTTTTGTTCCATGCCTGAGGAGCGACCATGCATAGTTTTCTTGTTCTTGTTGCTGTTTCTCGTTTGTAGTAGGGGGCGTGAGCGTTCATTATTTAGGAATGTCGACTGTGGAGCGGCTAAGGGGGCGGTGGGGTGAGAAGCGGAAGACAAAGATGAAGATCGCGGTGCCCGCTGCTTGGAGCGTGGCTCGACCGATGCACGGGTCAAAAGTTCATTCGTGAACCTGACCATGCATTTTTTCTCGTTGTTTTACTATTATTATTTATTATATCAAGACGCACTCTGTTACTGTACAGTCTGTTAAAAAGGAATGAGTTGTGCAACACATCGGGTTGTGTTAATGAGCGGATGAATCTAATTAGGCAATGTAATAAAACAGTGGCACAACAAATGGGCACAGCATACACGCTGAGATACCTTAACGCAGTAAAACATAAAACGCAGTGACTATATAATTAGAATGACGTGAACCCAGAATTCTATACAAATATCCAGGATATAAACACGATTTATTTCGTGAAAAAGACAAGTTAAAAGATTAAAACATGTATGCAGTATCACATTATAAATATATTTAATATATCATGTTATGTATATGTAATATATTGTATCGGTCACGTGCTCAAATTTCTTTTAACACTGGTAGTAAAATTTGACGGAATAACGAACTGTGGATTTTGATGTTTCCATCGAGATATTGACGTTTCAGTCCACGAACTGCTTGACCCTTACAAACAGGAAGTACGTGCCTTCGTAACTTCGGGCACACAATAACAATACATTTCGGAAGATATGAATCCTAAAATTCCGGCAACTAAAGGCTTGCTAATTATTACTCTGGCTTAATAAACACAGAATTTTGTTTCGACTATAAAGCTTCGTCATCGAACTGCAGGAAAAACTGCAATCATAAACACAGCTAAAAGATGCTCATAAAATACGTATTTGGAAAAAGAGCAGCAAATCATAACTGCTTTCACATGAAGAAACGGGTACGAGTTACAGTTAGGAAATGTAACTACACAGCCCAGATGTTTTTGTCTGCTTAGCTGCTGTTTACAAAACTACAGATTAAAGTGTGCAATGTTATGTTGCGTGTTGTTTTGTGTGGATATAGCGTTCAGGCCTCGTACGTTCAGAACGCTCAAGAGCAGAAAGCTAATTAGAATATGCGCGCCTGAGAAACTACACACGTTTGTGTAATGAGCTGTACGTAGTGTCACAGACGGCGAACAGCTTAGGGTTTAACGTTAGGATTATGACTTAAAAGCGTTGCAGTGGAAGGGAGAAGTGGAATAAAGAGTGTAAGAACACAAAGAAAAAATTTGTTCCGAATACCTGTAAAAAGACACCACTTGAAAAACCTCGATGTAGATGGGCAGATAATATTAAAATGGGTCTTACAGAAGTAGAAAGAAATAATGTGGACAGAATTTATCTGATTCAGTACAGGGGTTACTGGCGGCTCTTTTCAGTGCAGTAGTGAAATACTGCGTTTCACAAGGGCCAGGATATTTCTTTACAAACTCATCAAATATTGGCTTCTCTAAAAGAAACCAGCTCCTTGCAGTTTACGTACTGACATTAGATAACTTAAGTTCGAAGTGCCTAACTTGATGGTAAGGTGGTGACAGGTAGCCACCCCACTGCGGGTCGTAGAAAAATGTTTGCGTCTCAGCTAACAATTGACCCAAATACTAATTTCTTTCTATACGTATATAGAATTGTTCCCTGTGTGCCCTGCGCATATGAGAACGCAGTTGCTGGTGACTCCAGTTCAAAAGCACCACATAATAGCCTTACAACAATACCTCCCCTTGCCGACGGCAACACACAACGCTGATGTAACCTGCCCGGCTATCGCAGCGTCTATGGTCCCTGTGTACTGTGAATCTATGGCTTCCACCTCCATCATGCCAGATTAATTTAATACATGTCTTGGCAGTGTGCCATGTTATAAGTTAAAGAATGTGTTCGTGAATTTTCGACAACAGAACGCATGCGCTAACACGGAAATGAAGAAAAGAATGATAGAATAAATATTTACAAGCTAAGTTTAACATGCTTTTTATATAAGGATTCAGTCCGCACCGCGCAGTAAACACACTCCGTCTCGGTTATAAAAACCAGTCAGTTAATGCTGTATAGGGAAATAATCGCTGTTTGTTCTGAGATCCACACAAAACACATAAATACACTGTGTGGGCAGAACGTAGAATTGTTTAAAGACCCAGTCCGTACCGCGCAGTAAACACACTCCGTCTCGGTTATAAAAACCAGTCAGTCAATGCTGTACAGGGAAATAATCGCTGTTTGTTCTGAGATCCACACAAAACACATAAACACACTGTGTGGGCAGAACGTAGAATTGTTTAAAGACTCAGTCCGTACCGCGCAGTAAACACACTCCGTCTCGGTTATAAAAACCAGTCAGTTAATGCTGTATACGGAAATAATCGCTGTTTGTTCTGAGATCCACACAAAACACATAAATACACTGTGTGGGCAGAATGTAGAATTATATTAAAAGATCCAGTCCGTACCGCGCAGTAAACACACTCCGTCTCGGTTACAAAAACCAGTCAGTTAATGCTGTATACGGAAATAATCGCTGTTTGTTCTGAGATCCACACAAAACACATAAATACACTGTGTGGGCAGAACGTAGAATTATATTAAAAGATCCAGTCCGTACCGCGCAGTAAACACACTCCGTCTCGGTTACAAAAACCAGTCAGTTAATGCTGTATAGGGAAATAATCGCTGTTTGTTCTGAGATCCACACAAAACACATAAATATGCTGTGTGGGCAGAACGTAGAATTTGTGAACGTTAAACTGGGCGGTACATATAGTAACAAATAACAAGCAGAGACCTGGAGAACTTAGAATGCATCACTTCTATCTTAAATATAATCGTCTTTTTATTCCTGTTCATCTTGGTTTAAATAACACGAGTATTTTCGGAATGATAAATGGAAAGAGGAAAAGTTAGTTGGTTTCAGCTCTGCCGTTACTGCCAAGAGAGGGAAAGAAACATCCTAAACGGGGAAAATTGTTACATAAACAAGAACTATTAAATATACGAACATGTAAACACAACCAACATTTCCGTGGGCACAACTGTAGCATTCATTAGCATTAACTCTCGCCCCGAGTTCCGGCTACAAACCTGCCTCCTCAGGCAAGTCTTTTCAGCATCACTGGTACGCGGTGTGTAACAGACAGTGCAGACCCGTATCAAAACATCGGCACCCTAAGTTTCAGATCAAAATTCTATAAGTAATTAAATAAATTTTAAAACAACTTATATAAACCTGAACAAGGTCACATACCAAATTACATGCAGACATTTCAATTTTATACTGTTTTCACCGTGCATTTTCAATCTATGAGTAAAATCACAAACTAAGGCCTTTTTTAAATCACCGTTATTTCCCGACATGTTTCGGCGTCTAATGACGCCATCATCAGGGGGTATTCATTGTGATTAGCACAGGCTGTCCATGTGGTTCACAACAGGTTGAGTTTTGCAGTTCGCTTGTACACTGTTAGGAGAACAGTTCCGATAGCAGCAGGTATTCTCCTAACAGTGTACAAGCGAAATGCAAAACTCAACCTGTTGCGAACCATGTTGGCGTCCTGTGCTAGTTACAATGAATACCCCCTGATGATGGCGTCATTGGGCGCCGAAACATGTCGGGAAATAGCGGTGATTTAAAAAGTGCATTAGCTGGTGATTTTACTCACACGCAGAAATTTGTTTGCAAGGAAGCTGCATTAACCTTTTAAAGCCTAGCGGTAACTTTACGTACCACCAGGTTTAATATTAAAAATTCTACGTGGTGCCCACATTGCGTTTATGTGTTTTGTACGGATCTCAGAACAAACAGCAACTTTTGCCTTATAAAACATTAAGAGACTGGTTTTTATAACCGAAGTGGAGAGTGTTTACAGCGCGGTACGCACTGAGTCCTTATATCAAAGAGACACGCTTCGTCTTTAACCTTTTAAAGCCCAGCGGTAACTTTACGTACCACCAGGTTTAACATTAAAAAATTCTACGTGGTGCCCACATTGCGTTTATGTGTTTTGTACGA
>BLKM01009900.1:0-26260 GCA_013340265.1 Coptotermes formosanus | reverse complement strand
TGTGTGTGTGTGTGTGTGTGTGTGTGTGTGTGTGTGTGTGTGTGTAAAGCAAACTGTATTAACCCAAGCATTAGTCAGTTTAGACAATGCCTTTTTCATCTTTCAAAACATGTAAAACACAAACTGCATTAAAGGTTGTGTTCACGAACTTTCTTCCATGATGAATGCTTTCTGATTCTATAACTGAATGTTATGCTTTTGATTTTTAAGGATGTTGGCAACAATGAATAGTCACATCATTTACTAATGTGTGTCCAGCATGGTTTCTGTTCAATGAGATGTAAGGGTAGAGCACAAATCAGGTACATAGGATCATTGTCTGTCCCTCAAAAGTATTCATTGATATACAATTCCAAACAGTCCATTACTAGCAGAAAAAAAAACTGTTTACACAATTATATGCTAGTTCCAAAAAACTGCTGATAAAATACTAAAGTCAGAAGTTTTCTCTTGGTGATGTGTTCAATCACAGTCCTTCCTCTTTTTACACAAAAAACTTGATCATGAATGACATGACAAAATGTGCTTTTTAAAATGTAACACATTTTTGTTATTTTGGCCTGTCTGGAAGTTATTACAGTTTTTGTTTCCCTGAAAATACAAATGCTTGCAAAAACATAAACTTGTGTATCACATATCTGTAGGTGTTAGTCTCCTTCTATAAACAAAAGTCTACAATAATTTATTTTTTTCTACAAGAAACACACACACACACACACAGAATTTCACGTGGTCAGTCGGCCAAGAAAATTTTCCACTAGTTTCTTCTTGCACTGCTTGACCCTGAAGACGAAGGTACCATAAGCCTTCAAAACTTCAGGGACTATTCACCCAACAATACAGCATCAGATACCACAAAACTCAAGTCTTGAACAAAACTGCTGTGAAAACCTCAAATCTCTGTTAGTTTTCTTTGATCCTGTGTTACTGAAAAATATCACCAGTATCTCACTGAGGTGTACAGCTGCTTTAAGATAATGAAGCGTTGTTTTAATATGCAACTCTCCTGTTGCAAAAATGTCTAACAAAAAGTACGATGTCATGGAAGAGATATTTTGCTTTGATTTTTTTAAGTTGGACCTTCAACTTGCCTTGTGGAATATTTAGGTCCATACTGTACATAAAAAATAATTTGTTATCATTCATTTTGTTGGAAAATTCTTCTGCTTCCACTAAATACCTTTCAAAAAAGCAGCTACCTTCATACAGCCTGTTTAACAGTTACAATGTATCATCATCGTGTAGTCTGTAGTCTCTTCCAAAGCGAGCGTGCCACAGAGTGTGATTTAGTGCTTCCTCTTCAGTTTCCAGTATCATCCATTTCCTTATGGTCACCCAGTAGCTGCTTACACGTTCTTCCTCGTCTTCTCCTCACTTCTATCCTTCCCTCTACTTTTCCTTCAATAATGTGTTTTATACTGCAGTTCCTACCCAAGATGTGACCAATCCAGTTAGCCCTCCTTCTTTTTATTTTTTGTAAGACATTCCTCTCCTTCTTGACTCTTTGTAATACTTCATTCCTCACATAATTGGTCCAACTTATCTTCTCCATCCTCCTCCAGCAACACGTTTCAAAACCTTCCAGGAATGCCTGTTTTTTTATCTACTTTACAGTGTGTCCAAGTTTCAGCACCATATAAAGCTATGCTCCAAATATAGCACTTTACCACTCTCTTCTTTAAATTTAAGTCCAATCTACTGGTGAAAAGAACCTTCTCCTTGTTGAATGCTGCTTCTGCCATGGCAATTCTGGATTTAATTTATGTGCACATCTTGCATCATTTGTTATCACCCTACCTAAGTGGTCGAAACATTCTACATTCTCCAGTTGTTTTTGATCAATTATAATGTGTACTGGGAATGGTTGTCTTGAGATTCTCACAACCTTAGTTTTTTTCACATTCATGTCCATTCCACAGCATCTTCCAACTTAAATTGGCCTATCAGACATGACCTGTAGTGTTGTTTCTTCCTTAGCCAGTAGCACAATGTCATCTGCATATTTCACGGTGTGAATTACTTCCTTTAACAGCTTCCTTGGTTGGGTATTTGCTGCATAAGTTGAATAGAATTGGAAAAATAACAAAACTAGTACTTTTCCTGGATAGTCTCTTTCCAGAAACAGATAAAAATGCAACATGATTCCTTAGAATGTAATCCTTCATTTTGTAGTCTGTCCTATGACAGGTCCATAGTCTCTTCCAAAGTGAGTCCTCCAAAGAATGTGACCTAGTGCTTCCTCTTTCAATTTTTACTAGTATACTCTTGTTTCCTTCAGGTCCTCCAGTAGCTTCCTATGTCCTCTTCGTCATCTTTCCATCACTTTTATTCTTCATCCAATAATGTGTTTTAGAAGGCAGTTTGTATGCAACATGAGACCAATCCAGTTAGCACTGCAGCTTTAACAAGTAGTCTGCTTCATCCTAGGCACATTTCACAGCTGAAGGCTCACAACATCCTGCTCCTGAATTCCGTAACACCACCACCACACAGAATGCTGCATTACTGCTACCCAGGATTATTCCTGCAATACTTACCATCATTTTCACCAACTCAGTGATGTAAACTCATGCTTTGTTTAAGAAAGCATTGAGGATACGTGTTGTACTTTAAAAAAGGAAATTTAAAGCACCAAAATGAGTAGATTTAAATAGCATTTTTCTTGTGTTTAAGTTAGATTTTTAAGCACCAAAGTTTAACCAATCGTTTAAAGGCTCACCGTGTACAAGAGTTAAACATGGATGTTTGCTGTTTCACAACAAAACAGAATCCTGTGTACTTCCAGAATCCAGGTCCAGAACAGGACCCTAGGTTGAAGAGCCTCCATAGAACATGTCAGTACCTAAGAGTTATTTTGGTGGAATTCATCCTGGTACTTACAAAGTTTTCTTCCCTTTATTGCTCTAGTAAGTCAAGGGCTTCTCCACGATATTTAGATGACTGCACCATTCCCATGCCTCACAGACGTGACTGATGCAAGATTCTCTGAATCCCTAACAGCAGACTCTGCTGATGAACAGAAAAATGCATTTTATCCCGTGCACAAACTGTGATTATGGGGGGAGGAGGCGGCGGCGGCGGCGGCGGCGGCGGCGGCGGCGGCGACGACGACGACAACTGCCCTGATGCCTAAGAAACACATATTCATACCAAGTAGCATAACCTACAAATTCATATGTCAGTAAAAGAAGTTTATGGGCAGATTATATTATTTACAAGCAAACACACTTCGCTGATAAATACTGTATAATAAACCCGGTAAAATAAAGTGTACACAGGGATTATATGAAGTGTTTAATTCTAATCCAACATTTACAAGCACACATGCGGCGCACTCACCTAGTACAGTAGCTCGCTTATGGTCAGCCCAATAAACCGCTCTTACAGGCACGCGTGCTTGTCTTACTGGATTGAATGTCGTCCAGTACCAGCCGTTAAGGTACGTTACTTCTGATAACATTTTGTCTCTGGCGTCTTCAAAATTTCACGTATGCACGAAACAGACTGCCGTCGAGCACTAGAATCTTTCGGCAACACCATTTTTATACCGCGCGCGATCAACCAATCCGATTGCTACATGATGACTGTGGCGCTGGGGATCAGAGGTACCAACGATAGATCAAAGGGTTACCAACGCACACGTGTTCCTGAAAACGAATGTACTTACTACTTGAACCGTCAACATCCTGTTCACCCTGCATTTTCTGCAGCACTAGTCGTGTTAGTACAATATATCACCACTTGGTGTCACAACAGTGAATTCATATCCGCGAAATTCATTATGAGCGGCAGGATCCTGTGCAGCGAAAACAACAGTATCTTTGTTACATAGGCCTATTCGAACGCTTGATATGTAGCAGGCAAATATTTAGTGGCGTGACAAGTAAAAACTAGACATAAGTCACTTCAACAAATGAATTTCAGCACTGAAACGTTTTAACGAGAAAACAATATACAAAGATGAAGACTTGCTTAGTTTTCAGATGTTATCCTCGTACTCGAAAAAGAGTTTACATCCATTTCTTCTACAATATGCTTATTCCTGCGAAGCTGATCTCACTACACAGACATCAGAGTACAGAGTCAGCTAATCCCTAGATGGAAGCGAGTGTCTTTCTCCACGCTTCAGCCACTTTCCATCCGGGGAAAGAGCTATCTGTACCAATTAAATAGGAAGCTGGATGGGGCCCAATGGCAGTCTGGAGGTCTTGAAGAAGAGAAAAATATCTTGTCCCTATTGGGAATCAAACCACGAGTCCATGATTATTTAGCTCATACCTTACCACACTGACAAAGCTACCCCATAATATTCTCTTTATATCACGAGTCATTTTAAAACTCTTTTTATTATAAAGCTTCTTATTTATATAATAAATTATTATAGCACAAAAATTGCAATAATATATTTATGTCTTTATATTCAGTATGGGAGAATCTCAAATTTGGAAAAATAGATGCTTTCACGTTTTCAATATCACTGCATTCACTTCATTAACAAACCCTATCTTTTCTGGCGAGCACTCTCACTAAAGACATTTAGTTGAGAAGCTTATTAAAATGGAAAACTGTAATGACGTACACTCTCAAGGCTACCAATTTACTGAGAAAGTAAAGACAAAACATGGTATATATTATGATGACAAGTTTTTAAATTGTATAACTATTATTTTACTTTTTAATTTCTGCACATACATTTCAGCATGTACCTATTCTTATTCCACAAAAGTTATAATATTAGTAATACAGCTCTTTGTCTTTTACTGCAGTGCCAGATATACATTTAGTTAAAATATTTCTGTGCTTTTACTAAGCAGGAAAGTTCACAAATACTGAAAACATAAAGAGCATCTCATTATAATTTTTGGTTTTTGGATTTATTTTGTTACCCTTTCAGATATTAAATTACACATATTTCATTAAAATTTCCGAATTGTTAATATTTAAGAGTACTATACTCTTAATCAGGCACAAGTAATACAGAGAAATGTACACATTTTAAGAAACATATGTACTATGGTTTTTCAGTTGTAATATATATAAAAATTTTAGCATAGATGGTACAGCTATTGTAAAACTGACCAACTGGATTGAATGCATGACCCTCAAATTTATTTCTCTACAAATATATTATTGCCGTATAGCTCATAAGAATATAGGAAAACTACAGTACTTTAACATAGTCTTACATGTTTTAAGAGAACATGGAATATATTCCATAACACAAGCACAACAACCAACGTCCTACTCTAAGTAAACAAGCACTTCATCAGTTATTTCATTTAACGTTTCTACTGCATGGTTTGTAATGTATCCAGTGAGAAAAGATGGCCATTTACAATGAGTAGATACAGAGAATCATGAACCATCTGAAAGTAATATCCTGAAATTACCTTTGAGTGTTGGAGAAAATTTACCAGAAACCTTCAATCATTTCTATATTTTGCATTCTGCTGTGTATGCGTTTCCCTCGATTATCTCTTTCAGCCAGTACATATTTAAGTGCTGCTGATGAAAATTCAGGTTATCTGGGATGGTACACTGGGTCAACTGGTAAATACTTACCAGAATTACCCAGGAGCTTAAGGCCTTTATCTTCAGTCTGAAAAAGAGGTGCTATGGTACTCCAAAACTTCGGTAGGTGGCTTGATGTGACATTCGAGAGAAGACTTGAACCTTCAGCACAAATTTATTTATGAAAAATATAGTATTATTCATTTTATGTTCTCCATTTTTCAGTTTAGTACACCATCCTCAGGCACCCAGAACAGACGCAAAGTTTACTAGTATATGACCTACGTTAGTTTTGAATTTAACTGCTGTATAAAATCACTTAATGGATTCATGAGTAATGTCCCATTCTTTGTGTCACTTATATGTATTTGCAGGGTTACCTCCTGCCCTCAAGCCTGGAGCACCAGGTTCCTCCAAAATGTTGGTACGTACCTGCCAAAGGCCAAAGAATTGTGACATTGATACACATGGATTTGAGAACCTCAGATCTTAAATAGGGCCTACTAACTTTACACTCTTCGTGGCACTCCTCATTTCTTCCAGAAAAGTTCTGGGATAGCACCTTGCAATAGATCACATGATTTCTAAGCTTCCCTCTCATTTCGCTGTCCATCGTCATTCTTCGATTTGATGCTACATTACCCATGTAGCTCAGATGTAGTAAATGAGGGAGGACATGTAATAAACATGGGTTTCCTGGGGATTGAACCTGTCTGTAAAATGAATGTAACAGAAAATATACTGCTGTAGCTCTTTATGATTTATGACTCATGTAAGTATCTTTGTGTGTTGTGTACGAAATGAAGTGCATGGACATACTGTTTATGATTGCGCAGTTTTGTACAATACGAGAGAATTCTGCAATGATATTCTTGCATCTGATATATTGACATAGAGGCCAGTAAGATATGCAACAACATAGATAATGCTGTGGGAAGATATTATGTAAGAGAAAAATGTATTCCAATGTTATTAAATTTCTGTATCACATTCTTATTCCTAAACTTTCATTTAAGTGAGATTCCAAGTCAGTTTCGTCCCCTTCAGTACTGTTTATGAACTTCTCTGGGAAACTGCAGGCTGCCGTTTGATGAATATGTTTGAAGTAATTACTTTTAATACACGAATTCCTTCTGAATAGCCTAGATTGTGGTCTTCTAAAATATTTTCATATATTTGTGTTGGAGAAGAAAAAGATTGTAATATTTAACGCTTTGCAGCTTGATATAACTGCACATTATTTTCAAAATCCCAGGATCTACCTCACAGAAAATATGTAGCTTCTCCATTAAAATGGAGAACTGCAATGCCGTGAGAAGTAATCAGAAAATAAGTTTATAATACATGTACTTTGAATTCCTTTCATTCATGTCTCATGAAAACAGTTAAGATTTAATTATACTGTTACCCCAGGTGTCTTCCACATAGTCTCTACCACAAGTGACACATTGTGAGTCATTCATTACACCATGGGATGACATTTTCTATTCCCTGTTGATTGCAGCATTTTGCCCTTTGTAATCAATTATCTTTATAATTTTTGGCCACCAGGATTTTGCTTCAGAGCTGGAAACAGGCAATCATTGCTTGGAAACGAATCCTTCCTCTGTAATTGGAATTGGCACAGATTCTAAGCAAGAAAATTCTATGTCATGTAAACTTATCTTTTGACTGACCCTCTTATTTAACTAAATAGTCTCCTGTTATTCACAAAATCATATTAGATTAACAAAAAATTCTGTGGGTATAAATCAGAGTTATTGTTCCTAACATACACAGAACAACCACAGTCCTTTAGATGGACATGATTGAAAACGCATGTGAAAGGCTCAAAAATTAAAGTCTTGATAAAAATGTAATAGGCTTGTTACGCACCTCAGATGTAATCCACAAGAAGAATTCAACATCTGCTGCAAAAACGTAGCTTTCATCATTACAGACCCAAAAACAGGCATATATGATTAAATACTACTCTGAGATATCAGACAATAATCATTTCCAACGTAAGTTACCTCTCTTTCGGTTCTCACGCCAGTGTACCCTATTCAAAGTCATTTTCTATTAAAGTGTTCTTATCTGTACTTTGAAGTACACCTTTACTCTCCTGCTTAATGACCACACAAGTAAGGAGGTAAAGAGATTTTCTTAATGCTGGCTTTCCGTGAATATAATATTCCTGTAAAATTTTTTCAAATGCTTTCCTTTCCTCCCAGGTGTAAGAGATGAATTTTGTACAAATTAAAATATGTCAGAGTCTTACAAGAGTATTTGATCCAACAAATTGTACAATATATAATCATTTGTCAAAGCACATGGGGTGAACATATGACACGAATAATTATTTACTATTGATTGTGCAGTTTGTTGAATCAAATACTGTATAACCAATCTACTGCGCAGAACACAGCTTAACGCAAAATATCCCAGTTTCTACTGTCGCAGTATGTGTTTTGTAAACCTCACACACAATTGCTAGGCTCCGGCATTACACGTGGTCAAAAGGAAACAACAGCCTACTCGACAGTTTCCCGCCTATCATCTGTGGCACGCGTGCGAACAGGTACGGCACGTCAGCCTCATGCGGCTCACTGAGGCAATGTGAGACCCCTCACGAACTTTTGGAAATAATATTTATTTTTTAAAAACTGTCATTTTTTGAGAGCTGGAAATTAAAAGTTGCCGTCGTCAATGGATTTTTGAACAGTGCTACGCTGACGAGTATGTAAGCGTGACGGCGTTAGTGACTTGGTCCGAGAAATAGGGGACAGGCATCCTCCGTATTCTCCGGGACTCAGCTCTTTTTGAAAACGTCTGCTTCATATATAACGCTCGAATAGGACAAGCTTTTGCCGAAAGGGCGGGTGATGCCTCTCATTACGTTTGCAAGGTAATTAGAGGGAGCACAAATGTCTTCTTTCAACGAAACTTATTCTCATTAGGAGTGTATAAGTCACAATGTCACCCCAAATTGCGCGAAACTTATTTATTTTTCTTTTTTCATGATTCATAATTAAAACTGAAATAGTTAAAATTATTTATTTTATCTAATTACAAAATTACTAATAAAGTACGATCCCCACCCTTACCCCGGAATTTACCCCCGCTGCCCGCATTTGTTTTCTTTGCAGCAACGCGGCCCTCGCCACTTTCCGAGTTATGAAGGCTTCGTCTATGTGAAAGTTTGATATTACATGACTGACATTCATAAATAAATACATATTAAAGTGTCACGTGAATGTCTAAATGACCCAGGCAACCCTGCTGACTCTCTCAGATGATACAGTTACGGTTCCCCCTCCACCAAAATCATCGCCAATACCAACAACACTAACCCCTATCGCAGCATTTTGACCACCACCAACATGGGTGGTAGCCGGGAATGTGGGTCAGTCGGGGTCGTAGCGACAGTCCACCTGGAGTACAGTAAGCACGACAATTAAGGTTAGAGCAGAGAGTGCGAGGTGCACTGCAGCAAGAACTGCCAGATTTGGAGTCGCGGTGGTAGCGGTGGTCAAGTAGTCCAGGTGCAAGTCACTATCTCCCGAAGTGGTGACTGCAAGTGTTCGAGCTGCCTGGATCAACACTGCAGCATGCAGTAAACAGGCCGTACCCCACAGTGCAGCCAGTAGCCCTGCTATGCGAGCAGACGGGCCCAGGAATCGAAGTGTAGACCACGGTGACTCTGGCGCACAGGATGACGGCCGGTAGCCTCCGAACCCTCGACTGGTGTGAATACTGGCCGCTGTGGAAGACATAGAAGTCATTGTAAGTGGACTTCCTCTTTGCACTAGCAATTCGTACATACTTGTAGTGTGTTAATACGGCCAGATCAGTCCTCTGAGAGAGCAGCAGGCCTAACCCATGTCTAACACGATGATAATCTTGATAGCTTATAAAATTCTTCTGGTATTGTCAGGGTACTAACACGTTCCCGAATGTGTATTTCTCTTCAGAAAGCAGGGAACATAAGATAACGTTTCTAACATACATGTTTGAGAAACGCTGCAGTAGTTGGATGTGAGAATTTACGGCACCAAAGACCAACAAAAGAGAAATTAAACATACTTTACGTCATGATTCCTGCATTTAGAGAGAGTAGGAAAAGTTGATTTGCCATTAGCAGACATCAAAACGGAGCGGAGCAAGAGGAAGACTTGTAAAATACGGGAACACAAAACATGAGTAAAGCCGTGGAGATGAAACATTCCGATAAGAATAACCAGTAAATATCAAGCTGATGTACTGGAACTTCTTGAAACTGATCACATGAAAAACTGAAATGTGAATGACAGGATAATATTGTAGACATTCCTATGTCTGAACACCGCGCCATCTAAGCGATTAGTAGAGTGCAGGTAAAGCTGCAAGTATTCGCCTTGGGACTAAGTGGTTGTGAGTGGTAAGCTTCATGCTTCGGCCGCTTTACTCCCTGGCGAAAGCCCCTATTTCCTTTCCATAAGAAGCAATGTGGACACTAAATCCAGCCTGACATTGGCGGGGGAGAGGACATATTCTGTCTCTGCCTGAGGTACAACCTCGATTGTCCAATCCGTGGACAGTCGCTCATTCACTGGAAAGTTAATATTAAAATACATTTTTATAAAGCCGATTTTATTAGTGCGGACTGAAACATTTTTAGGGGGGGAATAATGTATTCATATTTTATACTTGCGGTACTAAAGATTTTAATTTGAGTACCACAAGTTTTATTGCTTCTTATGAAGATAAAAGGTCAATTACGTAGTCACTAGGTGCGATAATGGCTATCGCTGGGTAAGTTCTAACGTGTCATGTATATCTGTGACAGTCAGCTGTGTACGGCAGGACCCTAAGAAAATACAGCCTTGACGACAGACCTACAAACGTAATGTAAATATTAACTTAAAATGTTAGCTGAATCAGACGTGTGCTTTATACACTTACAGCGACCGTGTTTATCCGTCTTTCATCTTCTTTAATTCCTCAACACTAAAAGGATTTCAAACGAATTTGGTGTGATATCTACCCTCTACGTTTTGTGGTGACTTTATTTTTGGGATTTCATTCTTCAAATGTCATTCTTATTTTATGAGAAGCTTAGAGGGACCCGTAGAGTTTTAGCCAAAAAGCCTGTGTTACAAAACATGTAGGTAAGGTAGCACAGAGATGTAACTATGATGTGGAAGTTTTGTTTAAGACGTTATCAGTGTAGTTAATATTTAAAGCAGTACAAGGGAAGAGTTCTTGAGTTTGTTAGTGTCATATCATATTTTTCAAAACTCAATTTGTGTATTAAGTGATAATATTCTTGTACTTAAAGATAAACAATTCTTTATTTTATGTCTTATTATGGCAATATAGTAAAAAATTAATTGCTGTCCATCTACAGATTGTGCGGATGAAACGAGAATCGTACGGTACTCTTTGCAACGAGACATGCGGCGCCACGGATATACACCCTATATGTCAGTGTTGTAATATGAGGATCTGTGGAAGTGCAGCCGTGGACCAGAACAGCGATCTTCTGTAACTGCGAATATAGAAGTAGCGAAAGTAGACCTGCATAAGAATATAAAAGCATATGATACTCCAACTGCAGGACACGCAGACACTATTCAAACGAGTTGCTACTATTTTTCGCGTCTCATTGTCTTTTTATTAGCTTAGTGCAGACACAAATGCATAATTTCAGGTGTAATTTCTTTATAAATTTCAAATTGTACACAGACAAAAAATACTCGGAATTGTCTACCGTAAAGCATACTTTAAAGGCACGAAAAGAATTCGTGAATGCAATATTGGCAAAATTATGCTTCATCTTTATCAGAACTGGGGGTTGAAATAAACAAATACAAAACAAATGATAATTTTAAGCTTAACTTGCCTGTAAGAAACACATAGCAAACCTGTTTACTAGTACTGGAGATGATACGCTTCATATACTTGTAAATGAACGGGCAGACGGGCAAAGATACCTTTGCGTTACATGCTTACTTTATACGCGTTGTGCAAAGTGCACAAGGGACCTATCTGTCTAAAGCCTGCTCACGTAACCAAAATTTCGCCTCCATTCTGCCAGCACGAAGTTTTGAACCGCAGTTTACCTGTGGTTCAAAAGTACCTTCACACTCTTGCAATCATAAGGCTCAGTGGCAAGTATATTCACCACCTGCTTTAGCATTAAAAGCCTCTGCATTCTGCTACACAGAGTGTTTGTGTGTTCCATACGATTCTGACAATGACAGGAATCATTTCCCTAAACAGTGTTAATCGTTTCGTCTGTGTAACTGAGAGAGGGAATTTGTTCTCTGTGGGAAAGAAAATTAATTTTTATGCAAAACATAGAAGAAAATCGGACTTAAAGGGTTAGGATGCTAATAGTAATCTGGTAACATAATATTACAAGTTAACATAGTCAAAATTAACATGTTTTTTGTCAAGTTAGTCGGAGATAACACTATGAATCAGTTCACTGAAAAATTACATTAAGATATAAATCGCATAAAATTATATATAAAATAAAATAAAACAAAGTTATATATAAATATATACATTTTTAGACTCACATCTCAAACACATCTAGAGAAGACAGTTCTAATAAATATTTCTTGATAAGTAATTTAGCTATTAAACGCAGCATGTTTCTGCCGCACACACATCCTAAAAATGTACTTTAAGCATGCGTTAAACCTCCATATGTCTCTTGGCTAAAATTTTCTAATTTGGTCTGTAAACCTACAGCTCTCGATTTCGTGGAAGATCTGTAAATCAATTATTTCTCTTTGTGTGGTATCTTCCTTTTACAGATTTATTTACGGTTCTTTGGTTTTTCATCCGCCACACATTTCTCACAAACTTACAGGAAGTCAAAATCAGTTCCTTATACTGAGAATACACATATCGATATATGAATACAAGATTAGTACTCGGCAAAAGAGGAAGAAATGTCAGGGAAATGAATGAATGAATAAGCCCATTAAGAGGGGAGCCAAAGGGTGTGAAATGTGAAGGGGGATGGTGATGAAAGTAATGATGAAAGCGGCTTGCGGTATCCATTAGCAAGCACAGAAGCCTTCATTAAATTTCAATAGGCGGTCTCTCTACGAGACTGTGAATTTACACCTAATAACGTCCACAGCAAACCAGCGGCAGATGCTCAGAGGTGTCGGTGCTCGCAATTGCTTTTAGTGAAGGGACGGATATCCTTTATTATGGAAAATAACTTTTAATTTCTGTAGCTTCTTTGCCTATAATTAACTCCAAGGTGTAATAAAGTTTCCGTGTCCCAGACTCTTTCACACCCTTTCGCATTAAACGTTTAATTAAAGTATTTTTCTATGCTTTTTTTTTTGTGAAAAATGTAGTAGCTGAATCCACTCAACGAGTTAGCTAAAGCTGTGTTTTAGGCACGTGCAAAATGTGGTCTCTAACTGTAAAGTCACTTCCAAGAGTACATTCCTTTTCAGAAGCTGACAGTCACTCAGATATTAATAAACTCCTGCCTTTCATTGAGCTTCAATGTGTATTACATTAAACTGTGACTCTCTGGATAAGGACGCCGCGCACTCTCCATGTTTCAGAGTGAAAAGATGCCTCAAGCTTCCCTCAGAAATTGAGGACACCAATTTAAATTCCACAGCCTTTAAATCCTTAAATTCCACGTATTACACTCTTTAAAGAACCTATCCCTTCGCATGGTTCAAAGTCAGTATAATTCACTTCATGTCCCCACACCCTACATCTTTAAATCCCGTCAACATATTTGTTTCGTCTATACGCTGATCTCCCTCTAAATTTTCTGACCAAAGCGCATGCACACTTGAACTCCCCACGCCATATTTATGTCACGTTTGTCTCATCTTGCTCACCTTTATTACAGAAATATTACTTGATGAGGAGAGAAAATTATAAAACTCTTCATTATAAAATTTTCTCCGCCCCTAAGTTACTTTTTCTCTGTTAGGCATGCTCATCTCCACCGTCCTCGACCTGTTTTCTGTCTTTAAAATGTCAGGTGACATTTCAAATCTGTACAAAACAACAGGTTATACTTCCGTATATAAACTATATTAACATTTAGACGGCAAATACAGTTTTCTCCAGAAAGTGGATAAATATTTATCCACGTAGTCTATGACGAAAAACAACGCAAGGAGAGCTTTAGATTCTTAAGTAGATGAAAGAACGGCTAACTGTGCATGCTGTGTGCGGGAGTGATTGTCACATAGTAGTTCTTCTTACCAGCAGCCAGCACAGTGGCTGCACCAGCAGGAACACCCAGACCCAGGTTGAACTCGCCACGCTCCTCGATAAAGGCGACAGTTCCCATCACCATCGCCGATATACCACACACAATCTGCAACAGAATAAATATTCGAAGTAGACGACCTCACAGAGATGCAGCTGCTGAAGTGTCAAGTACCTTGTAATGTGCAGAATGAAAGGTCCTTTATCCAATTTCAAATGTAAGTGGGAAATTGAAGAGTGCAGACAGTGCACTTGGCCTAATTAAATTAATTATACTGGTACTGTTACAGGGCGTAAGCGCACAAAGCCTACCAGAAAGTAACCCCTTTTTGTCAAAGATTTATTACCAGTAGAATATTATTAGCCCATGTTATCTGGCAACAGTGTTGGTCTCATATTTTACGTTCGCACGGGTTTGATACAAATATTATCGGCCTAGTACACACATGCGTGATATTTTTAGCACAGCTGTTCTTGTAAAATGAAGACCAGTAGGTTAAATGTACATCATTGTACAACGACCCTTGTGCCTCTTTCTTAAGACTCAAAAACAGGGATTTTTTTTTAATGACTGCAAACTTCGTATTAATCTACAGCGTACTCAGCGGCGGCGTAACGAGTCAGAGAACGTTTCTGGTTTTGTTTTAAGAACAAGCCTTATTCGAGTGAGGTGAGAACACACGGAATTACCTTACATTCGCAGCAGTTGTGTGAGCGATACTGTCATATACCAACTCTGCTACAAGCCACTGAAAAAAATATTCAGTGTGTCCTGCTGTGACGGTTACCTGTTTGATATACTTTCCCTGCTGTACTGTGCCTTTTATCTTACATGACACGTAGGAAGTTGAAAGACGTGATTATATTACAGAGGAAAGGAGTTCAGGTGAGTGTCACGAGAGTGAGACACAGGAAGCAATCAAGTACCTCAGTAGCATGCACCCACATTCCATCCACTGTTATTTCCTTCATTACCTTCACAAAGGGGAATTTTCTTCAACCCTCCACGTTCCTCAATTTATATTCGCTTAGTCATGTCACACGACCTATGCAAATGACTGCCTCAGGTTTGCTACCATTTATATGGCGGACAAGGCTGCTCTTGTTAAAGATAAACGGATTCCTATTGCGGGAAAGTCCTCCCAATACGGTTGCACGCAGCCGCAAAAGAAGTTTCTGTGTTGATTACTGCCATTAATCCAGCAATATTTAATTCAAAATTTTATATTTTTTGGAAAAGCAGAAATTCGGCTTTTAAAATTCCAAAAGTGCACAATTCCGAGAACGCTGAAAGTATCCTTCTGTAATTCAACTTTTAAGATGTTAGTCGCTTATTTTCACTAAATGCCGAACTAACTTCCTTTCAGTGGTTCTGATACCACTTCTCCATTTCCTGTTGCCAGCATGGCTGTCCTACCCAACTTATGGCGTGGGCACAACAGTGCTATTCTTTAATGCAGGTTGCTGACGACTAAGAGGTGAGGCTATTAAATACCGAGAAAGCGCGCAGCTTGTGGTCTTCACCGTCCACGACTATGTTGAATACATCGGGTGTCTTAAAAAGTCACTATACTCAGAGAGTGAGTACTTAATTGAGATTGTTAGTGTTGTTATTATTATTATTATTATTATTATTATTATTATTATTATTATTTGCACTGGCCTTCATACTTTTTACAGCATTTTGCAAAACTGTGCTTACACTACTTCTTGTCCCTATTGGCTGTTATATGATTTGGGCGTTTACTCAATTTACATCTTAAAATTACTCAAATATGAACAGAAACTCAACGAAGGAGCAATAATATAAAAACATAATACGAAAATAAAACAACACAAATAAAAATTTATATATAATAAAAAAAGGGGCTGAAAGTTTTACTTTTGCAAACCTATAGCCAAAACTTTAACTCAGAGTCAAAACAAGTCATTACGAAAAGCTTCAAGACAACCGGAAATGTCAGGAAGTAGCACACACTTAATGTCACCTTCTCTCGGAATCAAGCTATGATACGTGACTTTAATTATGATGACACAGGCAGACTGATGGATTTCTTTATGTGGTTCAGGATTATACACGAGGCTATTTCACGACTTACAAGAAAGATTCTATGGAAAAAACTCAAATAAACTGAGAGGTAAATCTACATAATTATGTTTATAGGAGGAATAAATACAAAGAAGAATGACAGAAGAAGGGCTTAATGTTCCAGAATAATAGTATGTGCAGGCATTTTGCCAGAAGGTGCAATTGGGCCTTCTTTCATCAGCACTGTGTCTTAACAACTCCTGCAACGCACAATGATGCTGGAGAACGAGCAGCACATTTATCTAGGATGTGTGGCCTGGCAGCAGAACGGAACTCCAAGTCGTTTAGGCGGCAATGTTCGCGCTGTTTGCTATAAGAAATCTGGGATCTCAATTGCTTAAAATCACCGCCACTTGCAAGTAAATTTGCCCCGTATTTAAGATTGCAATTTACCGTTTTTCTCTACATACTGTCAGATGTAAACTCTGTGCTTCCCTGCGAACACGCCGCTTTTAAGGCCCGTGGAAGCAGGAAAGTTTTGAAACATCTGTGACCTACTATAAGAGTAATAAAACAAGTAATGTGAAAGGTTCTCACATCGAAGGATTTAGGAAAGTTTAACCCACCTGAAGAACTCTCAACCTGAGGACAAGAGCGAACGGGTACGTCTTAAAATCCCGAACGTCCTCGCCGGGGCAGGTGTCACCCAGACGTGAGTCTGGAGTCGTACACTCGCTCGCTAGTGGCACGGTGGACTCCTTCCGGTGGTTCAGTCGAACCTGCAGCTACAAATAAATCAAAATTAGAAAAACACAAAAAAGAAGAGTAAATATTATTGTTTTGTTTTACCACTTATTTTGTGGAAAATCGTCTACCCTCTTAATCGTGCCACGAATTCAAATATATTAATTTTTAATTCCTGAAACATAGTTTTCTTTTAGAGGCAGACGAAGCTGGATGTGCAGTACATCTCATCGATTCTTCTAAGGGTGATAGTAATTATGGTCAGCGAATCCATTAACTGTTAAGTACCTTACATTTATCCAACCGAGCTTTTACAAGTAACGACAAACACGTGGAAGACGCCAATTAAAGGTCCCATCGACTGATCAATATGTTACAACTTTTAAAAATTGCATTAACTGAACGTAACTGGAAAACGTATAGAATAACCTGCAGGTGATATTAGTGTAGTTGTTATTCCGACTATCATGGAATGTGAACTTTTGTGTTAGAAACACTTGGAAGATTTTTGCTTTTAAGTACGTACTAAGAAGACAAGCCATTTCGGTAAATTTCTGTTCTCTGGAGCTTTGCTTTAAAACCAGCAATGTACCAGTAACTCGGCCACCTAAATTTACGTTTTGGTAAAGTCCATGAGACATAGCTGAATAAATACTGTCCATGTATTATAAAAGGCGATTTTGATACTCGTCCAGGGTTTTTTAAATTTGTGACAATGGGCCATGTTACCCAACTTTCGGAGAACTTCCACAAACCCCAGAAGAGAAGCGATTTAACCATGAATCGTCATAAAAGTTCAAACTTACTTTTCCAATACATTTCGAGTATATTCAGAAACAAAATGCCATGATCGATTGTGGCATAGGGCTAAATGTAATGCACATGACAAACGCTGTTAAAAAAACAAAATAAACAAGTTTAATGTGTTCCATGTCCGTACACTATATTATACAAAAACACTAATCACCAGCAAATGCACAAATTGAGTTTATCATCAATCGTAACACACTCCTACATCTTTCGACCCTGCTGGGTCATCCTCAGAGAGAACTTTTCGTTACCGTTCCACTAGGGTTGCACTTTACAGTTGAGTGAGAATGTGAGAATGAACTGCAAGTTCAGGACCGGACTGCGGAGAGTTCACGCCTCCAAAAACAACGCAGCACACAGTCAACAGCACATTCTCACTCAACTGTAAAGTGCAACCCTAGGGTAACGGTAACGAAAAGTTCTCCCTGAAGATGACCCAGCATGATCGCAACATGTAGGAGTGCGTTACGATTGATGATAAACTCTCTTTGTGCATCTGTTGGTTAGTAGTGTTTTTGTAAGATAAACAAGATATTATTTCGGACTCTACTATGTATTTTTTTCTATGTGCAGTCTCTGTATCTAGAATTAATTCGCTTTAACTCTCCTATTAATAAACTGAGTTCTCTAAAAACGTAGTGGTAATTTGGGTACCACGTAGCTCAAAGTCAAGTAAGTCTGCATTTTGCCCGCAAAGTGAATTTATCTGTTTCCCATGATTCTTAGAAAAATAGTGCCTGTACCCTATTTTGTACAGGACGAAGTGGCTTGTCTTTGCAGTGGCGAGTGTCAATGTTTCACTGGGGGAACGAACTAAACTTCTAATAATATTTAAGTGAAATTCGTGCTTCAAAGTCTCTTAGAACAGGGGCCAAAAAGCCGAGGAAGACCAGCAAGAAGAAATTATCGGCCCATTATACTGGATGCTTCGTACTTGGATAAACAACAAGCGTCTGGAAAGAGTCAGAACCTGTCTAGGTTATATCTTCTAACTCTTCGTTCCTCCTCCTAATACATACGAAAGAAACCTCTGTGACATATATTAAAGGAAATACATGCACACGGTTAATCTAATTGTGAATTTGTTGTATAAGTAGTCAGCAAGCACCTAGAAAGTCCTTCAACAGACCAACTCAATGCTTCTCCGTGATTTTATCCAGTTCTGCGCCAAATATTTGTATGGTATTCATACATGTATTCCACTTTGCACTGCATGCGTCTCATACAGTCCTCCCAGCAAGGTAAAGTTGTCGCTGTGCACGACACGAAGTCTTATGAAGGAGTGCAGTTCTAGCACCACGCATACTTAACCTCGGCACTAGACGAAGGCGGGTGGTTAGCTTCACCCCCTACCCCACTTTTTCTCCGATACTCACTGTAAAGGAGGCTGGATGCATGTAAGCCAGACTCGACGCTTTTGAGAAGAGAAAACCTCTTTCCTGCGTCGGGATCGAAAGACATATTGTTCGTACAGCCAGCTGTTTACTCAATATATAACCACTGAGCTACTCCAGCTCCAGATTATCACAGTATTAAGGTGGATATTATCCCATAGTGCGATGCTCCGAAAGCTAATATCAAAATTCAACTGACAAGTTTCTTCTACTATTTCTTACTCAAAACAATCTATGAGGCACTTCCAATAATTCTAGCTACTCTCTACGGGCTGAACGGTCCGGGGGTCCAATCCCGTTGGAAGCGACACTTTCCGCACCCATCCAGACCGGCCCTGGGGCACACCCAACGTCCTGTACACTGGGTACCGGGTCTATCCCGGGGGTAAAGCGGCCAGGGCGTAGAGCTAGCCACCCCACCCCCTTCTACGGCTGAGACTAACGAAAGAGTAGAGTTATACCTCTACTCCCCCTTCGGCCTTAATGGCCTGTATAGGATTTTCCTTAACTTGCTTTCAATAATTCAGATTTCCCAGCCTGTAACTTCCGCGTTAGTGAAGAATTTTATTATTTATTTATTTATTTCGCAGGAAACAGCATTTGTAGTGGGTGTAACATGCAACAGACAGTGAAATACACTGCCACTGAGAAGCTTTTCTTGCGACAGGTAAATATGCAACGGTAGTGACAATGGAAACTTGGTCCAGCGAAGAACTTCATAGCGTGATTCAGGTTTTATGGACGAACTATTCTTCTGAGATTGACTTCACCGTCAGTATATAGTGGTATAAGAAGATGACGTAAAGAGAGCGCAAACTGAGAGAAAGTGACAGAAGAATGGTTCAGGGAATTACACAGTGATCGAGCTGATATCCGTGCTGATGGTCACATCGGTCGGCCAGCACATCAGCGACATGTGAAGGTATCAGGGGTCAGCACATCAGCGACATGTGAAGGTATCAGGGCCCAGCACATCAGCGACATGTGAAGGTATCAGGGCCCAGCACATCAGCGACATGTGAAGGTATCAGGGCCCAGCACATCAACGACATGTGCAGGTATCAGGGCCCAGCACATCAGCGACATGTGAAGGTATCAGGGCCCAGCACATCAGCGACATGTGCAGGTATCAGAAGTGACATACTGATTTTCGAAGACCTGCAAGTCAGTATTCGAGGTTTATATGCTGCATTGGGTTTGTCAATTGGAATCAGACGTAACTGTCACATTCAAGTTCAAGAGCCCGATTTATTAAAAGGCTTAAATTTTAAACACTTTCCAAGATGGAAGAATTGCATCCGTTTTCGCGGTAATGTGCTAAAAATAATGATATTTCAGTGAAATAAATGATCTACTTTTCACATTGTAATATTTCCTTATTTAATTTTTATGATGCAGAAAACCTGACTTGTTGACCACCCTTCGTACTTCCGGTAACTTCCCCTTCCTAACTTCCCAAACTTTTAGCTTGAGCAAATGTAATCTGTTTCAAAGACAGGACACCTAGCACTGCATGGGAAGCTGCGCGTTCCTAAATTTTTTATCCGTTCTCCTGTGCTTTATACGGAGTCTCTCGCTACCTCGTTCTTTCTCTATTTCCCTTTATCTCTCTTTCTATCTCTCTCTCTCCCCAAAAACACATTGCATCTTGGGGAAATTCTGATTCATTAAACTCTGTGTTTAACAGGGCAAACAGCTACGATTACTTAACACTTACGAAAGCATAAGATAAACGTAAAGAAGACCAGATTGGCTATATCGTGTAAACAATATGGGAAAACTAATCCAATTCGCACGCCAGTTACATTCACATAAACATCTTCATGGCGTGGACAGTAACATATTTAACTTTTATCCTTTTTTATAACTGCATCACTTTAATAAACCCTATACAAATCTAACCTAAACCAGCAAGAAACAACATACATATAATCCCAGACAATCTAGTAAAACATTCATTCAAAAGTAACTCTCATTCAAAAGTAAAAGTCTTTCCAGCAGCATGTCAAACACTGAAGAATTACGTACGAGTGTGTTAGAGAAAGTTTGTGATTGTTACCTTGAAGAAGTTCTGAAGCTCGCTACAAGAGACCATGTTACCGAAACAGAACATTTAATTATGCTCTAGAACTCTAAAAATAGGATGCTTGTAGTCATCTAGACCAAACAAAGCTATCACAAGTTATTAAAACCCTACTTGAGAAGAAATATCCTATATCAGAAAAAACACCTGCCGATAACAGGCCTAGACATAAATAAGAACGCCATAACGTGACGGTTGGTAAGGCTGATGCTGATATCGTCCTACAAAATCAACTGAATTATAATTTAAATTCCTTCTTTAAGGAGAAACAATTTTTTGGAATTTAAGCAAGATTCCGTTTACCTAATGCACAAATAAATACAAGTTGTTGACCCGAGCATAATTGCCATCAACAAAGAAGGAAAACACGACATTTTACATATTAACACATCCACTCCTCGATTAAACATAGTATATTACCTAAGATTCATAACGCCATTGTTAAAAACGTTCAGGCGCCCGCCTGTGGAATAGCAAACTTTCTTTGTACAGGCTACAGGATATGATCTGTTTGTCCAACACATCTGTCAAATCAAACTGAATAAAACTTGCACAATATTTGGCAAGACTAAACGTAAACCCTAATCCATGTTCACAACAGTAGGTATCGAAGAACTACATAATAACCTACCTATCGATAAAGAGAAGTTAGATATTACCAGCAGAATTTCGGAGTCCCGTGAAGAGGAGCATGTGACTAGGAATTAACAGAAAGGAACTGGAAGAGAGAAGACGGCTGCATATTTCGCTACTTCTTAGTTTGTACTCTGCACCTAACACTCTTAGAGTGATTAATTCAGATCGAATGCGAATGGGGGCAAGCACCACCTAACACACATGGTGGAGACGTGAAATGCGTAATAATACGCCTGTAACTCCAGACCGTCTGCAGCAGGAATCTCCAACCCACGGCCAGCAAGCCGCATACAGCCGGCCTGTTTACTTTATGCGGCCCCTGTACTGTTATCTTTCTAATTCAACAATAATAATAATAATAATAATTATTATTATTATAATTATTATTACTACTTACTTTCAAATATTTTCCTTTGGATGTGCACATCCCGTTTATTGCTAATGACTACAGTTCTTTCATGCTATTTATTATAGGCTATATTTTAAAACTAAAAGTTTGTAACAATTTTAATTTCACCGATCTTATTTTAAATAGAGATTTCAAAGACTAATATATAACATAAATATTAATTTGAAAAACTTGTAATAACTTATTTTATGAACATATTCAATTTATTCTCACTCTGCGGTAGTAGGGGGAAAATATAGTTAGTTGTTTTATAGAAGGCTGTCAGAAATTTCGATAAATATTTTCGGTGAAAAATATTAAAAGTACCGATTCACTGCACTGCGCAGTGTACAGCACATATCAAAGCCAGTAATGAATGCAAAGAAGCCCAACTCACTTTTCGGAAACATGTCAGTTATGTCACTGCAACTGCCCACGTCTCTTCTTAGGAATGTGCCATAAATATTTAAATAAAAATGTATTGCTTACTGCAGATTCAGCAGTTGCCGAGATATGGCTTTACAAATATTTGCTTCTTTCTCACTCAGTTTAACTTATAATTGCCTTGGAGCCATTAGCAGGCAGTTTTAATTTAGCTCTTTTTACGTTTGAAATGAGCTATATGAAATGTAGCTAGGTGCTCCAAGTCCTTTGCGCTTCATGAAAGTGCTGTCGTTTAGCCCTCATCAGCGGTCGGTAACCCTTTTGTAAGAGCAGACCTTGCAATAAAAACGGGCCATATAGGTTTTACATTTAACTGAAAGCAGTAGAATTACCGACCTGTATTATGGTTTCATTCTTTCGTTATTAAACTTACTAAAAACCTTCAAAACTCTTGAGAAAGTTAAAAATAAAATAGTAACTGCCACAAAATTACCTAAGATGCAACTGAATTACGTAAAGCTGAATTAGTTGTAAGATATATGAGGCCTTTTAAACCTTCAAAACCTAATGGTTATTTCATCTACCAGCATGTTTAATATTGAAAGTTCTACGTTCTTCCCACATAGTGTATTAGTTTACGTTGTTACACTCTTAGGCCGCCGTGTAAGAAGAATTCTTATGGACTGCTTCACCTTTGATGATGGGACCAATATTTTGTCCCAAAACATCGGTAACTCACTAACATCCTACGCTGCATAACATCCCAGAAGAGAGAAGATCTCTTTCGTTAGTACCCTTTGGATGGATCTCAGAAGATACACACATTATTTTCCTACACATCATTAACTGATTGGTCCTTATAAGTGAGATGGAGTGCGTTTACTGTTAGGTACGGGCTGAACCTTTACACATAATTCAGGTCAATTTTCGTCTTTAAAGGCCTGCCATGGCTCAGGGGGTTAGTCGCCGACCTTTCGCGGCGGAGACCCGGATTCGATCCCAGCCTAGTCCAAAGGAGTTTTGTGATGGACAAAGCAGCACTGCGATAGCGTTTCCTCCCAATATTTCTGTTTTATCCTCCCAGGACAATTTAACCGACGTTCCATACTCATGTACAGCCATATGTTGGTCTTCTCAGAACGACAAACAGGCGAAGACTTCGGACCTTGCAGAAACAAAGCTGTTTTTGGAAATACGAAAACATGGGACAGAAAAGTACTTTCACATTTTTCTCCTTAAGGGGTTAGACACGATTTGCGTTTAGGAGCACGCTGAAAAGAACACGATCGTATAGCCGTACATTTAGCTTCGTTTCTTCGAGAACTATCTGCATATTAACAAAACATAAGCCTTGGCATTCCACATTAATAGTAGGATTGCGGCTGACTTTTGGCAGCAAGAAAGTTGACAATGTTTGGAAAGTTGGTGACAGATATGGGTAAATACTGATGCAGATTGTCAACAGTTATTTTTGAGCGAAATTTTGATTCATCAGGTTGATTCTTGAACATGTTGCCGAGAAGACGCGTGAAGAAAAGTGCTGTAGGTTCCTTTCCCATGATCTATATAAAAGTTGCCTTATTGAGAGTGAGAATTATAGACGTCTCTCTCACTCTCTCTAGCATCCCTACAGATACTTCGGAGTTGCTCTCATACCTTGAAATCTCCTGTTTGGAATAATCACCTCAACTTTTCCCCAGTCCGGGAAAGATCACCCCATTGCAGCGGCTTTAAAGTGAAAAAGTTTTGAAAGTGGCTATAATAATCGTGGCGACGCAAAACCCAAAGAGTTATCCGTGCGAAATATTCCAGCCAAATGCCATAATGACAAAGGCATTTCTGGGTTCTGTTTCTACGATGGGAAGAGACTGTAATGCAGGAATACAGTTCAGTTCATTACAATTACCAATGATAACAAGAAGTGCTGAGAGAAGCAAGTTATGCCTTCTTTCGTTCAGGTTATGACATCTGCACGACTGTGATAGGAAGAAACATGCTGCTGCATAATTGAGGCAAATGGTCTGTCCAGAATATGAATCTAGCCATTTTCTGGGACTCCACTGCCGTTTAAGTTTTCCTCTCTTGATATTCCTACAATGCGATTGTTGCCAACAAACACGTGGTTGTTCCATTTCTTACCGGTGTGGGGGAAGGGGGCAGTGTAGGCGCATCAGAATCTAAGGCTGTAAGCACGTATGTAAAAAGTAAAATACAAATTATAAAACCCATAAACAAGGACACATTTTTATAAGCCATATTTTGAAGGGGGCCAGGAACAAATAGGTAACGTATTAAAGTAACTAGGTTTGAACATTTCATAAAACGTCATATTGTAAAGGGGAATAACACTGACACCCTTAAATACTAAGAAAGACAGACTAGTTCTTGGTCTTCCCCAAGCCTGAGTTCTGCTTTCGTTACTTGTTTTGTCCATTTATATTTAATCTTTTATTCCTTCAGGGAGAGAATAGGAACGGGTTTAAATTTATCCTTTCAGTTAGTTAATTACCTACGTATTAAAAACCGTAATTGACAAGGTACATATTTCCAGGTTTTTGAAAAGCCCTTCCATAAATTATCCTTCAACAGATGATTTCAATAATCGGGTCCCTACAACAATTTCAGCTTTCGCCGTCGACAGCCGACACACAATCTCCCCACAGCCAGCGGTCCTAGCTTGTTTTTCACCACGTAACGGTTAAACGCAAACTGCACCTGACCAAAAGGAACTGACGCCAAAAAAAAAAAACACTGTAACAGAATCCCGGCCGGTTCCGTGAGTTTTATTCGCTTCGGTTTGTGCTAGTATGCACTCGACCGACAAAAAATGGGTTCACTTTAATTACTCAAGCAACGTCCCAGTTGTTTTCATTTACTTCGTGGGGCCGAATGCGCCTTAAACAGCTTGCTTTAACAATACTTTCCCGACCTGTATTTTTTATTATTACGAATATATTCAAATAACAAATGGCAGTGGAACTTCCTGTCGTTTCCGTTGCCTTCCTTTTGGTGTCTGCATAATACAGCAGTCTCCATGATGGCACTGGTGGTCACAACCTCGAGCCGCAAGGAAAGGACGGAAATAGGTTTCCTGATAGATGGTGAGCTGCCGAGGCGCAATATTGTGTTAGTACGTGTAAATCAGGGAGCTGCTTACGGGTGGGGGGCGGGGAGGGTAACAATCTGCTGTGGCAGCTCCATAAAGAATGGAGGATTGATAAATTACACACAAGAAGGACGGCCCTTAAACGGGAGATCCCTGGACTCCAACGAGTGTCACGTCTATGCCCACATTTCCTGCTTCTTCGTTACTGCACTTATGCCTGTTATCTCTCGGCTTTTTAACACTATGAGTCATATATTTTACTTTATCTTTCATAATCCACTTCTTCCGGTTACTCTGAATGATTGTTTTATGTGTGCACTAAAAATATAAAATAAAAACCACAGTTTGATGTTGTTTTTTAGTCACCGCAGTTCCAAGTTCTACACGTAAGACATAGTTTAATTCTCTTCATTTCACTTGAATATTTGTAACTTCGCCAGTTTAACACACAGGCATACACAGAAGTCTACCGTATACAGAATTTTTAAGCATATTCTACCAGGGCTGTGGAGTCGGAACACAATAGATCCGACTCCGACTCCTCGATTTTTAAAACTTTCGACTCCGACTCCTTCATAAAAGCTCAGTATGTATTAATAATGGTAGACCTGTAAGGTATTTCATCACCACCACGTGTATCATCAGGCTACTTTTTTTACTTATAACCTATATTTAAATATAAGTCTAATGGTTACTGTAGCTATCAGGGCTCTGGAGTTGGAGTATCTAGTTAAGATTTTACACTGAGGTCGGAGTCGGTACATTTTTACCGACTCCGACTCCACCTAAAAATTCCTTCCGACTCCGACTCCACCTAAAAATTCCTTCCGACTCCGACTCCACATAAAAATTCCTTCCGACTCCGACTCCACATAAAAATTCCTTCCGACTCCGACTCCACATAAAAATTCCTTCCGACTCCGACTCCACCTAAAAATTCCTTCCGACT